>CM043365.1:9383074-9480574 GCA_023718395.1 Leucaspius delineatus | reverse complement strand
AAATCCAAACACACGCTTCCGACGTCTCTCATCATCTTCTTCTTCTTCTTCTTTCAGGTTTTTTTTTCTTCTTTTTCTTTCAGGTTTTAACATAGACAGTATAAACGGGTTTTGTACAGTAAAATAAATGGCGGTTCCAGTAGCACCCCAGTCAGTAGCTGGCATGAAGTTGGTTTGACGTTGGACGTTCGATATTCGCATATTTAGGGACCGTCTCAAAATTACATGCGACATTGGTATAAACGTTTCTAACTTCAATAGCATTTGAAGACAATGACTTACAGTCATAAAACCAACTGTACATTGTTCACCCAGGTCTCATGTATGATGCACACCTTTTAGATTTTTGATATTTATGACAATAAACTGTTAAATCATATGCAAATATTGTTATGTATTTCACTACTGTATGGGGTCATACACAAAATATGACAATATTTAAAGCTCAATAGCATTTGAAGACAATGACTTACAGTCATAAAACCAACTGTACATTGTTCATCTAGGTGTCAGGTATGATGCACACCTTTTAGATTTTTGATATTTATGACAATAAACTGCTAAATCATATGCAAATATTGTTATGTATTTCACTACTGTATGGGGTCATACACAAAATATGACAATATTTAAAGCTCAATAGCATTTGAAGACAATGACTTACAGTCATAAAACCAACTGTACATTGTTCATCTAGGTGTCAGGTATGATGCACACCTTTTAGATTTTTGATATTTATGACAATAAACTGTTAAATCATATGCAAATATTGTTATGTATTTCACTACTGTATGGGGTCATACACAAAATATGACAATATTTAAAGCTCAATAGCATTTGAAGACAATGACTTACAGTCATAAAACCAACTGTACATTGTTCATCTAGGTGTCAGGTATGATGCACACCTTTTAGATTTTTGATATTTATGACAATAAACTGCTAAATCATATGCAAATATTGTTATGTATTTCACTACTGTATGGGGTCATACACAAAATATGACAATATTTAAAGCTCAATAGCATTTGAAGACAATGACTTACAGTCATAAAACCAACTGTACATTGTTCATCTAGGTGTCAGGTATGATGCACACCTTTTAGATTTTTGATATTTATGACAATAAACTGCTAAATCATATGCAAATATTGTTATGTATTTCACTACTGTATGGGATCATACACAAAATATGACAATATTTAAAGCTCAATAGTCGTTGTCTTCAAATGCTATTGAGCTTTAAATATTGTCATATTTATCAAAAATCTAAAAGGTGTGCATCATACATAAGACCTGGGTGAACAATATACAGTTGGTTTGATGACTGTAAGTCGTTGTCTTCAAATGCTATTGAGCTTTAAATATTGTCATATTTTGTGTATGACCCCATACAGTAGTGAAATACATAATAATATTTGCATATGATTTAACAGTTTATTGTCATAAATATCAAAAATCTAAAAGGTGTGCATCATACATGAGACCTGGGTGAACAATGTACAGTTGGTTTTATGACTGTAAGTCATTGTCTTCAAATGCTATTGAGCTTTAAATATTGTCATATTTTGTGTATGACCCCATACAGTAGTGAAATACATAATAATATTTGCATATGATTTAACAGTTTATTGTCATAAATATCAAAAATCTAAAAGGTGTGCATCATACATGAGACCTGGGTGAACAATGTACAGTTGGTTTTATGACTGTAAGTCATTGTCTTCAAATGCTATTGAGCTTTAAATATTGTCATATTTTGTGTATGACCCCATACAGTAGTGAAATACATAATAATATTTGCATATGATTTAACAGTTTATTGTCATAAATATCAAAAATCTAAAAGGTGTGCATCATACCTGACACCTAGATGAACAATGTACAGTTGGTTTGATGACTGTAAGTCATTGTCTTCAAATGCTATTGAGCTTTAAATATTGTCATATTTTGTGTATGATCCCATACAGTAGTGAAATACATAACAATATTTGCATATGATTTAGCAGTTTATTGTCATAAATATCAAAAATCTAAAAGGTGTGCATCATACCTGACACCTAGATGAACAATGTACAGTTGGTTTTATGACTGTAAGTCATTGTCTTCAAATGCTATTGAGCTTTAAATATTGTCATATTTTGTGTATGACCCCATACAGTAGTGAAATACATAATAATATTTGCATATGATTTAACAGTTTATTGTCATAAATATCAAAAATCTAAAAGGTGTGCATCATACATGAGACCTGGGTGAACAATGTACAGTTGGTTTTATGACTGTAAGTCATTGTCTTCAAATGCTATTGAGCTTTAAATATTGTCATATTTTGTGTATGACCCCATACAGTAGTGAAATACATAATAATATTTGCATATGATTTAACAGTTTATTGTCATAAATATCAAAAATCTAAAAGGTGTGCATCATACATGAGACCTGGGTGAACAATGTACAGTTGGTTTTATGACTGTAAGTCATTGTCTTCAAATGCTATTGAGCTTTAAATATTGTCATATTTTGTGTATGACCCCATACAGTAGTGAAATACATAATAATATTTGCATATGATTTAACAGTTTATTGTCATAAATATCAAAAATCTAAAAGGTGTGCATCATACCTGACACCTAGATGAACAATGTACAGTTGGTTTGATGACTGTAAGTCATTGTCTTCAAATGCTATTGAGCTTTAAATATTGTCATATTTTGTGTATGATCCCATACAGTAGTGAAATACATAACAATATTTGCATATGATTTAACAGTTTATTGTCATAAATATCAAAAATCTAAAAGGTGTGCATCATACCTGACACCTAGATGAACAATGTACAGTTGGTTTTATGACTGTAAGTCATTGTCTTCAAATGCTATTGAAGTTAGAAACGTTTATACCAATGTCGCATGTAATTTTGAGACGGTCCCTTAATATGCGAATATCGAACGTCCAACGTCAAACCAACTTCATGCCAGTAATGCGCTGCACGAAATCCGGGGGCGGAGTTTATCCAGATATAAGGGGTGGTGGAGGTTGGTAAGTTTAGGGGTGGGTTTAGGGATCAGGGGGTGGAGATGGGTAGGTTTCGGTATATGTAAGGTGGGAGGAGTTGGATCTGGATTCGACTCCTCCCCGTGGATTTCATGTTCCGCAGTGAGGACCAGAGAATGTCTACTTCCGGTTTCTGGACTGGCTGCAGTAACACGTCTCTGTCCATGCGGGGGCGCTCGCAGGCGAGTGCAGAATGAATGGAGGTCTATGGCGAAAAACCCTCAAAATCCTCTTTTCTCAGGATATAATTTTTTGTCTAGTAATTTGAATGTTGTATTCGAAAGGAGATGCAAAGAAATTACACATTGCTGGGTGTTAGATTTTTTAGAGTCACTTATTTGCTTTAAAAAGTCTTTCAAAATGTCAATGACGTCAGAATGCTGACGTCATTAGCAGAATGCTAGCGTGTTATGGGCAACAACAACTCAACCTGTAAGAAATCGAAAAGAAATAAGTACTCGTTCATTCAACTTTCGACCTATAACCCATGATGAACTTGCAAAACCTACAATAAAATCTGAGATTTCTCAAAGGTAACCAGGTGAAAGAGACACATTTAGCCGTCTAGCCCCATAGGCCCCGTTCACACCGCAAGTCTTAATGCTCAATTCTGATTTTTTGCTCAGATCCGATTTTTTGATTGGCTGTTCACATTACCTTTTAAAATGTGACCTATATCTGATTGCAGTGTGAACTGTTTGAGGTTTCAAACTAACCCGCATGCGCAAAAGAACAATAACAATGACATCAGACGCAGCACGCGGTTGCATTAAAGTTCGGGAGGTTATGGAGGAAGTAAGCATATTCGCATTTATTTCAAAATGTTTGTGTAATGGAAGCCGTGAAATTAATGAGCAGGTGCTGAGGAGGAGAAGAACGAGGAGAAAGAGAGCAAAATTGGCTATTTTTGCCTTTTGCGGGTTTATGGCTGTAAATTCACTACAGAGGTCTGTGTGGATGCGTAGTTTGACACTGCAACCACGTTCTCCTGTGTCCCCGTTCTTCCATTTCGTGTGCAATTTTTTCAAAAACGGAGCGGTTACGGTAGGATCCTTCTAGTTTAGCTTGAATTGAAGTATCTCCCCATATACTAATTAGGTCTAACACCTCACTCTCCCTCCATTGACTCACTCCATCACTGTTTTCCATATCTAGTAAAGTTTTTAATGTTAGGCTACTGTCTGTTGTGTCTAGGGCTCCGTCGCATAATTGTGTCAAATGTCGACGTAGATTGACGTAAAAGTCGCATCAAATCCGCCGTGGTTGTTCACACTGCGGCCGCATTGAAAAAAATCAGATCTGGGTCTGATTCAGGACCACATATGTATGTGGTCCAAATCTGATTTGAAAAAATCAGATCTGGGCTAGATTTGAGTGTTCACACTACCTCTGAAGAAGTCTGACCTGGTCACTTGACCCCAAAAAAATCAGATTTGGGCCACTTTTGCCTGCAGTGTGAACGGGGCCATAGACTCCCATTCAGTCTGCACTCGCCCGCGATCACCTCCAGTGGAATTCTAATGGAACTGCAACCAAGATAGATACAATGGGGCTAATAGGAAGTGCCAAGGCTCTCCGTAGACGGGCTCTGTATGCTGTTAAGGACCATCTCGGCGGTTGAGAGCTTCTTCTTCTTCTTCTTCTTCTTCTTCTTCTTCTTCTTCTTCTTTCCGTTTCATGGCCGTTCACTCCTTAGGAGTATTACCGCCACCTACTGTATACCTTGCACACATGAGTAATGGATCTGAATTGCAGAAAGAAAGAAAAAAAAAGAAAAAAAGAAAGAAAAAAAACCCTTTAACATCCCAGAGAATCAGAGCCCAAGCTTCAGCTGACACTGCGTGTTCAGCTCCTCCAGCTTCCACACTGAGCTCCTCAACCTCCAGGATGATCAGAGCTACTTGCTCCTTCTCCTCGGGCTCTAGCTCCAGTGATCTAGTCCTGTAAGCTCTAAAAATGCTATCACATCCTTAAACCTCTGTCTATCACTCAAACCTTTTCCCAATAGGTCCATTATACTCACTGGCCTGTTCTTTATATTACTAAAAATACCACTACACGCTGGTCTTCATATTTACTACACTTAAAAAAACACGTTCTGCTCTTTCAACAACACCACACTCATCACACATACCATTTCCATGCTTTCCCATTAATGCCAGTGTTGAGTTTAACCCTGTATGACCCATCCTCAGTCTAGAAATCATTACTTTTCATTATTTCTTTTCATTATTTTTTCCCTACTGATTTTACAATAATATCACCTACCTGTACTACTACTTTGCCATCTTTGTTGCCATATTTTTATTATTTCTCTATTAATTATAGATCTAACTTCATTTCTTCCTAAAGGTATCTTAATATCAAGTCTTTCCTTAACGCTTTTTTTTGGTGCTAATTTATCCGCTATTTCGTTTCCTACTATCCCAATATGTGCCGGCACCCAACAAAAGTATACAATTATACCCTCTATGTTCAGCCTATATAATGTATAAATTTCCACTAGCAGATCTTCTCTGTCAGTTTTTGTTGACAATATACTTTTAAGTAGGGATGCACCGATTGGGAAATTCTGGGCCGATACCGATACCGATGTTTAACATAACAACTTGGCCGATGGCCGATGCCGATGCCGATGTTTTTTCTTTTTGTTATTTATTCCTTCTTTTGTGCCACTGAAACATACAAGTCTTTCGGCTCTTGATCACACTATCCTAGAATGAGCACAAATTCAATCAGACCAAGCAATTTATGAAACAAAAAAAACCTTTAATGTCACTTTCTGGTTGACAGTTATAACCTTATTTATAAGTTCTTTTTCAGTTGTTATGAGGAGCAATATGAGAGAGAAATTTGGTAATCATTGTCTGACCCAACAAAAAAAACATTATAATATTCATTTTATTTTTCGTGTTCGCATTTATGAGGAAAAAAACACGGGTGAATGTTCATATTAAATTTTAAACGCGCACGCGCTCTTCTGCGAGAGAGAGAGAGAGCCCCGACCGCGCGCGCGCTCTCACTCACTATTCAGAGCGGTCAAGCTTCCCCGTACTTTTTGACAAGCGTCCTTGACAGGGAGGCCAGAGCTTCTTTGCAGCTCAAGTCGGCGGCGGTGTGTACAGTTAACGCTCTATCTGTTGACGGCGCTGAGGGAAAAGCTCCCGCCACTGGAAGAAGCGGTCGCCGCCCATTTGTGTCCTCCTGCGCACCCATCAAAGCCGTGCAGAACGTCTTCAGCACTCGCGGATCGTGCATACTCCGCCGCTTCTTCTGCTACACACCATGGTCGTTCTTTTCTCGAGAAAAGGAGTTTTCTCATAGAAAAATAAATAAATAAATGCGTCATTGTACCCAGCACTTCTGAAAATGCACTTCCGAATGCGTCTCTGTCCCCAGCATATCAAACCAAACTGACGCCCATGTGACATCGGCGAATGTCATTTTTATTTCCCGATGGCCGATGGCAGTTAACGAGGCAAATATCGGCCGTTACCGATGTTCAGCCGATGCATCGGTGCATCCCTACTTTTTTTTTTTTTTCCAGTTATTTTTATTAACAATTTCCAACAGTTTTATACAAATAGCTGACATATATACGATTTGTATATGTATAAATGTAAACAGAAAACAAAACAAAACGTAAAAAAAAAAAAAAAAAAAAACCTGCACACACATAAAGTATAAAATAAAACTATATTAAATCAGGCATTAGGAGGACCGTCCAATTTTACTTGTTATAATAATTAATAAAAGGTTGCCAAATTGAGTAAAATGTTTGTTCTTTCTTCCTTAAAGAATATTTAATTTTTTCCAATTGTAAATATTGCATTACGTCTCTAAGAAGGTTTTGATGAGTAGGAGGAATTTTATTTTTCCAGTTTAGTAAAATTAGACGTCTGGCTAGCAACATCACAAAACACAATACATTAATTTGTGAGCTGTTTAAATGTATATCTGTAGGTACAACACCAAATAGTGACATTACTGGATCTGCTGGGAGTCTAACATTAAAAATTGCTGACAAAGTCTCAATTATTTTAGACCAATAGAGGGTGATGTGGGGACAGTCCCAAAATGTATGTGACAATGAAGCAGGGGCATAGCCACAACGTTCACAAGAGGTGTCCACTCCCGGAAACATCTTGGACAGTCTTTGTTTGGAAAGGTGTAATCGGTGCAGGATTTTAAACTGCAGCAGACCGTGTCTGATACAAACTGAAGAGGAGTGGACCCGCTCTTGAGCTTCGATCCATTGGTCGTCTGTGATGTTTATTCCTAAGTCTTCACTCCAAGCCTCCTTTATATGATCAAGTGTAGTTGTTCTATCTATCTGTGAAAGGTAATTATATATTCTAGAAATAGAACCTTTTTTAAGTGGGTTGTTCAATAATACATTGTTCATAGGACATACTTCAGGCTGATTGGGAAAAGAGGGAAATGTTGCTTTAGTAAAGTTGCGCATTTGCAAGTATTTAAAAAAGTCTTTGTTATCAATATTAAATTTATGTATTAATTGTTCAAATGTTGGAAATATTTTATCAATGAAGAGGTCTTTAATTGTGTGCACTCCTTTAAGGTCCCATTGTTGAAATGTTTGACCTGAAAACAGCTTATGTGCTTGATTACCAGTTATTGGTGTAAGGACTGAACATTGATTCCAATGAAAATGTCTTCTGATCTGAGACCAAATTTTTAGTGAGTGGGACACAACAGGATTCTGAGCCTTAAATTTAGAAAGATCAGAGGTGTAATGTATCAATGATTTTAGTGTATTAGGAGAAAAAGCTTGATTTTCCATCTGTTCCCAATCAGGTTTGTGAAATCCATTCCAAAACGACATACATCGAATATTACAGGACCAATAATAGAGCCGGAAGCTGGGCAATCCCATTCCTCCTATGGGTTTGGGTCTTTGTAAAAAGGATTTTTTAATTCTTGGTATCTTTTTATTCCAAATAAAGGACGAAATTAAAGAATCTATTTTGGTAAAAAATTTCTTACTAATCAAAATTGGAACACATTGAAATAAAAATAAATATTTCGGTAAAACATTCATTCTTATAATATTGATTCGGCCAGCGAGAGAGATCGGGAGATTAGACCACCTCTCGATCTGTTGCTCCGTTTGTTTATATAGGTTTACAAAGTTTTTGCTGAAGAGGCCAGATATTTCCTGTGTGATATTTATTCCGAGATATTTAAAACAGTCTGAAACAGCAAAGGGAAAAGGGGAGAGTGTATGTACTTGATCTTTTGCCCTAGAGCTGATCAGAAACAATATGCTTTTTGACAGGTTAATTTTATATCCTGATACTTTACCGAAGTCCGATAGCATGGTCATAATTTTTGGTAGAGACAGAGATGGATCTGAAATATATAGAAGCAGATCGTCTGCATATAAGGACACCTTATGCTCCTTATCTCCTCTTACAATCCCCTTATAATCCCCCGTAGAGCGCAGCAAAATAGCAAGAGGTTCTATGACCAGCGCGAACAACAAGGGAGACAAAGGGCAGCCTTGTCGTGTTGAACGGTGAAGAGGAAAAGAGCAAGAATCCATATTATTTGTGTGAACACATGCTTTAGGCTGAGCATAAAGTAGTTGAATTAAAGAAATATAGTAGGGGCCAAATCCAAACCTTGACAGGGTCGAGAAGAGAAAATCCCACTCGACCCTGTCGAAGGCCTTCTCGGCATCTAGTGAGACTAATATTTCGGATACTTCTTTATTTGGATTTTGGGTGTAGATAATGTTGAACAGTCGCCTGATGTTAAAAAACAACTGCCTGTCTTTGACGAATCCAGTTTGGTCTGGTGACACAACGGTTGGAAGGACCTTTTCCAAACGTATGGCTAAGATCTTTGCCAAAATTTTATTATCCACATTCAAAAGGCTTATGGGTCTATATGAACCTGGTTCTAGAGGGTCTTTGCCAGATTTATGAATTAAAGAGATGCAAGCATCATATAACGTTGGAGGTAGAGAACCTGTAGTCAATGCTTCATTATAGACACTTAAAAGAAGTGTTGAGATTTGATCTATAAAAGCCTTATAAAATTCAACACTGTAACCATCAGGTCCAGGGCACTTAGAGTTTTGCATACATTGTATAGCTTGTTTTATTTCTAAGTTTGAAATAGGTTGTTCTAATAATTTTTTGTTTTCTAAATTTATAGTAGGTATCTGAAGTTTATCAAAAAATTGTTCTATTAAGTTTGAATCATTTTTGGATTCCGAGGAGTACAATTTAGAATAGAAATTCTTGAATGTGTAATTTATTATTTTAGGATCAGTTGTTGTCTGACCGGAATCTGTCCGTATCTCTGTAATTAACCTTGACGCTGCTTCTTCTTTAATTTGCTGGGCTAATAATTTACCTGTTTTTTCCCCATATTCATAATATTTGTGTCTTAATTGTGCCAAGAGTTTAGTCGTTTCTGCAGTGTATAATAAATTGAGTTCGGTCTGCAATGACTGCTTTCTTTTATAAAGGTCTGGTGTGGGGGAGTTAGCATAAACTCTGTCAATTTCTTTAAGTTCTTGGGTCAATTTCAACTCCTTTTCCCTTCGCTGTTTATTTTTCAAGCTATTCAGGGAAATAATCTGGCCCCTCATGTATGCTTTAAATGTTTCCCACAAGGTGGATCTTTTGATCTCTGGATCATCATTTGTACTCAGAAATATATCAATTTGTTTTTGCAGTTCTTCTATTACTTTATCATCCGATAAAAGAGCATTATTAAACCGCCATTTTTTGGTTGTCAGGTCATGTCCCATCTCTATGTGGAATAATACTGGACTGTGATCAGATAACACAATTGCTTCGTAATCACAGCGTTTGATGTTTGTTAAATATGCATAATCAATTAAAAAGAAATCTATTCTAGAAAACGAATGATGAACCGGAGAGAAATAAGAATATTTCCTTGTGTTGGGAGATAAAACTCTAAATGGATCAAATAATTTATAGGTATTCATGAGTGCATGAATGGTTTTAGCAGACTTTGATATGTTGGATGGTTTTTGTGATGACCTATCAATTATCGGGTCTAACACCAAATTAAAATCCCCTCCAATAATCAATTTATGAGTATCCATATTAGGTAATGCTGTAAAGAAAGAGGTAATAAAAGCCTCATCATCAATATTGGGGGCGTATACACTAGCTAGAGTGACTGGTTTATTATACAGTTTTCCTGTAACAATAATATATCGTCCTCGAGGATCAGATATTATTTTTGATGCTAGGAAGGGAATTGTCTTTCTAATGATTATAGCTGCGCCTCTGTTTTTTACTGGGAATTTAGAATGAAATATCTGTCCAATCCATTTAGTTCGTAACCGTTTATGATCCTGATCTCTCAAGTGTGTTTCTTGTAAAAACCCGATATCCATCTCTAATTTTTTAAGGTGGGTCAATACATTTCCTCGTTTAATAGGTCCATTAAGTCCTTTACAGTTCCAGGAAATAATTTTGACCAAGTTTTTGTGACTAGATGAGTCTAAAATATAGTTTTTAGCCATAACTGTTTAGTTGGAAAAATAAAAAAAATTAGGCTACTCAGTTTTGTTTTTTTGGACAGTCTCCAATGAAAATCAAAGTTATATACAATTGTAGTGCAGGTAAAAACACAGAATGAACCAAAGTCCCTAAATACAACAGACCCTGCTCCCTCCCTGAACTCCCCTGAACTAGCTGCTCCGTCAGAACTACAGAGGAAGCGCATATTCCCAAAGGAAAAGTTATTTATACACGCAGAGAGGTGTGTGAACATTTGACTTACCACTAAGCTCCTATTAAAAAAAAAAAAAATTAACCAAATTCGTTTTCCAGACCATCTTAACAATATTTTGGCCAGTACTTACGTCTAATGTAACCCAGAGTTCCCCATGAATAAATAAAAATAACCATAATAATATTCTATAGTAAAAAAAAATGCAAAAACAAATAGGTAAAAATAAAATAAATAAATGGTAAAAGGATTCACATTCTTTGGGTACCTGGTAGAGAGTCCGTTACTCAGTTCGTGTAGGCCATAGCATTACCACACACAAGTGTTCAAATTAGTGTTCTTACGTTCAACGCTCATGATGATTTATTGCTGTCAATAAACTTCTCCACTGCCCGTGGGTCGGTGAAAGACATTTTGGAACCATCGGTTGTAATCTCCAGCTTGGCAGAGAAAAGCATTCTGTACTGAATTCCAGCGTCACGTAGTTTGGCTTTCACTTGATTAAAGGCTGCTCGTTGTCGTCCTACTATGGGATCAAATTCCCGCCAAATATATAGCGGTCGCGTATAAAAAAATAATAAGCGTAAATCAAAAATTTAAAAACACATGTAAAAATATATTGCACAAACTGAAAAAAAGAATGCAAAATGATCAGAATAGCAAACAACGTGGTCACGGATCAAAATATAATAAGCGTGAATAAAGAAATAACAAGCATGAATAAAAACTTTAAACACATTAAAAGTTATTTTGCACAAAACTTAAACTTATGGTCATGCTTTGTTAAAAAGTATGGTTTTATTACTGTGTACTTTGTGCTTTCTTGCATTTTCTGCTCATATTTTACTCTTTTGTACGCTTGTGATGTTTTTCTCTTCGCTCTTCTTTCTATGTTCTGCGCTTGCTCTTCCAAATGTTGCAGTTCGAGTTTCATGTAAATTAGGGCGGGCTTAAGCGTCACCATTGGTCCACTAGTTCTAGATTGACAGATACTCCTCTAGCCAATCAATCGAAGAGGGGAGTTGACGTCACACCAATGCGACTCGTGGCTACTGATGCTTACTTGTTATACAGGGGAAGACGACCATCAACAGGACACCTTTAAACTGCATGTGTGCCTGCAACTCAAACTGTTGCCGGTATACGTATACCTGGCAATATGGTATAGTTAAATTCGTCATCCTAACAACGACCTGTTACAGTTATGCCTGTCTGATGATCCATCATTCACCTCTAATGCACTGGACCTGGCACCGCGAACGTCGATCTTCTCCAAGCAGCCACCACCACCTACTGGCCGTTTTACTTTCATATTTAAAATCATATTTAATCAATAACAAGGATGTGTAATGTCGGTCCTGACTCCTGGGTGCAGAGTTTAGCTCCTTCAACCCTAATCAAACACACCTGAACCAGCTAATCATCGTCTTTAGGATATTTAAGACAGGTGAGGTTTTTAATCGGAGTTGACGCTAAACTCTGCAGGACAGCGGCACTCTAGAAACAGCGTTACCTATCGCTGATGGAGATGTTGCTGTATTCAAATTTTAAGCTATATTTAAAACATTAATTCTAAAGTAATATGCAATTATGTAGCTATGTAAGTAAACACAGTAAGTTTGTAATAAACCACTGTATTAAATTCAACTGGTTTCTCTATATCTTCTCTGTAACACAATCATTTTCAATAATCTTGTCAAATTTGGCGAGGTTAATAAAAAAAAGGTAGGCAATGCGTAGCGGCGACAGGTCAAAGTCCTAAAGTCTTCAGACAATGGCCGTTTTTAACTTAGTTTTTGCGACGAATTGTAGTGTTTCATAATTGCAGGATGTTTCGCTAACAGCAGCCTTAACATATTGGCATCATGAGCCAAGTAATATTGTTTAACACCAATTACCTGTGTGCACATTAACATTCTCATGTATCTAAAAAAAAAATGAATTTAATTATTTATGTCCAGAGTTCAGATAGCTTTACTGCTTGAAAGTCTTTGTAAAGTTAAATTGAACTGCCGTCTTCCCTTGTAAGTGTAGCACTCCTGAAAAAGAGTATAATGATTAAAGAAAAATGAAACAAAAGAGAGTGCAGCAGTGCTTCTTTGTTGTTATATTTACTCAGAATGAAGTGCTTCACGGGCGCGCACCACCCACTGAAGTGTGCGGTGACGTAATCACGCTGGTATGCCAAGCGAAAATAATTAATTTAATAAATGCACATATCAAAGCACAAATAAGAAATTGAACAGTATATAAAAGTATTAGAAAATAACATTTTAGTATATTATAATGGGATTGAAGAAATTGTACAAACATAAACAGCTTGTACCACGAGTCGCATTAGTGTGACGTCAACTCCCCTCTTCGATTGATTGGCTAGAGGAGTATCTGTCAATCTAGAACTAGTGGACCAATGGTGACGCTTAAGCCCGCCCTAATTTACATGAAACTCGAACTGCAACATTTGGAAGAGCAAGCGCAGAACATAGAAAGAAGAGCGAAGAGAAAAACATCACAAGCGTACAAAAGAGTAAAATATGAGCAGAAAATGCAAGAAAGCACAAAGTACACAGTAATAAAACCATACTTTTTAACAAAGCATGACCATAAGTTTAAGTTTTGTGCAAAATAACTTTTAATGTGTTTAAAGTTTTTATTCATGCTTGTTATTTCTTTATTCACGCTTATTATATTTTGATCCGTGACCACGTTGTTTGCTATTCTTATCATTTTGCATTCTTTTTTTCAGTTTGTGCAATATATTTTTACATGTGTTTTTAAATTTTTGATTCACGCTTATTATTTTTTTATACGTGACCGCTATATATTTGGCGGGAATTTGATCCCATATCCTACCTCTGGGCTCATATCGGGGAAGATATGAACCTGTGCTCCCCCGAAGGACAGCTTGCCTTTGGACCGGGACAGCGACATGATCTTTTCTTTATCCGAGTAGTAGTGAAGGCGAGCGATTATGGGTCGGGGGCGTTCACCATTGCGAGGTTTTGGGGCAAGGCTTCTGTGAGCGCGGTCAATAAGAATGGGGCCGTCAAAGTTTTCTTCACCAAGCACTTTAGGCAGAAACTTGGCCACAAATGCGGTTGGTGTGTTGTTTTCGGATCCCTCAGGGATGTTTAGTATCCTGATGTTTTGGCGGCGGCTCCTGTTCTCCAAATCGACGCATTTTTCCTGGAGTTTCTTATGATCAGCAGTAAGAGATTGGCAAGAATTCTCTAGAGCCGTGAGCCTGTCAGAAGTGTCGCTGAGGGACTGCTCCATGCTCGCCTGTGTGTTAGCTGCTTCTGCTTGCATTGAAAACAGTCTCTCGACTTTTTCCGTTAGCTCGTCACGAATAGTTTTAATGTCCGCTTTGGTTGTCTCCCGCAAGGATGAGATCTCGTCGCGTATTTCTTTGCCAAGGCCTTCTATTTCTGTTTTAAGAAATGTTCGCATGGTGTCTCCGTACGAGTTAAACTCTGATCTCAGTTCGGCACGCAGACTACCAAGTGAGATTGGGCCTTCTTCTGTTAGCCCCGCGGCTCCGCTGGCTTTAGCGCCTTCACTTTTTTCTGCGGTGGCAGCGTGAGACTCGACCTCCAGAGTCGTCTGAGTGTATTGTCTGCCCTTCCTTTGAGACATTTTAATCTTACGGACGTTGTGGTTCTGTTTGTTTGAAATTAGTTGGTCTGGAAAATAAAATTTAATACAATTTACACGGAGCTGGTCTCTTGCTCTGCTCACGCCATGCGACCGGAAGCGGAAGTCCGGTGCATCCCTACTTTTAAGTGCTGATGCAGAATCTGAGCAAATTACAGTCAGCATCTTATTTGGCTTAGTCTCCTGTAACCACTGCAATCCTACTATTATAGCAGTTAGTTCTGTTGAATATACAGACATTTTGTCACTCAACCTTAAACTTATTTTCATCTCAAATTTTGGAATATATACACCTACTCCCACTTTTTGTTCGATTGGGTCTTTAGATCCATCTGTATAAATGTGTATACAAGAATAAACATTTTCTCTCATAAAACCATTAATTTCATAACTATTAGTATATCTTTCTTCTGCCTTCTCCCGATCCTCCAGCAATCTCATTTCAACATTAGGTTCAGGAATATTCCTCACCGATACCCCTTTTAATGGCATATTTCCAGACCACATTCCTTAACCCATTGTTTATACTTCCATCCAAAACTATTCCCATTATTCTTTTTATATTCCCAACAGTCATTAAGATTGCTCGTGTGCAATGCTACAACCCTGCAAATTAACCCAGTACGTCATTGTAAGCTTTTCCCTTCTTAAGTCTAGTGGCATCTCCCCCATTTCAGCCCTAATGGCATCTAGAGGGGTTGATCTTATTGCTCCACAGCAGATTCGAAGTGCCCTAGCCTGTATGTTGTCCAACTTCTTTAGCTCTGATTTTACTGCAGCACCATACACTGCACACCCATAATCTAAACTTGACCGTATTAAGGCTTGATATACATAGTAGTGCGCTTTTCCTTGCTCCCCACTCATATTTGGCTATTGAAGTCATGCAATTTATTACTCCTTTGCACTTATTCTCAATTTTCTTAATATGTCTATTCCATGTTAATTTTCCATCAAATATTAACCCAACACTGTAAAAAATTTGCTGTAGTTTTGCAGCTGTTTGCCAGTAACTTACTGTAGATTTAAATTTATGTTATTTACTGGCAACAGTTTGTTCAAAGTTAAATGAACAGCTTTTATCGGTTTCACTATACCATTATAAATTATAAATTAGATTTCTTAATCTCTGCATACTACTATTGTATTCTACTGTATACTACTCCTCTCCATTGTTACTAAAATGTATTCACATTTTTTTTTGTAATCAGGATCTATATATTATATATTTTTTTCAGTGTCTTAATTTATTATAGTCAAATTCTTATTAAATGTTACTATAACCCAGAGTACTAACATAACTACTGCTATGTTTATCATAAGATTTACCATAACATTTGATTTAAATGTTAAATGTGAGCCTTTCTCTTATCACTGTGTTATTCTGGAACATCTCTGTTAGTCCAACATCTCAATTCTCCCTTTCCTGAAAGATATAACATAAAGTTGAGCTTTCTGTAAGACATCTCTCAGTCATTAATCATTCGGCTCCTTCTTAGTCACTCTTCAGTATTCACTTCTAAAGTTCCAAGTTCTTAAGATTACAAGTTCTTGATTTATGTGTTAGAAGATTTTTCGCTTTAAATTGAGCTTCATTCCCCTATTCCTTAACTTTAACTGGCTCCATCCAGAGACACGCTATCAGTAACTTTATTACCCCATTACTCTGCATTCTTGCTGTCTCCCACACACAATGCTAGAATGAGTCTGTTCTGTTCCTTGGATTTTTATCGCAATTATCACAGCTATAGGTAAGAAACCTATATCTTTATATTGTTTTACTTTATTTTTACACACCAAAGCATGTTAGAGGTAATTCATACTCTTCTTTTCTCTTTTATTCCTTTCTTTTCCTCAATAAGTTATTCTACACTGTTATTCTTATTCTTATTTCATCAAACTCAAATATTTCTTAATCCAATGCTTAGTTTCTAATAACTTTATTGTATATGTATCAACTTTTTTAATACTTTATCTTTTGTAGTAATTAAATCCTTAAAAGGTTTAGTTGATAATAATGCTTACTTAATTTATATAGTGCCTCTTCCAAGCACAAGGATGCTTCACAACAACATAAAGAACAATCAGTTTTTTTTTTTTTTTAGATGGCCAATATAATGACTTCTCACTCTTTTCATTCGATCTTATGTTCTTATGATTTGCTCTAAATACACGTTGTAAAGTTCCTACTGAACATTACATTGCTTTCTGGTCCATTCCGCAAAGCTTTGTGCAAAACTGTACGCTTTCCATATAACCATAACTTTCCTTTGACAAAGTACATTGTTTTATTAACCCTAATATTCTCGAGTAACTCATACTGTCAGTAACTCGATTGCTTTTATAAAGGTGTATACAATAGTGTTCTTAAAGGGTCATTTCACCCGTGGAGACATGAATGTGTATTGAAAGTGGGTCATTTATGTAGAAGAAATGTGAAATTATTTTTGAATTTGGAGCTTTCTAGACTGAGAAAAGCCAGAAAATGTATTTTTGGCTTATGTGGATGAAAGACAACAACTCCCAGAATGCACTTGCTTCGCTGCCCTACAAGGCCACTCCCAAGCCACGCCTACCGGTAAGACAGCGCAGTTGAGAACAAAAACATCAAGGCAAGGCTAGGCTACGAGTGAGTCTCCGTGACGAGTTTGCCCAAAATGTCCGGGATTCGGATTTTGGGTTCTACAGTCGCCATTCATCATGTTTACTGTGGCGAGCAGGACGAGGCTGAGGGGCGCGGGAGAACGGCGCGAGGCCGGTGGTGTGATTACTGACGACGACCGACACCTGTGAGGCACTGTTCTCGTATCTCGCACGGAGGAGCAGGTATTTTCTTAGCAATGGTAAAACACACATCAACCGATCACGCCACCGGCCTCGCGTCTTTCAACCGATCACGCCACCGGCCTCGCGTCTTTCTCCCGCGGCGCTAGCCTCGTCCTGCTCCCTGTATTACTGTGATTACTGATGAGCGCGCCTGTGAGATGCACCGGTCTCATGGGCTATCTCTCACGGAGGTGCGGGTATTTTCTTAGCAATGCTAAAACGCAAATCAACCGATCACTTGTTTAAATTCATGTAAACATTACATTCAGATTCACCAATCGGGGTGAATTCAGTTAGATTGAAACAAAAGGTGAGCATGTAAACAATAGATGGCGACCGCAGAAAGCAAAAGCTGAATCCCGGACATTTTTGTCGATCTCGACGGCCGGACATGTCCGGGAAATAGAGTATGGTAACCCCTACTACGTCCATGTTTTCTGCAGGTTTCTGCCGTTGAAATCAAACGCACTCGCACTGATCTGTGATAGGTCTGTTAGCGCATTAGGTCCAACCCCCTATGGGCGGGTTTGAAAGGGTGGATCTAGTGCTTGTAGTCTTAACAGAAATCCCCCCCTCTTACACTTCCTCCTACAATGACGCAAAATGACGATTTTTGCGTCATTGTAGGAGGAAGTGTAAAGAGGTAAATACAGATTTCTCTCGTCTCGGGGGAAAATGAAAAAATGTTGCATGACCATTCAATAGTATGACTGGGTTTCTAACAATGCAAAGCTTAATGCAAATGGGTGAAGTGTCCCTTTAACAATATTTGCCCAAAGACTATCTACTGCTACTAATATATATTTATTTTTAAACTGTAACCAAGTACTTAAAGGTCCAGCTATTTCCAATCAACACCCTTGGTCGATTCTTTCTGGTGTGATTGTAACATAATCACTTTTTTTTTCTTCCCCTTCTAACACAATATCAATACTTTACTCGAACTTGTCTCTATTCACTCCTCAAATAAGAAATACTAATATGCTTATTTGTATTATCACTTTTAGTTTTACAGAATATTGCATATAATCATGTATTTTTCAATGCAACCGTCTCATTTCCTTTCATTATAATTCTTCGTAATATTCTTGTTTATTTATTTAATTTATTTTTTAAAGCTATCTCTGTGTTTTACTTTGACTTCTGATAAATCACTGCTAGGTCTAAATTCCTAACTTGCTCATTAATCTTCTTCCTTAATTCAGCATATCCTTTTTCTGTTAAACTTAGCGCACCTATTGTCGATAAATGTCTAAGTTTTCATTTAAACTTGTCTCAACCTTTTTGTTTTCCGTTATAATAATAACTTGTGTAACTTTTATTTCTTCCAGCCCTTCTAGTGCTCTTAAATTAATACAGCTGTAACTTCTACATATTGAGCTGTACCCAGGACTATTCCCTGGTCTCTTATTTCTTCAAGAGTTTTATCTATCTTGCCTTTAATTTCCTTTCTATTTCTTCTGTCACAGCTTACGCTCTTTATTTAATATCCCCTCTTTTGCATCTAAGCATGTATTATCCTACTGTTGCCCAAATAATTTGATCATTTTTTCATTTTATAATTATCTCTTAGTTTAATGTCTTTTCATTGTTTCATAGATACTAATTCATTTATCCTTTAAATTATTTATTTAAGTTGGTTCCTCTTACAAGACTTTGTAATTATGCATATCTTTTACTCATATTTGCTTATTTCTTCTCTACAGAAAGAAATGTCACTTAACACTTTAACACGCTCTAATATACATATTGGTATATTGTTTTTCTTATTCCTTGTTATAAATTAATAACCAGTTAAATCTATCTATATAGATCAACCTCTCCTCATCTCTCCCTTCTAGGAGCTAAAAATCGCTTTTTACCACTCTAGAAGTTTTCTTTTCTGCCTCTTCACTACAATACAACTTATAGCCTTTTATTGTATCATTCATTTGTCTTTCTTTCTGAATAAATTCAGGAATTATATTCCTCATATGATTCATGAGCCCCTTTCCTCTTTTTGTATCTTTCTAATGCTCTCTGGGGTTCTTAGACCTGTTATCCACTCTTTCATCAATTTCTTAAATCTTTTGTTTCTTACAGAGACATAAGATCCTAAATTAACCATATCTGCCATTACTGCACTTTGTTTATTTATTTTATTTTATTTTAATCCAGCCCTGGTAAGCCAATTAATTTAAAGCCTTTTTTCCCATGGTTTCAATATTCTCTTTTTCCTTCTTTATAACTATTATTTAATTAATATAAACGTCCACAGGTAATTCTTTAATGGAAATGCTGCTGAGGAATTTATCTATCCCTTTGGTAAGCTCTAATATACTTGATGTTTGTTATTTTTAGTAAATTAAGTATTTTCTTGACTAATCTCTGTTAATGGAATTGATAAAAAAAAAAAAAAAAAAAAAAAATAAGAAATCATTAGCCAAATACAATTTTAAGAGAAATTTACCATTCCTCGATTGTTCAGTCGTATTACTAGCATTAATACCATAATGCCTATTTGACTTTATTACTCTAATTAGTGTTTTATAATTTGTCACTTGTAAAAGTCTCATCTAATTTTGGTGTTTATTGTACAGGACTTTTTGTTATTGCATAAGTAATTTCCTTAACTCCTTGCTCTACTCTTGTATTGCCTTATTTAATTTTCCTTTATCCATCATATTAATAGGATATTATCTTTTTAATCAGTTTTTTATGAGTATATGCTTTACTAATTACTAATAGACTTTATTCCACAATCGCTTTTATATTTTATTAAATAGGGAATTTCTAGTAAAGCCCATAGTAATTTCTCTTTTAATTCTTAATATTATCAATTCATTCCATTTTCATTTATATTCAATTATGTTCAATATTTACTTTTAATCTCAAGACTTTCTTTAAGTCTCTTCCTTCATGTAAATTGTCTGCATTAACCATCATTTTAATGCCGAATTCTTCTCCTACTTATTCACTTTCTATTCTTTCATTGAATACAAATTTTCATCTGTAAATAGAATTGGCTTTGCTGTTGAGGATATCTGAGCAGCTTTGTCTAATATAAATTGAATTTATTTAACCTATTTAATTAACAAAACAGTTTTAATTTTTATTACACTCTTTGGTCACACCCATTTCTTTTTAACAGCCTAAATATTTTCAATGTATCCTATCCTTCTTTTTATCCATAGCTATTTTTATTCATTGAGCATATTTCCTTTTCTATTGACAATTTATTCTGTTCAAGTCTTTTTATACTTGATTTTTCTATTTTACTCATTACCTAACTTCTTTATTCTAGGGTTATCTCTTTCTATTTATCATTAGATATAACTTATCTATTGTATACCATTTTTATTTTCATCCTCACAAATTCCTGTATTATTTTCTGCCAAGCTCTTGTATTCTATTCTTCTGTATTAATTCAAGTCATCTTTATTTATATAACATTTTGTGCTATCAGAGGATCTACTTTTTTTTTGTTGTTTCTATATTTATTTATTTGGAGGCTGCTTTTTCTTCACTATTCTCACTTGCTGAGAGCTTAAATCATACTCAGCTATATTTTCTATATTATATATTTTTATGTTTTCCGACTGCAACTTTTAACTACAGCCTCAAAAACTTTTCTCCTACACATTTCTTTGGGTTGTTGAATTCCAGTTGTCTGACTGGATTCCTCTCCTATCAGAGGTCAAAGGTCCCCTTCTATCATCCTTCCTCTGCTTTGCGTCTACACTCTTTTAGTTCTCAGATATCTCTGAGTTTAAGGGCTTTAGCTTGCGGACCTTTTTATTGTTTCCAGCATTCTCTTTAGTCTCTTTATTTCAGATGTTTTAATGTTTTTATAACTCTTTACATTTCTCTCACTATTCTTCTGTTAAATTCAAAACTTAAAACATAATTATATCACGTTATTCTGTTCTCCTGACTTTCACAATCCCTTTTCTTTAACTATTTTTTGAAGCCGGAGGTATTCGGCTGTTTCTCTTGCCCATAAGTCAGGTCTCTATAAGGATCTCCCTGTTTCTTATCAGCGCTCTTTTCACTGCTAGGATTTCTATTTAATCCCTTTAGCTTATTCCTCAATTTGTTTAGTTAGTCTTTTCAACTGCTATATACTGCAATACCATTTTTTTTTTTCATAGTTTTGTCATATTCCTACCTTTGTTTCAGTATTTTCACTTTCTGTATTATTTATTGATGAACACAATTCATCATTTTCCTGCTCTCCGTCCGAGCTATTTTCAGATGTCCCTGGACCTGTGTCTGTCTCCCTGGAACTTCAAGACTGCTGTTACGGCAATCATTGCTGCTACTTCTATCTTATCATACATTTGTATCACAACTCCTCTTCATTTCTATTAAGAGATTCTTCTTCTGAATTCTCTATTATTCGTCCATTAATCACATTTGTTACTTAATTTCCAATCTGTCCTGTCTCTATTAAGGTTAAATTCATTATTATAACCTTTACTCTTATTCCCTTTTTGAATTAAGGACAATATTATTATTTCAGCTTTTTACTCAAAGCATTTAGTAGTACACCATAGTGTTACAATCTGCCAACATAGCTTATGCTACTCAATTCCAAGTTATTCTTACAGGATTAGACTTTAAATCTCCCTTTTACATCTTTTATCTCTTTAACGCCTGTATTTCTAACAGGTTAAAAACTGCACTGCAGTCCCAACAATTATCATTTGTTTATTTCTATTAAAAACAACCATTCTCTATATAGTCTTAATTTTAAATCATAACATTGTTATTTTTACTTTCAATAATTTGTCATTATTATTTTTTGTTCTTTAATTAATCATTAATTGTTCTCTTATTCTATCTCAGCTTGGAAAAGCCCATCTTAGTATTTCCAAAATTAATTATTTCTTCTTCATATTTCTTAATTTTTTCCTCTTCTGCCTATTCACCTCTGTCTAGTTTATTATCATATATTGTTATTGTTCTCTCTTCTGGACTTTTCAACAATATACTTTCAACTTCTGTATCTTTACACTGTATACAGAACTGTCTCTGGCACTCTCTATCTCGTGTGCTCACTGTATTACTGCTAAGGCTGCTTTTGTCTCATTAAATTTTCCTATTTTCAAGTGGTCTCTGGATGAAAACCAATGCACTAATAGATCTGACTCTATTTCTATCGCCGATCTATTTGCTCTTAAAGCTTTCTTTTCCCACACAAATACCCTAAGATCACTCCAAATATATAGTTTTATGTGGGTCTGTGCTGTCGTGGCCATCCAGTGAAGCGTCCCCCACTGAACAGTTATACAGCTCACACCAAGTCCTTTTCTTCTTCAGACTTATCTCTACAACTCATGCGTATCCAACCTTTCCTTTAGGTTGCTTTAATAATTCATTCTTGAATTATTTGAGAATGTGTTGCATTTAAACTTAACACTGTAGAGATTATATTGTGCATGCACTTATAACCCTGACCAGGTTATTTTAATAATTCTACGGTGAATTATTTTTCGTCTATAGGATTATCTTATCCTTTTTAGATTTATCTCATTCTTTTGAGATTATAACACTACTTCTTTAATAACCCTTCCTTTGGGTTTCTCCAATAATTTGCTTCAAATTATTTTCTTTAGGATTCTTACTTCTTCCTAAGCTCGCTTTTTATCATAATTTACACGACGGTCTTAGTTTTTCGAGCAATTGTTTTATTGATTTTGGCCAGAAATCAATAAACAATATGCCCCTTAAAGTTGGGCGCCATGTTTTATGGTGCTTAATTTAACCCCTTGTTTGGGTCTTAAATATAGACGTATTTCCCATGAGACCAGGTTACTCCTTTCCTGTATGAGCTCACCAGAGCACTCAGAATGGTGCGCGCGCGTGTCTGTGTCCGTCTCTCCGTCTCAGCTCTGACCCCCTCCTTTGCATTGTGAAATCTCACACTAACAAAAGTTGAAAACATGCCTTTAAAAGTATAATATAAATATCTCATTGATCCAATTGTTTTAGTTAGATGAATAAAAGTATAAATGAAATGCTTACTGAAACCAATTATTTAAGTTTTAGACGAATAAAAGAATATAAAATGACAGACTTAAAATTAACACATCAATGTCCATACCATTGATGTCCACAAAAATAATGAAACTAAAGTTAAAAACATGCCTTTAAAAGTATAAAATATAAATATCTTATTGATCCAATTGTTTTAGATAAAAGAATATAAAATCATCTTACATGTTTTAGAAAGTTGAAGTATATCCTACCATCGATGTCCACAAAAATGCAATGGGTTCAAAATTGTTTTACACAACTGAATTCATATAGTCATTCCTGAACGTCTCAACCAGCGCACTCAATAGCGGTGTGCGCATCTGTCTCTGTGTGTGTCTGCCTGTCTGTGTGTGTCTGCCTGTCTGTGTGTGTGTGTGTGTGTGTGTTTGTGTGTGTGGGTGTTTGTGTGTGTGGGTGTTTGTGTGTGTGGGTGTTTGTGTGTGTGTCTATGCGATCCCCCCCCCCCCATTCCTGTGTGCGCTGACATATGAAACAGGACCCCACTCCACATTCCTGAGCACGGTGAAAGTGTAAAGCCAGTAAAGTAAATCTCATTTAAAGTGAGAATAATGTTTTATATTTCACAAATAACATAATATACAATAATATAAATATCGTGCAAAAATATACTGAAATGCTTGTAAAAAGAATAAAATTCATCTTACATGTTTAGAGTTACAACTCTTGAACTTCAAGAAGGTCTTAAGAGACATAAATCAGAGAGTAAATCTCTCTCACACCGGCGTCTCAGAGGAGTGTATTCAGTGATAGGATGAGACATTGTGAGTGTTGTGTTAAAAGTTTAAATGATATCTTTTAAAAATAAAATGTAAATAAATTATTAAAAGTCTTAAATAAAAACAAATATTCTACAACGATGGTCTGTGGAAAAATTCGACTTGAACTTAAAGTATATATTTTTTTATCATGGGTCTAATTTGATGCGTCACAAGTCATCTCACGCCTGTGAAATGTTCAATAATTTCTTAAGTTAAATCTGTGAGAAAATGACAACAACATAGGTCTATCTTCAGAGAGAGCAACCATGAAAACATTTAGAGACTGGGAATCTTCCAGAAATAAGGTCCTTCTGATCAGCGCTGAGAAAGAAGTTACTTGACAATAATGATAGTTTCAGGATATCGGATGACAGATGAGCCTCTGTGCATCGTGTCAGAGTGTATGTCATGTTAGTCTGCTAACACCTACTTGAAACACTACCAGAGAGGTACAAAAAGCACTAGTTTCATCATCAACACTACTATAGTCAACAACCAAATTATGACTTAAAAAACGTTTTTTATTCATCTAAAACTAAAATAAATGGATCATAAGATATTTATATTATACTTTTAAGGAACGGTATGTTTTTCAACTTTAGCAAGATATTTTATTTTATATTATACACTTTTAAAGGTATGTTTTTCAACTTTAGTTTAATTATTTTTGTGGACATGAATGGTATGGACATACTTTTCAACTCTCTAAAATAATAAGATGATTTTATTTTTATCTAAAACTATTGGTTTTGGTAAGCTTTTCATTTTATATTCTTTTAACGAACAGAATATTTTTCAACCTTAGTTAAATTGCTTTAGATTATACACTTTTAAAAAGAACTTTGGCATGATATTATATAATTTATATACATTATATAAAGGATAGAATATAAAGAGCAGTATGTTTTATGTAAGACGATTTTATTTTGTATCTAAAGCTAAAATAATTGGTTTTAGTAGCTTTTTATTTTATATACTTTTATTCATCTAAAGCTAAAATAATTGGATCAATGTATATTTTATTTTAAAGGATGTGAAGTTTTTGTGTGACATACGCTTCTCACTTTCACTGCGGAGGGAGGGAGCGCCTGTGACACATAACCACACACGCACACACACATATGACACAAAACTTGTTGTCTGTCACACACACACACACACACACACACACACACACACACACACACACACACACACACACACACACACACACACACACACACACACACATACATCCATATAACATGACACCGGCTGTTTGAAGTCGTCAAAACTATCCGCCTAAACTTCCGTCAAAACAACATCTGTTTTATTTGATTCCGTCAAAACTATCCTTCAAAACGTACTCGGTTACTAACGTAACCTCGGTTCTCTCTAGAAGAGGGAACGAGTACTGCGTTTGAACAAACGCTGCGGGAAAAGTCTCTTTTCACGAAATACTGAAGCAAAATTATCCTTAATTTTCATATTTGTAAAACGCATTGCAGCAGTGCACAGCCATGGCGAGACGGCTCGCTCACTCATTGGCTGTTCTGCGGCAACTGCATGAGCCTATCGAGCGAGGGCTGATGCAACATCAGACCAATGAGAGCGCTTCGCGCGCTCCTCGTCACATCCCGCCGAAACGGGTGTGGCCATCCCCTATAAAAGGAGCTCGAGTAGGCTGATTCAACTGGTTTTCATCGCCGAAGCGAACCAGAGCGAACCGCGCGCACGGCAGGGAACGCAGTACTCGTTCCCTCTTCTAGAGAGAACCGAGGTTACGTTAGTAACCGAGTACGTTCTCTTACGAGAGTTCTCTCGTACTGCGTTTGAACAAACGCTGCGGGAACCACTTGTAAGACGCCGTGCGTGCTGGGATGAGAAAACACCGACCACTGGAAGCTAGTCCAGGTATACAGTGCATAATCACCCGGTAGACTCGGAGAGTCTGGAGGGGGGGGGGGGGACAACCACCCCCAGATAGCTGCGTCCTAAGACGCGGTATGACATCACATAGGCAGGGGAAGGCCTGGCTAATGTGGGAAATGTGGGTCTTACGCAAATTTGCCCAGATATATGCGCCCTTAGGCGCGAAACAGCGCCACATAGGCAGGGGAAAAACCTGGCTGATGTGGGAGATGTGGGTCTTACGTAATTTCGCCCAATGGATGCGCCCTTAAGCGCGATACAACGTCACATAGGCAGGGAGAGCCTGGCTAATGTGGGAAATGTGGGACTTACACACTTTCGCCCAAATAGGTGCGTTCTAGACGCGATATAACATCACATAGGCAGGAGGGAGCCTGGCTAATGTGGGAAAACATGGGTCTTACACAATTCTGCCCAGAGAACTTCGGCGGCGCTGTGCGTCTGCGATATCAGTGCCGTGTTTAGACAGCTGACTCGAATACGCCGAAAATACTTGGCTTGCAAGTGCGGTGAAGTATTCGGTGGCGTTGTGCGCCTGCGAAATCAGTGTCGTGGTAGACAGCTGATAAGGCTAAACCGAAAACAACCTGGCCTGCAAGGCGGGAACTTCTAGGTTGTAGAACCTTATGAATGTAGACGGCGAGGCCCAGCCCGCCGCCGTACATATTTCCTGTAAGGAAATCCCGCTAGACCAGGCCCACGATGAGGCAACGCCTCTCGTGGAATGCGCTCTAATGCCCAACGGGCACTGAAGGCCCTTGGTAGTATAAGCCATTGTTATGGCGTCAACCACCCATCTGGACAGGCTCTGTTTCGAAACAGCCGTTCCTTTGGAACGTCCACTGAACGAGACAAAGAGCTGCTCCGTCTGTCTGAAGGCAGCGGAGCGGGACACATAAGCTCTTAACGCCCTAACGGGGCAAAGACAGCTCGAGTCCCCTTCCTCGTTTGACCCCGGCAGGGCAGACAGGGAAATAACCTGAGCCCTAAACGGAGTGTTGAGGGATTTCGGCACGTAGCCGTGCTTAGGTTTGAGTATGACTTTGGAGTCATTGGGCCCAAACTCCAAGCACGTTGGACTCACAGAGAGCGCGTGCAGATCGCCTATGCGCTTCACCGAAGCGAGGGCCATCAAAAACACCGTTTTGAAAGACAGATGTTTGAGGCTAACAGATTGGATAGGCTCAAAGGGGGGGCCTTTCATGGCTGCCAAGACCGTAGAAAGGTCCCACACCGGGACTGAGGGAGGTCTGGGGGGATTCAGCCTCCTAGCTCCCCTGAGGAAGCGGATGACTAAATCGTTCCTTCCCAGTGACTGGCCTGGCGTTGCTGTCGAGCACGCTGCGATAGCCGCCACATAGACTTTGAGCGTGGAAGGGGATCTGCCCTTATCCAACAGCTCTTGTAGGAAGGAGAGAACCTCCGTCACCTCACAATCGAGGGGTGACAGGCCCCGAGCTGTACACCAGCTGGAGAAAACCGACCACTTCGAGGCATAAAGCCGTCTGGTGGAAGGCGCTCTAGCCTGAGTGATGGTGTTCAGCACTCCATCCGTGAGGCTAACGGGTAACCGTTGAACGTCCACGCATGAAGGGACCACAGCTCTGGGTGTGGGTGCCAAATCGAGCCCCTGGCCTGCGAGAGGAGATCTCTCCTCAATGGCACTGGCCATGGAGCGGAGTCTGCTAACTGCATCAGGACTGGAAACCAGGCTTGGTTGTCCCAGAACGGTGCTATAAGCAGTACTGGGCATTTCACTTCCCTGACTCGCTCCAGCACCTGAGGTAGGAGGGAGACTGGAGGAAACGCGTATAGCGGGCAGTGCGGCCACTTGTGGGACAGCGCGCTGTCGTTCTTTGAAAAGAACACGGGGCAATGAGCGTTTCCTGGGGACGCGAATAGGTCCACCTCCGCTCTGCCGAATCTCTGCCACAACAGCCGGACTGTTTGTGGGTGTAGAGACCATTCGCCCGTGGGAACATTGTTCCTGGACAGCCTGTCTGGACCCAGGTTGAGTGTCCCGGGCACATGCACCGCTCTCAGCGAGCTCAGGTTGCGCTGAGCCCATATTAGGAGGCGCTCGGCCAGCCTGTAAAGGGAACTGGAACCGAGACCGCCTTGGCGATTTATGTAGGACACCACGGACGTGTTGTCCGAGCGGACTACGACGTGTTGGTCCTTGATGTGGGGACAAAAGCGCGTCAGCGCGTTGTGAACTGCTAGCATTTCCAGGCAGTTGATATGATGGAGCTTTTCTCGTTCTGACCAGAGGCCAAAGAACGGCCTGCCCTCGAGCAGTGCTCCCCATCCCGAGGTGGATGCGTCCGTAGACACCACTTTCACTCTCGAGGAAGTCCCCAGGCTTACACCTGAACGGTACCAATCGCCCGCCGCCCATGGTCTCAGGGCTGCTGCGCAGTCTTGATCGACTTTGAGGCGCAATCGGCTGAGTGCCCACGCTCCGCGTGGCACTCGCGCTTTCAACCAGAACTGCAGAGGGCGCATGCGAAGCAGGCCCAGCTGGAGAACTGATGATGCTGAGGCCATGAGGCCCAGCATCCTCTGAAAACGTTTGAGCGGGATAATCGCACCGCAGCGGAAGGACCTCGCTGCGTGCTGTATGCGCAGCGCGCGCTGTTGCGACAGCCGCGCCGTCATAGAACGAGAGTCCAGAACGATGCCCAGAAACGAAATAGTTTGGCTGGGGTTCAAGGAGCTCTTCGTCCAATTGATCGTGATACCAAGATTCTCGAGGTGATCGAGTAACATGGTTCTGTGCTCCACGAGCTGAGATCGTGATTGAGCTATGATCAGCCAGTCGTCCAAATAGTTCAGCACTCGCATGCCCCTGAGTCTGAGGGGGGCGAGCGCTGCGTCCATGCACTTCGTAAATGTACGGGGTGCCAGGGACAAGCCGAATGGCAGGACTGTATACTGGTATGCCCGACCCTCGAAGGCGAATCTCAAGAATCGCCTGTGGCGTGACGCTATCTGTATTTGGAAATACGCGTCCTTTAGATCTATCGACATAAACCAGTCTTCTCGGCGAATGTGCGCGAGGATTTTGCTGGTTGTGAGCATTTTGAAACTGCGTTTCACTAAAGCTCTGTTTAGTCGTCTTAGATCTAGTATGGGCCTGATACCACCGTCCTTTTTGGGGACTAGGAAGTATCTGCTGTATAGCCCCCCTTCGCTTTGAGCTTGGGATACATGTTGTATCGCCCCTTTGCTCAACAGTTTTGATATTTCGGCGCGAAGTAGGTGTGCTACTTCTGAATTCACCGTAGTTTCGACGCGCGCTGTGAAGCGTGGAGGGCGCCGACAAAACTGTAGCGAGAAGCCTCTCTTTATAATGTCTAGCACCCAGTCCGAAACCCCTGGAAGCGCGGCCCATGCGTCTGCATGGCCGGCTAGGGGTTGGATGCGAAGCGCGCTCTGTTCGCTGTGCGACGGCGGCGCTTCGGGGCGCGCTAACATAGGCGTTACGCCTGTGACATTTGAGGCGGGGAGCGCGCGTAATACAGCGGGCAACACGCTCATCCTCGACCCCGCTACAGTGTTTATCTGAACGAGGGAGGTCTGAGAAGGTCTCATGGGACTCATGCAGCCTACAAGTGAACGTGGGCGGGGACCGGGCACGTTTACTGCTTTGGCCGCGCTGTCTGCTTGAACAGAGCGGGTGCTCACAGGTCCCGTTTTTACAGGGAGCCTGTGGCTTGCCAGACATAGCGTTTGTGGGCACTGGGAAGTGGGCACTTTGACTATGTTTGTGGCGCGATCGAACTGCGTCGATCTTATGAGTACGGGCCCTGTGTGCAGGGCTGTGCTTGTGTGTAGGGATGGGCACAGGGAAGTGGGCATCAACACTACATTTATAGCACCATCGGCCTTGGCCGGGACACCAGAAAATACACTCTTTTCGGGATTTATCTGGGTAGCCGTAAAAACGGCTTTTGTGTGCAGGCAAGCGGGCAGCTGTGCGGGCTTGTGCTCTGCTGAGAACGCTGAAGCAGTCGCAATTCCTGGGACTGAGACAGCGGTGCGCTTTGGTGAGGGCCCGGTCGCAACGGGGCTTACACACCTGCGCTTTCCTAGGCGTGCTAGGACTTCTTTGGGGCTTCCGGCTTCAACACAACCCTTGGTCGCGGCCCGCGGTGAGTGGGGCGGCGGCTGGTAGAGCGAGAGCGAGGGCGTGAGCTGCGCTGCTGTCGCTGAGAGGGGGCGGCCGGAGGCTGAGGCTGTGAGCTCCGAGGGGCCTGTTTCTCACGGCCCGCTGCGGAACTGGAGCGCTTCGGCAGGAAGTGCTTGAATGCCTGTGACGCTTTCTGGGCTTCGGAAAATCTCTCCACGAACTCGGAGAGAGAAGATCCAAAGAGGCCAGCGGAGGATAGCGGGGCGTCGAGGAACGCGTTGCGCTCTGCATCAGCCATCTCCGTGAGCGTCAGCCACAAATGCCTCTCGGCTACGGTAGCGGAAGCCATACAGCGTCCCATGGCTTGTGCTGCAGCCTTGGTAGCGCGGAGGGAAAGATCCGACGCGCTTCTCAGGTCCGTGATGCAGATAGCTTCAGGTCCTTTCTCGTCCAGTTTGCGGAGGAGATCGCCTTGGAACACCTGAAGCGTGGCCATGGTGTGCAGGGCCGATGCCGCCTGCCCAGCGGCGGAGAAGATCCGCGCGAGCAGCGACGACGTCATGCGGCAGGCTTTCGACGGCAGCACTGGCTTAGTCCGCCGTCCAGCAGAGGGCGGGCAAAGGTGGGCTGCTATCGCCTGTTCCACCGGCGGCAGAGTGAGGTAGCCTCGATCCTGAGCATTATCCAGGGAGGAAAATGCTGGGGATACAGACGAACGTGTTCGTGCAGAAAAGGGAGCGTTCCAGGCCTTCGCCACTTCTTCATGAAGCTCAGGAAGAAACGGAGCGGGCTTAGACACAGGAGAAGAACGCTCACCAGGGAGGAAGCTACCATCAAGCCGGGTGCGCGAGGGGAGTTCCGGTGCAGACCACTCGAGGCCGAGGCTCGCCGCGGCCAACGCGAGTACTCGCATGAGCTCCCTCTCGATGCTAGCTCTAGCCGACGGCTTTCGGGCAGGAGGCGTGAGATCCGCAGAGCTCGCCCAGTCCTCACTGCCTGAAGCTAGCAGAGAGCAGGAATCCTTATCGACCGACTCGGCTTCAGAAACAACTTCCTCAGATGAAGCGGCGGCAGACTGCGGGCGCTGAGCATCGGGAAGTGCTTCGGGGGAAGCCGGCGAAGCTGGCGGGCGAGCCGGCGAGCTTTGTCGGGAAGAGGTGGGTTCCGGGGCCCGCTGCGAGCGGCGCTTCTTGCGGCGCGGCAACGCGCCGGGGGGCGCAGGCTCGGAGAAATGTGCCAGGCGAGTCCGCAGAGTCACCATCGGCAAAAGCTCGCAGTGAGGGCAGCCGCCGTCAGCGAGCGCGAGCGCTGCGTGATCTTCGCCCAGGCAGGAGACGCAAATAACGTGGCGGTCTCCCTCGGTGAGCGGGGCTCGGCACGAGCCACAGGATGGCATCTTGATAAAGACGCGGCTCTTTTAGGGGTGAGTGTTCGGGGAACACTGCACACACACACACAGACAGAGCAGGTAAAGGATATGAAGCGCCGGAAAGCGCAGCAGGTACGGCAGTAGAGGCGGCGAAGGCCAGCGGCTTCAAGGGCTCGTCCCGCTGAAAAGCTTGCCTCGACGACGCTTGCTTCTCCGTGATCCAGCGATGCGTGAGCTTCGCTGAAGAGATGAAAATCAGTTGAATCAGCCTACTCGAGCTCCTTTTATAGGGGATGGCCACACCCGTTTCGGCGGGATGTGACGAGGAGCGCGCGAAGCGCTCTCATTGGTCTGATGTTGCATCAGCCCTCGCTCGATAGGCTCATGCAGTTGCCGCAGAACAGCCAATGAGTGAGCGAGCCGTCTCGCCATGGCTGTGCACTGCTGCAATGCGTTTTACAAATATGAAAATTAAGGATAATTTTGCTTCAGTATTTCGTGAAAAGAGACTTTTCCCGCAGCGTTTGTTCAAACGCAGTACGAGAGAACTCTCGTAAGAGAACTATGATTTAGGACTAGGTTTAAAAGGGATTAAGCACCTGTCATACATTGATGCGTCAATAGGTTAATCCCATAACCCCATTCGGGAAGTTCAACCCATCAATCATAAAAGGTCACAGGAAGTTCAACCTGTCACAAAGGTCAAAGGTCAAAGTCATTAATCATTTTGACATAAGCCCCCCCCCCCCATATATACTGTTGACATTCGAATTGTTGTCAAACAAAACGGAGGCTAGCTAGACCCTCCCTCCTCCTCATCCCGTCTCCTCCCTCCTCCACACACCCCCTTCTTGTGCATGCGCACTAACCCCCAAACCCCACCCTCAAATACTTCTGGCCAGTGATTGGCTGGAACACTGTTTGTTGTGTTTCATGGTGCGGGTGAGCCCAGTTTGTTTTTGTTGCTGTTTGTGGAGCCTGTGGTGTCTACAGAGACCGCGTTTTCTTACAGTGTGTTCAGGGGACAGGCAGCTAGCGGATAGTGAGGAGATGTTTGCTGTATGTAACAAAAAATTTTTTGGCCTAAAAAACGCGTGACATCACTTAGAGCACCTTTAATGAAACATGTAAGCTACGAGATGGTGAATATGTTCCCTGTGATCAGAAGCGGTTCTACTGTCAACTAGCCATAGCCTATAAACTTCCACATTTTTTTTTATAGGCTACAAAACGTGAAAAATGCAACAGCATTTCTGTGAAACTTTAGATTCACTGTTTTGTCAATGAATTGTGGGCGCCCGCTAAAGTTGTACTGATTCCATTTTGTTTTCCCAGGAAAAGTAATACCATCAGCATCATGTTCTGCAGACCCATAAAGCTCCTGTGAACGTGCCGCTGTCTCGCGATCTCATCTCAGACTCAAGACAGAATCATCAGTGAATTCCTTTCATTTGAAAGGCAGAGCCAGAATCTCATTCTTCTTCTGGGATTTTGACTCCTGATAATAAATTACCACCACAAACTGGACTGGAGTGTCCAGAGTTCTGGACTGTGTGTTTTATATATATATATATATATATATAAAATATATTATATATATGTATATAAAAATAAATATTGGGAATGTTATATCCAAATGCATAATGGTGAGCATTAATAGTAGACATTAATGACTGTTAATTGCTCTGACAGTACTGAGAGTAATCATAAACATATCAGGGAATAACTGTGTGCATTCTTTTGGTGCCACCATTTAATCAAATCATCAGGTTTGTTTGCATTTGCATTTTTGGAAGAAAAACCAAAAGACTTGTCCTATTTTTCAACTTGTACTTTGTCACAATAATACAAAACAAAATTATTTGAAATTATTTGCTTTGAACGCACACATAAAATGACACCAAATACAAATTCAAGGCTTAAAGAGGAAAGAATTCACAACACGACTCTCAGGTTTATTTGTAAACTGTGGGATGTTTCTTTTACATGATTTCTGATTTAACACAAAAAAAGAAAAGAGAAGAAGAAGAAGAAGAAGAAGAAGAAACAGGAATGGGGAAGACTCAGAAGTTACATCTTTTACACTAAAAAAAAGTTGTGCAATTTTGCATTATATATATTTTTTTTCCATTAAATTGATGTTGTAAATTCAGAAATGAAGTTTTATTTTAAAAGTGGTTTTGTGCAAGATGAAGAGGGAGTCTATAGTGTTCAATGTCCTGATACGTTGGGTGAACATTGCAGGTTTTGATTGGGTTGAGAATTTGACTATTTGTTTCCAATTAACATGCAATTGTGAACAGTTGCTATAGAACCCAATAATATAATTGAGTGATGTGATACAAAAGTGAGGAAACTAATCATGTAAAATCACATTGAGGATACTTAATGGAGTCACTTAAAAATACGTTTATTGTGTTGAATTTACAAAAACAATAAATTATTGAATGTACATTAAAAATGTTTTCCGGTCCACAGCCTCATAATTCCCGTACAAATTTATACAGCCAAAAGCACGGAGGGAGAGGGGTTAACTTAACAACCGTCCAACATTTTTAAGGTGGAACGAATAGGTCGTCGAATAAGGAGCTGGCGAAAAAGGACAAAGGAGCTGGAGAGAGTCAGCCTCGTCAGGCGGCTAGCTAAGAGGAGGTAATGTATTATTTTTCTCGTCAGTTTTAAACACTTATTGCGGTTTTTAGACGATGCAAACCTTGTTTTGTGCATGTATAAATGTTAGTTTTGAGGTTGTGAACATGCAGTTAATGTGTCAATTGAATATAAACAGACTTTTTGCCAGCTTTAAAGTAGACGTGTACCACAACAACGACACAACGCAGAACATACAAGGGTTAATGGACGTGCATCCAATCTAACAAAAAACTGTTAAAGACCAAGCGCACCCGTTACATAAAGCAAAGTTTGGTGTTTCTGTCATTTTGACACACACACACAAAAAAAGTTATCAAAAGAGCAGGTCAAAGTTCAGTTCTGTAAGTTAACAAACCAATTTGATATAAATTATAATTTTGACTTGAAATAATATCATGATTAATTAAGTAAAACTAAGCCGGACTCGAGGTAAGATTTTATTTAAACCTCAGTGATACACATTAGGAGCACATATATGGCTTAGATGTTTCTTATAAGTTCTTTGATCATTCAGTAACATTTCTATTCTTGAAAACAAAGAGGGAAGAACAATGGCAGAATCTTCACCAACATCAACACAAGCAAGAAAAACCAGGAGACGGAGTATTGAGGATATACCTCCATGTAAGTCAATCAACAAATAATAAAAAAACAAGAACAATGAATTAGTGCATGAATAACTTTCACTCTTCTCATATAATATTTAATATGTAGTTCAGGAGTGTACAGCAGCAGATAATAAAATCATTTCAAATCAAGATTTCAAATCAATATTGCTCCTTCGTGTATTTATTTATTTATTTGGTACAGTAAGTGTGTGTGTAATGAGCTTCACATTAGGGTTCTGATCAGCTTGTCTGGGTTCATTTTGCAGTAATGACCAGCTGTTTTTTCAAAGACGTCACTCTTTGTCTCTAGACATTCTTTACATTCAACCAACTTCATGAGGTGCATCATGGGAGTCTTTATAAACAGTATTAAATGAGCCCATTTATAATAATAAGGCTATTAATAATAATAATTAAGCTTGTCCTTCAAGCAAAAGCCATTAAATCAAAAACTCAAATGTGTTTCCAAACTTTAGACTAGTAGTGTAGTTGATTTATCTTCTTCATTTCTCTCTCCAGCGATGTCTTCCTCCAGCGGTCCACTGACTGAGGAGCTTCAGTGCTCTATATGTCTGGACGTGTTCACTGATCCAGTCAGCACTCCATGTGGACACAACTTCTGCAAGACCTGTCTGAATAAGTGCTGGGACAACAGCCAGACCTGCAACTGTCCATATTGTCAAGAAACATTCAAGCACAGACCTGATCTCAAGATTAACACCACACTCCGAGAAGTTGTAGATCACTATAAAAAGGAAAGTCCTGAGAAAAAAGCTGAAGTTCTGTGTGACGTCTGTGAGGAAAGAAAGCTGAAAGCCCTGAAGTCGTGTCTGGTGTGTCAGATTTCTTACTGTGAAACTCACCTGGAGCCTCATTTGAGAATGGCAGGTTTAAAGAAACACAAACTGATGAATCCTGTGAGTAATCTGGAGGACTATATATGTCAGAAACATGAGAGACCACTGGAGCTGTTCTGTAGAGATGATCAGACATGTGTGTGTCTGATGTGTGCTTTGAAAGACCACAAGAACCACAACACTGTTTCTTTAGAAGAGGAGAGTGAAGAGAAGAAGGTAAAAGTTACTGACAAACTGATTTTAAATGGCTCTTATCATGAGGAATCACATGTTCTTTAATATAAATGAATCAGTTATGAAAACATATTGTGTGTTGTTCTCTGTCTATAGACTCAACTGATGAAGACACAGAAAGACACACAGCAGATGATCCAGGACAGAATCAAGAAGATTCAAGACGTCAAACACTCAGCAGAAGTCAGAAAAGTAAGTTTACAATAATTCAATTAATTTTAATATCTATCATTGTTTATTGAATTGCTGTATAAAAGCAATTTCACACACACAGTCACACTGCTGGTCTGAATATCGACACGTCTGTGATTCCCTGATCACTTAAAGGTCCCATTCCATGGATTATTTTATTATTTAATAATGTTTCCAGGGGTGCCCTTATAATGTTAGTATGTTTTTTAGATCAAAATTTTTTATAATTTAGAAATAAAATGCATATTTCCTAGCCTGATTTCATTCCCTGGTTTGAACACTCTGTTTGAAGGGGCGTGTCTGCTGTGAGACTTCAGTGTAAACGCACGCATTACATGTGGAACTATCTGGAAAACTTTTACTATTACAGCTATTATACGTTTTTACTATTACAGCTATCTGGATTAACGAATCGTGAGAAGTTTAAGTATTTAGATCTATTTCCATCACGTAAAAGGTTGCAGTGATGAGCACTGAGCAGATGACAGTCTGTTGATCGCATGAAAGATCTTATCATTGCAACGCAGTTTCTGCACTCACTAATGATTTCACCAATGCAAACATGAGGCATATAAATACAGTTAGAGCTTCGTTGTGCAGTGTAACAGCGTCATTGATTTCATAACGAGTTTTGGCAAGTGTCCAGATAAACTCGCGCTGTGTGATTGACAGCTTGGGCGATTGGAAAGGGATTGTTCTTTGATCGCTTTCTGTATATTAATCACAGTTTAAGTAAGATTATTTTCATCCTACTAAGAGAAACGAACGATGTGAAGAGTGATCGCTACTTCCATATTAAATCACTACTTACTGCTTGCTGGAATATAGTTGAAATTGCCCCCTTCGTCAGTATGAAACGCTGAGAGAAGTCTGCTTGATATTATTCCAGGTTAGAAAAACAGTCCGTGGTGAAATGGACAGAGCAAACTAACAACTTCGAATTAAACTTTTGCGGTATCCGATTATAGATAAACATCAACCACGTGTCCACGTCTGTTGACATTTCGCCATCAATACGTCTGTGTTCCTGTGGGCGGAGGTTACCGTTCTAGTGACATCATTAATAAAGGAAGTAGAGGGGTGTAGTCCAATCCAGCCGTTTTTTGTAGTCAACTTCTGTTAAATAAAATATCTCGCTTGGCATTGAACTTTGAGCTTTCTAATTTTACAGATATTATTTATACTCTAACAACAACAACTAAAGTTAAACAACTAATCACTAACTAAAGTTGGAAACATGGGATCACATAGAACGGGACCTTTAATAAAGTAATAACACATCTCTCCTCAACAACACGCATGATTTGAGGAATCATTCAGTGCAAATGTGGCAAATGAGGGATTTTGAAAACTGGCTAAAAACACTGAAGTATGAGAAATAATAATAATAAATTTTATTTAAAGGCACCTTTCATGGCACTCAAGGACACCTTACAAAATTCATAAAAAAAGACATTAAACAATCAAACCAGTACAGCAACAAACATTAAATCACATTAAAAGCCTGCCTAAACAGATGCGTTTTAAGACAAGATTTAAAAACTGAGAGACTAGAACTGTTGCGATCTACTACAGGAAGAGCGTTCCATAAATGTGGAGCAGCATAGCCAAAAGCTCGTGAACCCATAGAAGTTGTCCAAGTGTGTGGCAGAACAAGTGTAAGTGCAGAAGCAGATCTTAGAGTGCGGGAAGGAGTGTATATGAAGAAGATCTTGAAGATATGAAGGAGTCAAATTGTTAAGTGCTTTGTAAGTTAAAAGTACAATTTTAAAATTCACACTGAATTTAACTGGGAGCCAATGCAACTTCTGTAAAACAGGAGAAATGTGTTCAAAAGTGGAAGTTTTGGTAATGACTTGAGCTTCAATGACTTTGTACTGACTGTAATTTATGAAGAGATTTGGAAGGAAGCCCATAAAACAAAGCATTACAATAGTCGATTCTTGATGTTACAAGAGCATGCACAAGCTTAGCAGTACTCTTGAGTGAAAGGACAGGACGCAGACGATTTATATTGCGAATATGGAAGAATGCAGAACGGGCAGAGCCGATCCTGACCTCCCTGGGGCCCTAAGCAAAAAAAAAAAAATTTAAGGGGCCCTCCTACCTGACCAAGACTAAAGAAACAATAAGTAAAATTTACTTTTTTTTATTTCACATGCATATTTTTTAAGTTAATTTCACATATGGCATTAAGTATACGTTACTTAACTAGGTAAAAGTATTTTAACTTGGCTAGTAAAAGGTTGGGTAGTAGGCTATACATTTAGTTGAAATTTCCTTTGCATTACATTTCACTCAAACAATATAATATTAAATTATACCACACATTTATGGTATGTGCTTTACTTGGGAAATCCATGTACTTTATACTACAGATATTTTGCGAGACACCATATAAACACGTCAGGTGTTAAGCATAATGTGAATGCAGAGACCTCAATACTTGTAGACAATACACAATGCCAATAACATTTGATAGAAAATGAACTCCAAATGTCACAAAATGGCAAGTTACTAATCCTGACAACAAAAGCAATGGTAAAACTGTATATACAGCTGGAAAACAGTGAAGAATTAACCTTGTTAATTAATCAGCAGTGCATGATTGGAACCCCAATATCAGAATTTGTATTTTATTACGTAGATATTTACGCTTTTGTTTACTTTCTGAGTAATAATATTATAAAGTAATAAAGGTAATTCCTGATATCAGAAATAGACAGTGTTACTAGTAAAATATTAAGTATTCACACTTCAAATAGAACAAATTGAATTCTTGAAATCACATATGCATCCTGTGCTGTGAATGAATAAAACTAGCTAAAATTGCCACAGCATGTCACTGTTTTAAATGATAACAGCAATACTTAATACTTGAAGGTTATTATTTACTGAGGGATGTGCATCCATATTGACCAGTATGTTCAGTCAATCAACATCTTAATTGCAATATAGACTATAAAGCCAATACATTGTTTTCCATCTGGCATTATTGCAGAGTTGTAACTTAACCTTGACTTGGAGAGTAGATGATCATTGTCTTGTTTTTAAAAGTATGTTTGAGGATTGTCATCCCGCTATGGATGTTTATTTTGGAAAGTGCGCATTTCATTTCGTGCACGCGCATATGAACGCACGTTAACACGCGACGCTGTTATCTTTTCCCAGCTGCAGTTTATAAACAAGCAAACTCAGTCTACCTGATTGCTGTTCCCACAATTCACTCGCATAGTGTTTTTTTCCTCTTTCTTCGTGACCAGAAGGATAGTTCCGCTTCATTTTCTCATTTCTCAACGATGTTGTCAACTTTGAATGACGCGCTTTGACACGAGGGGGAGGCGGGGCCTTGAATAATTTGCGGGGCCCTACGCAGCTTGCGTAGTGTGCGTATAGGGCGGATCGGCTCTGAGAACGGGTAACTCTATTTATGAGAGATTCAAAAGACAGAGTTGTGTCAAGAATGACACCCAAACTTTTGACATGATTTGATAGAGGAACAGAACAGTTATCTATTTCCACAGAAGAAATATTCAACTTACTTATTGTATTTTTTGAACCAACAAGAAGGATTTCTGTTTTACTGCTGTTCAATTTTAGAAAATTACTTGAAAACCAATTTTTTAATTCACTTAAGCACTCACCAACAGCAGAAGAGGGAAACTTTGAAGAAGGTTTAGAAGACAGGTAAAGTTGGGTTTCGTCGGCATAACAATGAAAATGAATATCATATTTCCTAAAAATGCTGCCAATAGGTAAAAGATAAATAATAAACAGAAGAGGTCCTAAAACAGAGCCCTGGTAGGCCGCTGTACGTGAGCTGTATTGTTCAGTTTCGTTCCGACAAACGGGGCACTACTTTTTCTTTTGCTCAATATATTCAACGTTAATAAAAGGTATCCAAGTTAAAAGTTTTCCACGCATTATACTGCAGTTAATGAGAAAAGTGTAATTTATTGGCACACTATATTGACTGCGTATTGAGACATATAAAACTGTTGAGCTAGATTTTCAACCAATCAGCATCGAAAAAATGTAAGTACCTCAGAGCCGTAATTAAGCCAATATATAACTACGCACATGTAAACATGGAGGAGGACGTAAGCAAGGCATCTTCATCTGATAGCGGCGATCAAGCTCGATTAACACCCGTAAAGTGTATTCTTCATGTCGGAAAAGATGGTGGTATAGGTCCGCAGCCCTTTACTGAAGTCCCATGAGAAAAAATCAAGCAATGTGCGAAGGATTGTCTCAAAACGTCGGACACTGACTATTACGGAGCTAACGTTAGCTATTGGTAATAAACATGTTGCCCTCCTAAATAAACATGTTGTGTGTGTCAAGATCATTTGAAGATTGTCATTGTAATGCTGGATTAAATCATCAAGATCCCCTGAATGGTCTTTGTAGGGAAGTGTGGACAAACATTCCCCAAGAATTAGGGATCTACCGATATGGATTTTTTTTAATGCCGAATCGATGCCGATACAGATGTCGATACAGATACAGAACATTTATTGAACTTGAAAATGGAACATTTATTGAACTTGAAAAAAAAACAATATTTGACACATTAAAAAAAAGTTCAGTGCTGAAAATACTGAAAGGTGGGGCAAACCTTCTTTCCTTTGACTCCACCCATTCAAAGAACATAGACATGGATGGGGGGAGGGGGGGGATAGTATGACCATTTGATTGACGCACTTGCTGTCCAATGATTCTAGGTGGTCTTGGAAATGATTGGCTGGTGTTTTTCGAGTCCTGCCCATTCCACAGATGAATAAATTGCTTACTTTTTATTTCAGTGCTTCTAACACAGTGGCTGTAAGTGGGTTAGGAATAGGATTTCAAGTGATTTTGAAAAAATGACCAAAAAAAAGAATTACATACCCCACCTTGAAAATAAATATGTAAGCATAATTCAAATTCTGAAAATAAATTTTAAAGAATAAATTCTGAAAATAAATATTTAAGCATAAATAAAATAATTACACTATTGCAGACAGTAGCAAAAAGCAAGCAGCATAAAAAATTGCAACTGTACTATACTTAATTTTAGTGCACTTAATCTCTTGTAGAGCAAATGGATTTCCTAAGAAGATAAGGAAAATGTAAACGGCAATACTGAACAAAAAACAAAAGAATTGTGCGTAATATGTGCATTGCCCCACTTCTTTACCCAACACACCCCTCACTGAAAGTTCTTAATACTCCCAATTTAGGAGCTGCAGGTTATAATGGAGGAAACAGAGACGCTCTGCATTTTCTCCCGTCAGCCTATTCCTCTTCTCATATATCTGGCTGACCTCGCTGAATACCCTCTCATACCCCTTTTCCACCAACAAGAACCGGGTGCTGGTTCAGAGCCAGAGCCAAAGCTGGTTCAGAGTTGGTTCGACTGACGAGCTTACTAAGAACCGGTTTGCCTTTCCACCGGCTAGAGAGCCACAACAGAGCCAGATCTTACGTCACTGTATATGTCTCATGTTGCCCAGCAACCGTTAGTGCTATAGCGCCAAACACGCCAGGCTTGTTCGAGATGCACCGACTTCTCGCAGATCGATCGCCGCATGACATCAAAGCACTGCGATAGCGATCTAAAAGCACAAGGAGTCGTATGCTCTCCAAACACTCCCGCAGCTCCGATCGATCCTCGCCGCTCCGATGCATCTCGAACAAGCCATCAACAATAACGGACGTTGCAATACTATGGATGCTCATGGGTTTGCAAAAATACATCGGAATCCAACGCGTTCGTGCTGCTCGCCGTAACTTACATAGACGGATATTATAATCGAGCAGCTATTAGCTCAACTAGCTGCTATTTAAAAATGGTGGTCACAAGTTTCTATTCGTCTTGTTGGTCACGGTAACCCCGCCCCCAGCCCCTGACGCAAGCGGTTCTTTCTTGGCTCCGTTCTAGACCCTGCAATGATTTGGCGCTACTTAAAAATCAGTTTTACTGGTTCGGAGCTGGTGCTTTGGCGGTGGAAAAACAAAGAACCGATTTGAAACTAGGCTCTGGCTCTGAACCAGCACCAGCTCTGCCTTGGTGGAAAAGGGGTATCACTGGGAACAGAGGAGGGGGGTGGACTGAGAAATTTTCTGGCGAGTGGTGCGAGAAGGTGCAAGCGGGATGCATTTTGTTCCAGCATGCAAGTGGTTGGCCTGTCTGTCTGTCGATCAATGGCTCCCGTAGGTATTGATCCAGCTGCTGAGTGAAAAGCTGCTCCTCCTCATCATCTGTCTCCTCAGAGGTTGGTCCGTGTGCCCTGAGAAGGTTGGCATACATCTGTTCAAGCATGTCAGACAGACTAGCGTCTTCCTCCTCTTCTTCCTCCACCCTTATCCGTTTTGGATCCGGGCCTTGATCTTCTGAGGAAGCCCTTATCCGTTTCTTAGCCTCAGACAGAGTGGCATGCTCATCCTTTATCCAGTCTTTTGCAGTGCTCAGTGTGCCTAGTGCCAAGGCATGACCCCTGTAGCAAGGATCTAGCAGTGTTGCGAGGACTAATCATTTGGTCTTGTCTGCGTTTTCGAACCTTGCCTTTAAACTGTCCAGTATAGTGTCACGGAGTGTTTTGATGCCCCTTGCTTTTGCACCCTCAACTTCAAGTAGCATTTTTAGGACTGTGATGCTGGGAATTATGCACGATATTGATGAGTCTGATCTGCTCATTTCCAGTGTTACCTGTTCAAGCGGGCTCAGTGTGTCAATCAAATTGCCCACAAGAGTCCACTGATCTGCTGTTAGGATTGGTATCTTTCCATGTTCCCCTGCATACAGTAAGTGCCCGTTTCTGCTCCAGCATGCTCTCCAACATGTGAAGAGTGGAGTTCCAGCGTGTTGGCACCGACTGGATTATTCTAGGGGAGGTCAAGTTCTTTTTGAATGTCCTTCAAACGCTGTTTTGCCAGTAGGCCTATAGAATGGTAAAAATGGGTAGCAGAGGACTTTAATTTTGCAACAATGTCCATCACTGCTCGCTGGCTGTTGATCCCGTCATTTACCACCAGCTGAAGTGTGTGAGCACTGCAGCTGAGATCGGGTACTTCGGTGGGCCTCATCCCTTTAATCATATTGGCTCCACTATCGCAAAGCACAAGCACGACTCTTTCTGTGTCGATGTCCCAATGCCTCAGCAGACTGAGGAACACCTCGCTGATATATTCACCTGTGTGAGAGCCATGCATGGCTTTGACATTGAGGACAATTTGTTTCCTTTCCCAGTCACTGTCAATGAAATGACAGGTCAGGCTCATTAGGGATTCTGTGTCACCAGACCAACAATCCGTTGTAAATGCCAAATAGGGGCCTGCATTTTCTAATGTGACCAGCTCCTTGATTTTGTTTTCTACTTTTGTGTGAACATCTTCAAAGAGGTCAGTGCGATAGAACTTTTCTGTTTTGATGGTGTATCTGGGCTCCAGCAATGCCACCAACCTTTTAAAACCAACACAAGAGACAACTGTAAATGGATGATTGTCTGTGGCAATCATCTCAACTATGGCTAGATTAACTTTTTTGGACCTGGTGTCGGAATTACCCCATTTCCTTTGGGCATCGAACATCTGCACAAGATTAGGCTGTGTTGAACTTGCTGCAGAAGTAGAAGCTGCTGCTCGATCATCCTTTTCTTTTTGTGCTTCATTAAAGGCCTCAAGGTGGTGACGTTTCAAGAGGCTCCACATATTGGAAGTATTTTTCGTCTTTGCCTTTTCAGCTCCCATGCTCACCAATATATTGCAGATGTTGCAGCGAGCCCTACCTGGAGTAGGCTGCGTAAAATGCTGCACATTGGATTTGTTGCCATTTCAACACCAGTGTTCGTATCAGCTGCCGTATGCATATGGATAGCCTCAAACTTAGCTATTTGCAGCTCCCTAAATACAATAAGCAGTTTTATAGATGAGGCATTCGCGTTTTCCATTTGGACCCACAAACTTGCTTAGCTATAGTTGCAAGCACATATAGAGCAACATGTTTCTACATGAGCAACAAAGTGTATGGCAATATTTCAGCTAAGTCAAACAGTTAAGAGATGCTTTTAAAGTTTAAAACTTACCGTCGTCTTGAAGCGGCTTCCACCTCTCTGCTAGTGTGGGAGGGGCAGTGCATGGGCTGAAAGTGAACTGCAGCGTCTCCAGCAACACAGAGCTGCCTGTGGACGCCTGTCTGTAAATAATGCCGGGAAAAAACTATCGGCGAATGCAGCAGCTGCGTATCGGCCGATACACGTAAAACCCGCAAATATCATCCTGATATATCGGTCGATCACTACCAAGAATTGAGGGATCAATGTTCTTAATATTACAAAATGTGATTGTACGACTCAAATTAGGCTTAAACACAGATAAAGAGACATTGAAAGACACCAGCAAGTGGTCTGACAGTGATAAGTCAGAAGTAGTGCAATTTCCAGGAATCACACCTGAACAGCAGATCAAATCAAGAGTATGACCTTTTGAATGAGTTGGGACATTGATAAATTGCTGTAGTCCAAAACTATCTAGGCATGATAAAAACTCTAGAACATGAATTTTCTGTATTATCCACATGGACATTAAAATCACCAACCATAACCACGTTTGGAGACAATGAACAAAGAGAAGTTAAAAATGTTGGAATTTCCTGTTGGAATACAGAATTGGCCTTCAGAGGCCTGTATACAATAGCTATGATAGTTGGTACAAATCCATTGATTTGCAAAGCAACAGATTCAAAGGAAGAATAATCAGTTTAAGGAAGAGTTGTAACTTTCCATTTTTCCTTAAATAGTACTGCAAGCCCTGGCCAACAGTGCGTGGTTTACAGATAAAAGCATATCCAGGAGAACAGAATGGTTCAAATGGTAAAAGTCATTACTTTTTTGCCAAGTCTCAGTAAGACAAAGAAAGTCGAACTTACGATCAAGCAGTAGATCATTCACGAAAGGACCTTTATCAGAGATTGATCGAATATTCCATAGTCCAAATGAAAGATCGTTCTTACCGTTGATAGAGGTTATCGTCTTAGTTGGCTTGACTAAGACACTGTGATCAATAGTCCGAACATGTTTCCTTCGAGGATGAGGGTTCGTAGACCAAATGGAAGGAATTCCACTTGGAGAGACAACCTTAAAACTCAGGCGAGATACACGATGAACATATTTACGGCGTGGTGTAAAAGCTATATCCTGATGTAGGTTTAAAGCAGACAGAGGCTCGCCGTAGTGCACACGTAGCTGCAACAATTCCGCTGCCGAGTAGTGAGAGAGCAGATACACAGGATGGAAGATTGAGCAAAGGACAATCCACACAATTGAAATCCAGAAAGTCAGTTTGACGATCATCATTGCCGCAGCTGAAGGAGGATATAAGAAAAGTCTGGCAGCCTCGAACCAAATTGACAGGTGAGCAGGAATCCAGCAATCCAGGCAACAGTCTCAGGTAGCAGTAAAATCTCAGTGAATCTCGGTGATTCCAAAATCGTGCACAAACTTACAAAAATTGTATGCAGTCCAGGCAGTTGAATAAAACAGTGAACTAAAAGCTAGAAACGTTAGTCTAAAAGCTAGAAACGTTAAAAACATTCAATCATTCAAAGTTCCTCAGAGCAGCGGCTGCTAATAGCGCCAGCGTCCGCTCCGTGTTATGTTCTTTTTGTACACATCAGTAATAACAGTGACTACGTTTACATGCAGCCAATATCCGGGTTATGGTCGGGTTAGGGTCACTATTTGGGTTTCTGAAACATTCGGAATAACCCGTTTACATGCGTGAGCAGAGAGAGTTACTCCACATGGAATTTGTAATCAGTTGGCAATATCCCGATGTAAACGGCGACGCACGGTTAGCGACTGGACGTACGGACAACCTTAAGACGCAATATGCGTAATTTCCGATTCTTCTTCATGTATCCAAAGACAACAACAACAGCAGCAGCACGCGGATAATGAATAGTTCGATACAGATAGCGATCGCGTTTGTTTGCGCTTTCCTCCTTTTTCCAAAAGTGTGTTGCTGTGCTGTGTCTCGCCATGTTTACCTCTACTTCTTGTTTACTTCCGGTATACAGCACGTGGGTTTTTGTATGCACCGTCTCTACTCAAAAGACCAAGATTCCTTGCGAACTGAACATGCGCAGAACACAAATCAATGTTCCTTTTGATGGGGATATGCCGATACGTGTTTACATGACCAAATATTCGGGTTAGAAGAGGGGTACCCCAGGTATAATATCCGGGGTTTTAAAAACCGGGATATGAGCATATCCGGGTTTTTGCCGGTGTTTACATGGCCGTGCGCGACCGGGTTATTGCTAATATCCCGGTTTTGAACGGGTTATTGGCTGCATGTAAACGTAGTCACTGATGCTTCTCTTAAAGGTGTTGTATGTAGGTTTTCTACTAAAGTGAATCCTTTTTTTATTGCCTATGTGTGAAGGGGTTGGGATCTCACATTAAAATGATCCACTTTGCGGGTTTTGCCATTACCTCTGAAAGCAAGTATTCTTATTTTTATGTGAAGGTGCCGGGTCGGATTTACCGCGAAATCCAGTGACGTGACCTGCACGCGTGCTCCCGAGCCTCTCGCCTCGTCTAGCCTACTGACTTTGCACTCAGCGACGACACTGCAACTTATGACATGGACTTATGCAACTTATGACATGTCTAACACCAAGAAACGACCTGCTCCCAGCACAACACAGACTCCAACACAAACTCCACATATTGATACAAAAAAAAAAAAAATTCTGCTGAAGCTCGTATTAAAGGCCAGACGTGAATCGCATGAACTTCGGGTGAAAAAACACGGATCAACATCAGCAGGGGATTTGAATCATGAGGAAACCTTATCTACAAACCTAGAATGTACATTTCCTGAAGAAAATATGAAGTGGTGCTTGCAGTGGAAAAATTTGGCACGGTTGATAGGGTTCCATACTTATCATGGTACGAGCATGGAGCATTAGTTCAACGTCGAGCTGATAAAAGTAGTCTATATTGTGACGTTGCAGTGGGAGTTTCCAGCATGTTGTGGCATGCTTTCTCCGGTGTGTTGCGTCTCAGTCTGAAGGCACACGATACACAGTGCTCGCTCATAAATTTGAGCACGCGCTTGTAAACTTATTGGTTGCAATCTGAAACATCACCGCTAGAGGCTGCTGAAATCTACATACAGCTCCTTTAACAAATGCCACTAATAATGTGTTGATTGTCCTGGTTGAGCAGAGAAACACAGAGAAGGAGAAAGCAGCCCGTGTGGAGCTCTTCACTGATCTCATCCGCTCCATTGAGAGATGTCAGACTGAACTGCTGGAGATGATGGAGGAGCAGCAGAAAGCAGCAGAGAAACAGGAGGAAGAGCTCATTGAAGAGCTGGAGCAGGAGATCACTGAGCTAAAGATGAGAAACACTGAGCTGGAGCAGCTCTCACACACTGAAGATCACCTCCACCTCCTACAGGTCAGTCAACATCTCTCTGATCAATGATAATGCAGTATATGACACCATAACACTCCCCATGCTGAAGGATTTCTCCTCTCTCCTGCTGTAGATTTACTCATCCCTGTGCAGCTCTAGAAACACCAGGAACTGGTCTGAGATCAGTGTGAAGACTGATGAGAGTCTGGAGACTCTGAGGAGAGCTCTGACTAAACTACAGGAGTCTCTACAGGAGAAACTCACGCAAACTGGTACAGCAATATTAAACACACCGTACAGATACATATATTTATCATCTTTTAATATCAGTAATTAGGCATATCTAAAATACACGTTTTATAAAATGTTCACAATTATCACAAAGATGTTGTAAAAAGGAGGAATATTTCGAGCTCAAACACAATAGGAGTTCAGGGATTCTCTAAATATCAGCAGAGAAACATTGATCAGATAAAACATGATGTTGTACACAATTCTTTAAATATAACCTTAAATCTTGTCTATAATTCTGATGGTATTTTATTGTCATGTGTCTCTACAGTTCTGAAGAGGATACAGCAGTATGCAGGTACAGTGTGCTGTCTGCACTACACTAGATTACATTCAGATACTCACAGCTTCATCACTGACCGACAGTATGATTAAACACTGATTACATATTACAAACATCATCACTAAATAAATGTATTATGAATTTGTGATTTATATTCTCTGTTTTCTCAGTGGATGTGACTCTGGATCCTGATACAGCTAATCCATATCTCATCCTGTCTGATGATGTAAAACAAGTGAGACATGGAGACATTAGACAGAAACTCCCAGACAAACCAGAGAGATTTGATAGAGGTGTATGTGTCCTGGGAAAGGAGGGATTCTCCTCAGGGAGATTTTATTTTGAGGTGCAGGTGAAGGGAAAGACTAAATGGGCTTTAGGAGTGGTCAGAGAATCCATTAACAGGAAGGGAGCGATCACATCGAGTCCCAGTAATGGATACTGGACTGTGGCTCTGATGAATGGGAATGAATATTGGGCCTGTGCTGAGCCCACTGTCACTCTGTGTGTGAGAGTGAAGCCGCAGCGGGTCGGTGTGTTTGTGGATTATGAGGAGGGTCTGCTCTCCTTTTATGATGTGGAGTCCAGCTCTCATCTCTACTCTTTCACTGATCAGTCTTTCACTGGGAAACTCTTTCCATATTTGAGCCCATCCTTAAACTATGGAGGTAAAAACTCAACTCCACTGATCATCACTCCTGTCAATTACAATACATGAATTTTCTGCCGTAATATGAAATACACAATGAAATGAAAAATTACAAATATAAACATGTTTTGCTATATTTTCATAATTTGTTTTTCATTGTTAAAAGCTATAAATGCAAATTATATTGTGAAAATATAATGCTTGTTTAACAATTTTATTTTCAATTTTTCATAATTATTCATGCCATTGTTTTCTCCCATCTCAACCTGACAAAGTGAAAGTGTCTGTATTTTTGTTTTTATATACATCAAAATAAACCAAACTGTATTTTTGTTTTTATATACATCAAAATAAACCAAACTGTATTTTTGTTTTTATATACATCAAAATAAACCAAACTGTATTTTTGTTTTTATATACATCAAAATAAACCAAACTATAAAATTGATAAAGTATATCAAAGCTGTTTCTACCATTTCAGTTACAAAATGATCTTTGATAATACTGTGGTAAATCAGATGTTAATTCCTATCTATCTATCTATCTATCTATCTATCTATCTATCTATCTATCTATCTATCTATCTATCTATCTATCTATCTATCTATCTATCTATCTATCTATCTATCTATCTATCTATCTATCTATCTATCTATCTATCTATCTATCTATCTATCTATCTATCTATCTATCTATCTATCTATCTATCTATCTATCTATCTATCTATCTATCTATATCACTGTATGATTATTACCATATTCATACACAACACTATGGATCTTCAAAACACCATGATATTATGACCATGGTAAAAACAAAAAATTAAAGATGACATTGTAGGTCTATTACCAAGTTGTTTAGCCATAAGAATAGAATAGAATAATAGACACATTTCAACAAACATCAGATTAATTTAAATGCTCATTTTTATTGATTTACAGAAAACATCTTCTGATGCACAACCTTGGACACATCATCAGTGTTGTTCCCAGGAGTCACTGGGTGTTTCGGGTCTTACAACAGACACCCTCGTCCAGGCGACCCGACCGAGGCTATTCAGACCCAGGCCTGTGTCCAAGTGGCATTCCACTGCCCCCACTGCTCTCCCCTCTTTAACCAGAGCCATCTGGATGCTTTTTCTGCTGCCTCCACGTTGTTGCCTATGGCTCTTCTTCGGTTAGCACCTGTTATGCCCAGCGTCCCGTAGGCCTTGCTGAGTAACTGGCAAATCCCCTACTGCCCACCTCTACTGGCATACACCTGGTCCTCCATCCATTCCTCTGACAATCCTCCACCAGTTCTTGGTATTTCTCCCTCTTTCTCTCTTGAGCTTCCTCCATCCTCTCCTCGCAGGGCACTGTCAGCTCCAACAAGATCAGGTGTTTTGTGGCCTCCAAGACCAAGATGATGTCAGGTCTCAATTTGGACTGGGTGATGTGTGTTAGAATTTTCAGCTGCCTTTTTAGGTCGACTGTCATCACCCAGTCTCGGGCCGTGGAGAGCAAACCTACAGAGCAGTTTTTCAATGTTTTCTCTGGCCTTTGTCCTTCCTTGATGAAATGAATAACCTTGGCTTTAGTTTGGGTGAATCGGCTGTCCTTGATCCCCTTGCTGATCGCCTCAGCGATGGAGGCATGACCAGGTCCTCAAATCCATCGATACCGACCCTCACCCAGCGCCTTGGAGCAGCTGCTCAGGATGTCCTCTAATGTCCCCGGAACAAAGAGGGCATGCAGGTGTTTCTATTTTGCCCCATGTTTACAGGTCGGATGGACTTGGGAGAACGTCATAGACCCCCTGAATCAAGAACTTCCACCTCTCCACTTCCAGATTTCCTTCCAGGTGACACTCCGCTCCATCGCCTGCTCCCACTTCATCCAAGCGCCTTGCTGCATGGCCACTGCTCTGCTGGTTCGCTCTTCCTCGACTGAAGCTCGCACCTCCTCCTGTACCAGCCTCTGCCTCTCCTTTCCGCTGGCAGAGTCAGATCGGGTCGCTGCTAGACTCCCAAGTCCGGCTCTGCCTTGCTCCACTGTTCCAAGGATGGCCTTGTGCTTCAGCCGCGTCTCTGCCTGCTGTACTGCCTCGGCTGCCCTCCACTTCCTCCCTGTCCTCAGAACAATCCCTGCGCCGGACACTTTGGCATCTCTGGATCCAGAGTACTGCAGATGTTCCCTTGTCCGTGCAACAACAAACTCCTCCCTGACTGAGCTAAAAGGGAGCCTGAGCTTGTTGGTGTTCCCATATAGCCCAATATTACTTCGGCTACGCGGCAAGCCCAGCCATCTGCGTAGATAGCTTCTCACCTTTTGCTCAAAACCTTCCACCACTGTCATGGGGACCTCATAGATAAGCAGAGGCCAGATGATTCTTGGGAGGATTCCATGCTGGTATACCCAGGCCTTGAATCTTCCAGGGAGCCCAGACTTATCTACTGTTCTCAACCATCCCTCCAGGTCAGCACCGGTTGACTTAATGGAGTCTCTGTCATTCAGGCTGCAGTTGAAGACCTTCCCAAGGCTCTTCACTGGTCTCTCAGTGACTGACGGGATCTGGTGTTCTCCCAGCATGAAACAGAATCTGTCTGCAACCTTCCCCTTCTTTAGGACCAGAGACCTGGACTTTGCAGGTTTGAAGCTCATGCGTGCCCATGACATGAGTCTCTCCAACCCCTGGAGGATCCACCTGGCTCCTGGTACTGCCGTTGTTGTCACTGTAAGGTCATCCATGAATGCTCTTATGGGAGGTTGCCTTACTCCAGCCTTGCTGAGGGGGCCTCTGCACTCTGTTTCAGCTGCCTTGACCAGCATGCTCATGGCCAGCGCAAAGAGGGTCACTGAGATGGTACAGCCAGTGATTATCCCCACCTCCAGCTGGTGCCAGTCAGACGTTAGCTGGCCAGTGGAGACTCTCAAGCTGAACTTGCTGTAATTGTCCAGGATGAGATCTTTCACCTTCTGCGGTACATGGTGCATCTCCAGTGCAACCTCCACCAGCTTGTGGGGTATTGAGCCATAGGCATTGGTGAGGTCCAGCCAAAGTACAGCCAGGTCCCCTCTGCCTTCTCTTGCTTCCCTGATGAGCTGGGTTACCACGCCCGTGTGTTCCAGACATCCAGGAATTCCTGGTATTCCTCCCTTTTGCACAGACGTGTCGATGTACTTATTGCTCAACAGGAAGTTAAAGAGCATCTTGGCCATGATGCTGAAGAAGATTTTACACTCCACATTGCTCAACAGGAAGTTAAAGAGCATCTTGGCCATGATGCTGAAGAAGATTTTACTCTCCACACTGAGCAAGAAGATGACCCGGAACCATGGCCGCATTAACAATAGGGCTAGGCGGGGCTAAAGCCCCGGGGCCCGAGCAAGGAGGGGGCCCGTGATTGGCTGTGGAGCAGATTGACTACTAGCCATCTGATTGCCAAAGCCTTACCACGCCCCCAATAAATTAGCCCTGTTATTTAGTTGCGCTTTGCCGGTATATTCCATGCATTTTCATGGAATCATTATCATTAATATTATAGTGACCGTTCGCAAAGTCCCGCCTCGTTTAGTTACTGTGTGACAAGCCAGGACGCTCTCACGATTCACGCACATCATGTTCTCACTCACGCAGTGAAAAATACAACGCGGGGCAAAGACTAACGTTACATTGAGTGACTACGCGCTGACATACAAGAGAGAGCTCGGAGCAGCTTACTGTTGATATGAATCCAGTTACTTATTCGTTTGTTACTTATTGATGCGCGGACCTCCCCTTTAAATAACGCAACGCTTCCTTAAGCACCCTGTGTGTATGGCGTTGCTTGCACCAAGCTGTTAAAAATGAAAGAAGAAATTCTGCATTTCTCAGCCATAGTAAGGGTGCGTTAAATCCGACTAAAGGGATTAATAAAGCATATATTGATCTAGTGGAAAACTAAATATTGGCACAATTTACTTTTTTTTTTTTTTATCGACCGTTAAAGTTTTAAATGAGAAACAAATTCAGAGACTCCTTTTTGCGCCATCATTCCTATTAGTTGTGCATTTTCTACTAGGTTGCATCAAAGGGTGCATTTAAAGTGGACATTATCCCATTATAGAAGAGTTGTTTGTCTAAAGAAATCCAAATTTTAAGCAGTTTTTACAGTAGAATTATTTTCTTATGAAGCTTTGAGCTTGACACATTACACAATTCAGAAAGAGCCGCCTATTGCATTTTCTGCACATTTCGCGCCGCTGTTTCTCTGCCGCCTCAATGGGTGCGTTTAACTGGACATTTTCACTTTATAGTAGAGCTACTACTCTAACGAAATCAAAATTGAGCATTTTTTACTGTGGAATTATTTTTTTATAAAGCCTTGAACTTGACACATTACACAATGCGCAAAGAGCCGCCTATTGCATTTTCTGCACATTTCGCGGTGCTGTTTATCGGCTGTTTAAGAGGGCGCGTTTAACTGGACATTAACCCATTCTAGTAGAGCTACTACTCTAACGAAATCAAAATTTTAAGCAGTTTTTACTGTGGAATTATTTTCTTATAAAGCTTTGAGCTTGACACATTACACAATGTGCAAAGAGCCGCCTATTGCATTTTGTGTACATTTCGCAGTGCTGTTTCACGGTCGTTTCAGAGGGTGCGTTTAACTGTACATTTTCCCATTATAGTAGAGCTACTACTCTAACGAAATCAAAATTTTAAGCAGTTTTTACTGTGGAATTATTATTTAGGAAGCTTTGAACTTGAAACATTACACAATGCACAATGACCCTCCTATTGCATTTTCCACCCATTCCGCGGCGCTGTTTCTTGGCTGCCTCCGAGGGTGTGTTAAAGTGGACATTATCCCGTTATACGACAGCTGTTCCTCTAATGAAATCCAAATTTTGAGCAGTTTTTACTGTGGAATTATTGTTTTATTAAGCTTTGAACTTGACATTACACAATGCACAAAGAGCCGTATTGTGCCTTAGGCCCATTTCGCGGCGCTGTTTCTAAGCCGCCTCAGAGGGTGCGTTAAAGTGGACATTATTCCATAATAGTACAGCGCCTCCTCTAAGGAAATTAACATTTTAGGCAGTTGTTACTGTGGAATTTCTTTTTTATGAAGCTTTGAACTTGACACAGTTCACAATGCACAATGAGCCGCCTATTGCATTTTCCGCCCAATCTGCGGCACCTGTTTCTCGGCAGCCTCATAGGGTGCGTTAAAGTAGACATTATCCCGTTATAGAACAGCTGATCCTTTGCGTATTCGGCATTATGATTGGTCAGGTCGCCTGTCAATCAAACCCCCGTGGGCAGCAGGGCATGGTGAATTGATATAGCGTACCAATCAAATGCATTTATTCTATATTTGAACGACCGATCTGCTGCTGCACATAGGCAGACCTATCAGGTGAATGGCTGCCTGCGCTTTATTAGAATATACAACAACTTCAATAACAACTTCAGCAGTGTTTTAGAAAAATGCAGGGTTTTTTTCTCTCTCTCTGTAGTTGGTGACCTAAAGTGGTGTGGGGGGCCCTGCAGTAACTCATAGCCCCGGGGACCAGTGAGCTCTTAATGTGTCCCTGCCCGGAACTGGTCAATGTTCTCAGACTTTTGGTATGCACACTCCCTCCGCATACCTACATGGCTGGGCGATCTTCCCTCTCCTCCAGATCACATTCAGGGCCCTCCAAAGGCTATGTAATAGCTTTGGGCAGTTCTTGTACACCTTGTAGACAAACATCAGATTAATTTAAATGCTCATTTTTTATTGATAGTTATATACATTTTCAAAGACTGTTAAATGGTGCTGATATGAAGTAGAGATACAAATATGAAACCGTATAAAAGAGTAGGCCTATCTTATAAAATTCTTCTTTCAGGACATATTAGAGATTATTCTATTAAAGATGCCTATTTATGTTGCTGTTTATGTTTAATATCTTTTGATCTGTTTGAAAATTGAGCACAGCTCCTTTTTACAGTAGGTTTGGGGAAAGTAAATGATGACATAATTATTATTTTTGTGTGAACTATCACTTTAAGATTCTCTGAGGTCTCAGTGCTACAGCGTTACTGTAGATAATGTTCACTAGGTGGCGCTATAGTTTCAAATCAGAAAATACAGAGAAAACAATGAGGTTCACACAGTCAAGGAAAATCTGGAAATATGTTTTTATATTAATTTTTTTTATTTGTTTTTAGTTTACTTGGTTAAAATTGTTCTTTGTGAGAGCTATGTCTCGTAAATAAGATTTGATCATGCATCTTTCAAACCTTATTAAAAATAAGTGAATCATCAGTAAAAAAATTAGAACAAATTACAAGCAGAGATGAATACTAAACAGTTACAAAGTCTAACTGGTCAGGACACGGACTCAAACTGCAGGCAACAAAAAGGTTTTATTTTTTTAAAGGTAAAATAACACTTTGTTCACTGCTGAAATTAAATATAGTTTCATAATAATAATAATAATAAACTTTATTTCAGACCCAGGGGTATCCATAACACAATAAAAACACACAGAGTAAGACATAAAAATACAAAAAATACAAAGCCTTCCACAATGTTCAGTGTCTAACATACAGACATGTTCACCAATGGTTCCACAGTCTGGAAGAAAATCGGACAGAACTTCGTACAGGGTTTACCAAAACAGCGATTAAGTCATTTTCTGACTCGGATACCCTACAGATAAATCTATTCATCAGGTTATGTAAAACTGCAGAGCAGGTAGGGACCCCAACACTGACAAACATATGGCTTGCACTGGAGCTTCTTGGAGCTCTCAGCAGAAGCCTCATGCTGTCATTAAAAGGCACTGTGAGTTTTCTAATGTTGCCTTGCTTATAACGACACCACAGGTAGGCAGAATACAAAGGTGTACAATACGCTCTAAAGAGTGAGATCTTCACAGGTACAGAGCACATGCTAAACTTACGACATAGCACGTTCGCTTGAGCATACAGCTTCCGATGCTGCTATAGATATCCATATCATCAGACAATAATATTGCAATAATATGGCCCAGATATGAGGCTCTCTGCACACCGCAAGTGCAGTGCCAGACAGATAGAAGTCAGGGAAGTTTGACTGTCTATCTTCTCTACTTCTGATAATAATGAACTTACTCTTTAGTGCATTTTATTTTATATAAAAATCAGCACCATACTGTGTGCATATTCTCAGAAGCTGTTGTAGACCAGCACTATATGGGCTAAAAATGACCAAATCATCAGCGTACATAAGGTATTAATTAGTGAGTCACCAACCCTACAACCTGTACCACATGCATTTAAAATCACAGACAAATCATTCATATATATATTAAAAAGAAAAGGAGACAGAACACTGGCGAACACCATTGGTCACTTGGAAGGGAGCAGACATTACATTCCCGCATCTCACTCTCATATTCTGATGCGAGGACCAATAAACCAAGATTATTTTAACTCATGATTAACACGATTGAATGCTTCAGAAGCATCAATGAAGCACAAGAACATTGTGGAATTTTGCCTATTATATTTATCTTAAATTTCCTTCAGTGCAAAAATACACAAATCAGTGCCATGCTTTCGTTTAAAACCAAATTGGTTATCGGTAAACAGGACGTACCTCTCAAGTCTACACAGTAAAACTGTCTCCAGCACTTTGGACATAACACTGGCCAGAGCTATTGGCCTGTAATTATCTGAGCTGTTCAGCTTCCCCACTTTATCTTTAATAACTGGTAGCACAACAGCGTAGAATCAGGTAACTCTCCATGATCAAAAACACCTGTGTAGCTCATAGCCACCAGAGGACACAGTTTCTTACTAGTTTAAGATTTTCAGCTGTAATATAATCTCTTAACTTCAATATTGCTTCATGGACTTCAGCAGAAGTGATAACAACATCATCATTATACTCTACATTATCCACTACAAACAGATTACATTTACATTTATTCATTTAGCTGACGCTTTTATCCAAAGCGACTTACAATTGCTATACATGTCAGAGGTCGCACGCCTCTGGAGCAACTAGGGGTTATGTGTCTTGCTCAGGGACACATTGGTGTCTCACAGTGGATTTGAAACCGGGTCTCTCACACCAAAGGCATGTGTCTTATCCATTGCACCACACCACCCCTAGATTACATTTTTTACACAGTTTAACAGTTCATAATAATGTTTCCGCCATAACTGTGAGATTTCAACAGGACCACCAGCATCTATATTAGATGGAAGAGATGTTTTGCAATTATTAATAGTTTTCATTTCTTTCCAGAAGTCATTACAATATATATTTTTTGCAGCTTCTATACCAGTGAATCTGACCAGTGTTTTCATTTCTTTTAATATAGCGAAGTGCATTTTTAAATCTAGCATTAGTGCCTTTCTTATGTTCAAACAAGGGGCAATGCCTGCTTTTGCCTGACTCAGCCCATTTTTAAAAGCATTTCAGGCCTCTGTATAGAGCTCTTCTACATGATCCTTCCAACCTGGCTTAGCATTGCACACTTTTGTCCTAGGTATAGAGGCCTACTTGCAATACCGAGAGACTCCACAATAGCTTCATACAGGGAACATAAATCCTTACAGTGTTGTACATTCTTACAGTTCATATCCCGACACAATAAGGCATCTTTTGGGACCTTGATATCCCAAAATCACGCGTTGTGTGCGTGGGGCTGTGTGGGCAGATAACGTGCAAGTCCCGATTTTCACCTCTTCTTCTACGTTTAAAATTGTTTTAATGTGTAAATTGGCAAGACAAAAACATGTCCAAATTATAAACTTTCCCTCTATGAGGGTTAAATGAGCAGAATCACATGCGTGCTGAACCGTGGGGCCTGGTCCGTATGGATCAACTGTGTTCCGTTGCACCTCTAATAGACACGGTACTTCCTTGAAAATAAATTCCAGCACAGCATTACAACAACCATAATGAAATGACCCTTCACAATAGATGATGCTGTACAATCATCTTTGTGAAAGGGCAACATTTGGCAATTTTTTTGTTCAATAAATTCCTCATTGACTTGTTGAGTAATAAAAACACCATCTCCACACCTTTACAACATTTCAAATCATTTCTCTATCTGTGTTTGTATTAGATTTTGAGGAGCTAGTTTTCAACGTCTCACTGAGTGCAGAGGATATACAGACCATTTCCTTACTGTATTTATAGATGATTTATGGAAAATTACTATGGATTGGAAGGTTTGATATTAACTGTGTCTAAAATTAACCTCAAATGTGATTTTCACGAGTAATTCTTGTTAGTTGGCCTGTAGCTTTTATCGTTTTTATTCTATTTCTTAGGAAATGCACAATATAATATATCAACTATTTTCAGACCCTTTCAAATTTTTTCCTGTCATTAAGCCACAAAAATGATGGTGAATCTTGATTTTGTTATGTGTGGTTTGCTTTGGAGCAGATGAAGTTGCATCCAGGATCGTTTCTCATTAAATACGATGAGCACTAGTTAGGGTCTGATATTCACTGATGCCCTATAGAGGATGCTTTAGTGTCTACATATAAACCCAAGTGTTGACACCCTGTCTAGTCCACTGTGGGACCAATTAGGAGATCAGAAGATCGCTATGTTCGACTATGGAGGTGGAGGGTTATTGCTGAGGCATGACAGGAGACCACAGTTAAGGTAAGTATATAAACTTATAACTTTTTAAATGTTTGTTTAAATGCACAGGCCTTTCCCCTTTTTAAACAATCAAAATAAAATAAAATAAATAAACAATTAAAAGTGAATTACTTCAATTCAATGAAAAGAAATAAAATAAATCACTGAGCAAATCACTGTCAGTTTCACCCTAGAAATACATTAATCATGTACCCAACAGCAAATTGACAAAAACCTGTTCAGACTCAACCACAATTTTGTAATATCACACACACGTCGACGATAGTTTCAATTTTCAAATATTCAATCACTGATATCAGTCCCTTCTATTAGGTATCTCAGTTCTCAGTCCCATGGAGGAAAAGAACAGTCTCTGTGCAGAAAAGTTTTACCTTGAGCAGGGGGAAAAAATGAAATCAAGATACTCTCTTGGTCCTAAAGATGAATTTTCTTCTTTTTCGTCCAGTATCCGATTAGGTTGTCTCGCCATCCATGAGAATCAACTCCACTCAGAAAAAAAAAAAAACCTGACCTGTTCAAAAGGCCAGAAATGCACCACCGCATTTAGTCAACAATGGCATCACATTAGGTAAGTATCTCAACATCAGAGTAAATTGACATTTAAACATACAAATTAACATATCAAGTAATCAATGTTTTACAATATTGTACCTTTTACAATATTACATAGCTAATAAACTTTTCAGGCACGCGCACGACACACGCACGTGATAACAAATGAAATAAACTTCTGTTTTTCTCACAAAAGTGTTGTGTTTCTTATTTAAACATTAAATTCAGCATACATACATAAAGGAACTCACCACATCCAGATATTCACTTTCCAGCGATATGACGATGTAATTAACCCATCGTTCGTCATAGGAGTAAAATGACTACAGAATCCACTCAATATCTTCCTCTTTTAACTATTCTGAAGAAATGTAAAGACTATGTTTATAGCAGTGGCGGCTGGTGAAAAATATCTTAGGTGGGGCTGTGTCATATTCAAACCATGGGAGTAGGCTATTAGGCCTACTTTCTGCCCTTGGTAATGTTATGTGCACATTGTGCTTTGATGTTTATTTTGTTCTATTCCTTAACCCACTCCCAGTGGTTCTCAAAGTTTTTACAGTTGTACCCCAAGATGCTTAATATCCTTCTGCGTACCCACACTCTTCAGTCACACCTTTTTCAGTAAGGGACAATATTTGCCCCCTTAAATCGATTTTTCAATTTTTGCATTTTTACCTTTACAAATACCTTTATAAAATAAATAATGCTTTAAATAAAAAAAAAGTTAAATAGATAAATATGCAATGATGGTAAAAACGAAGTGATGCTTTTAGATATTAAATTAAAACCGCCAGTGGTGAGTCATCCAGTAATGAAGCAAGTGGCAGTATTTATGAATTAATCATTGAATCATTGACTCTAATGATTCGTTCAAAGCCGCAGATTCGTTCACAAACACTGCTGTGTGCTGCAGTTCTGCTGTGGCTTTCGTTGGAGCTATTATTTTATTGTAAAAATACTGACAACTGTGTTGAAAATGAACATCACTTCATTTTAATATTTCGTTTGTTGAACTGTTGTATAAAATCAATGTGACATTTGCAATCGTGTGGATGTTCATATAATGTGATCAACATTAAACACAGGAACTCACACAGGGTATGGCTTTGTCTCGAAGAGAGTTTGAATCTTATATCGATCTCCATGCACAGCCTGTCTATATTTGTTCTTCATGCTAGTAAGTGCTAAATCCCTACTTTTACAAAGGTAACGCGTGGTACATTGTCGAGAACGGCAATATAGATTTGCCGAGGCAGCAATCTGCACGAGACCTGTCATATATAGCCTATACACGCTGCTTAAACGCATAGGCCTACAGTTTTGACTGCAAAAGATGAGGTAATTTGATCGGATGTCATGTATTTACAGCATTTAACCTGAGAGAAATGCATGCTCAGTTTAAGGAACGGCAGAATTCAGCATTTTGTTCCCGTTCCTGTCACCTCACGGTTTAAGAACCACCACAAACCCAGTTTGAGAACCACTGCCTTTACATATCTTTGTAAAGCAAATAATAATAATAATAATTATACAAATAATTATTTGTATTAACCACCCAAACACATTTGAACACAAACTGCATGATACCAGTGCTCTGTCAAAAAGTCAGTAATTATTTAATGCCATATTACAAGACTGAGGCATTCTTACACAAAAACAAACAAATTGCACAAACTTTCCATTTGCATTTGAAATTTAACTCAAACAGTTTAGTTACTTTCTCAGACAGGTCCCTCACTCCGGTAACTGTCCATGCTGGATCTGTCGCTGTTGTTTTAAAAAGTAATCACGGAAAGCAAAACAAGGCATTAGCATGACCGCATCCAGCTAGCCAGCCCGATAAAATAGACCGCTGTCTTATAGAGATGGGCGCGCCTCGGTTCGGGCGCGCGCAGCTTGGGGCGCTAAACAGAAGCGCCCATAGCTGACTAGATTTGAGCTCGCTGATTGGCTACAGTTTATGTCAAACATGTATATCTTAAATCAGCAATTGGCTAAGCTGCTCCACAGACCCGCCTCTCTGGGGCGCCTCTCTCCAGCGCCCAGAGCTGATGAGACGTGCACGCAAGTGGAGGGGATGTGTATAAAAAGCAGATATTTTGAATTTCTATCATATTTTTCACATATACTGAGTGTATTTAATATCTCAAACACACAAATACTGACAATTTGTATGTATTTATTTTATAGTCATAATTTCAACTTTTTAAGTCATCATTTCGACTTTTTGTCAATTACGCCTTTTTAATGTTTTAAAGTCATAATTTGGTTGTTGACTATAGTAGTGTTGCACCTGCATGTCCACTAATACTCTACTAACACTAATGAGAGTTTACTTTACACACTCTGACTCTCACAAGCGAGTTAGTGGACATGCAGGTGCAACACTACTATAGTCAACAACCAAATTATGACTTTAAAACATTAAAAAGGCGTAATTGACAAAAAGTCGAAATGATGACTTAAAAAGTTGAAATTATGACTATGCGTCATAATTATGAGATGAAAAGTTGAAACTAAATTGAAATTATGATAGATAAAGTATTCCATAGTGAAATTTTCTGAATTCAATATAATTGTATTTGTGAAAATGATTCGGTACCGAATCTTCAAGAAACTGCATGTTTCTGCAGTTCGTGTAGGCCTCTAAGACTAAAAATGATTATTGATGATCATTCGACTATTGAGTAGCAGCCTGGACAGCCTGGATGAAAACCAGGAATCCTAACCGCTAGACCATATGGGAGGCGTTGATACTGCCCCCGCCACATTTGAAAGGCTGCACTGCACGGTACAATATAATGCTGGATCATAGTTATGCCGAGCCACAGGAGAAGTTTTAATTAAATTTAATTTATCGGTATGTAAATAAATATCGGGATAGCTTTTATCTAGGAATCTACTTTCTTCTCGGCGGGTAAGTCAAAGTTACGGCCTATTGCTCGGTTGTGTAAATCATTATATAGAACGGTAGAACATGTACGGTAGAACATGTAACAAATACATCATAACGGTAGAACATGTACAATTAAACTCGATGAAGTGCTATCGGAAGACACGTTGTCATAGATTCTTGACACATTTACCAAAGTTGAAAAAGCGAGTAGATGGGAGAACCGCTAGAGAGCACTATTCGTTTAAATGCAAAATAGAATTTCGCCACTAGATGGGAATCTTTTTAAATCTTTAACAAAAAGGCCTGCAAAATCGAGGAGGTCAAAGGGCATGCTTCCTGCTATAGCTCTCCCCAAAGTCTGTTCATACGGCCACCATCAACAAATGTTTGAAACTTCTACATATATTTTGAGTAGATGGCCGATAGTATATTCTCAGTAAAGGGTTTCACCCTAGTTTGGGAGATACAGGTAAAAATGATCTTATATGATGTGTGATTTTTACTTTGATTTTCCAAATGATACAACTTTGTCTAAATAAGAGCAATGTAAAGTCCTAGGATTTCTTAAAAACATTGTGACAAACTTTGACAACATGTTTCATGTTGTATGGACAAAAGATCTAAGATCTCAAGTTTTTGGACAGACGCTGCTTAGAAATTAGTGTAAACTTTGGATGTAGTCTGGAATGCAGAGAGACTCCCCCCGAGACTCATCTGGTCTGTCGCCCTATATCCTGAAGCTTCAGTTCACACTGTAGTTTTATCACTGAAGGGCCTGGGGCTGTTATAGGACAACTTAAACTATTTGCTTTTTTGGATCGTTTTTTATCATTGCATAAAGAACTACTTTGCCTCTCTGGAATGTAAGGTGTTTTTATTTAGCTAAAACTATGTTTACATTTTGAAAATGTAGTTTTCTGTGATGGTTCTGTTTAGGTGTACGGGATAGCTATGGAAAGCCCCACCATAAAAGTTGAAACCCCCACATGGACAAAAAATGCTGTTTGAATCTTTTTCGTATAAATGAGATTTAAGACGACCAAGTACAGTTTTTGAACAGACATTGTTTAATAACAATTATACTTTAGGTCACCGTTAAGCAAAAAATAATTGATATCATATAAGTCTTCAAAAAGATAAATAGAAGATGAGTATGTATTGAAACTTTAAAGATTTAATTTAATCAATCTTTTAAAATATCTAATGCAAACTTTTTAAGGTTATGCTTTTAGATGAGAGAGAGAATATTTTTTATATACTTATAAAGAACAGAATGTTTTTTAACTTTAGTTAGTGTGAGATACACTTCACAGTGTCACTGTTACCTCTGGAAATGGAAGGAGGGGATGTCAGAATGCCGCATAGACACGAGCGAGGGCCTCTGTTTGAGAGACTTTTTTTTATACATTTTTTTATACATTACATTTACATTTTATAAAGTTATCATTTACACTTTGAAATAAATTTAGCCCTAACACAATGTCTCATCCCATCACTGAATACACCCCTCTGAGACGCTGCTGTGAGAGAGAACCTCTGTGATTTATGTCTCTTGAGAGCTTCTTGAACACATAAGTTCAAGAATCGTAACTCTCTAAACATGTGAGATGAATTTTATTCTTTTTTACAAGCATTTCAGTAGATTTCTAGCAAGGTATTTATATTATTGTATATGATGTTTATTCTCACTTTAAATGAGATTTACTGGCTTTACACTTTCACCGTGCTCAGGAATGTGGAGTGGGGTCCTGTTTCATATGTCAGAGCACACAGCAATAGGGGGGTGCGCATAGACCCACCCACACACACACACACACACACACACACACACACACACACACACACACACACAGAAACGCGCACGGCTCCTTTACTTTTTGACACACATACATTAGACGCGCTATGTTTTGAGACAGTGTGAGGTCATTCAGGAATGACTATGTGAATTCAGTTGTGTAAAACAATTTTGAACCCATTCATACATTGCATTTTTGTGGACATCCATGGTAGGACATACTTTAAATCTCTCTATCATGTAAGATAATTTTTATTTTTAGTAAGATATATTGTATAAGCATTTAATTATATACTTTTAAAGGATAGAATGTTTTTCAACCTTGGTTTAATTGTTTTAGATTATATCATTTATATAAATGATAGAATATAAAGGATAGAATGTTTTATGTAATTTTTATCTAAAACTAAAACAATTGGTTTTAGTAAGCTTTTTAAATGCTTTTAAAGAACTGTATGTTTTTCAACTTTAGTTTAATTTGCAAGATTTCATTTAAACACTTTTAAATGATAGAATCTTTTTTCAACTTTAATAATTTTAGTAAGATATTATTGTATATTATTTTATTAACATTTATATACTTTTAAAAAGAACAGAATGTTTTACATATGAATGTGAAATAACTGAATGTGACATATATGAAATAACTGACCCCATTTATATATACTGTTCAGGAATGTGAAGGCAGGAGGGACCTGCGACTCCGTTTCATACATTGCATTTTTATGGACATCCGTGGTATACTTTACCTCTGTAAGATGTAAGATGTAAGATGATTTTTATTTTTAGCAAGCTTTTTATTTTGTATTCTTTTATTCATCTAAAACTAAAATAATTGGATCAATAAGATATTTATATTATACTTTTAAAGGCATGTTTTCAACTTGTTAGTCTGATATAGACTTCACCGTGTTTCAGATGTCAGAGCTCACAGGAATAGGGGGGCGCGCATAGACACACACACACACACACACACACACACACACACACACACACACACACACACACACACACACACAGACACGTGTGTTTTACTTTTTGACACACATACATTAGAAGCGCGCTCCTTATGTTTTGAGAGTGTGAGGTCATTCAGGAATGACTATGTGAATTCAGTTGTGTAAAACAATTTTGAATCCATTCATACATTGCATTTTTTGTGGACATCAATGGTATACTTCAACTTTCTAAAATAAGGTAAGACAATTTTATTCAGCTAAAACTATTGGTTTTAGTAAGCTTTTATATTATAGACTTAAAAACAACTTTAGCATGATCATTTATATAAATTATATAAAAGGATAGGATGTTTTACATAGGAATGTGAAATAACTAAATGTTTTTTCAACCTTAAATTGATTTAGATTATATATTTTACACTTTTAAAAAGAACTTTAGCATGATAATTATTATATAATTTATATTATATAAATTATATAAAGGATATTAAAGAGCAGTATGTTTTATGTAAGACGATTTTATTTTGTAGCTAAAACTAAAATAATTGGTTTTAGTAAGCTTTTCAAGGTATGTTTTTCAACTTTAGGTTAATTATTTTTGTGGACATCCATGGTATACTTTCCAACTCTCTAAAATAATTGGTTTCAATGTATGTTTTAGATTATATAATTTATATCATATAAATTATATAAAGGATAGAATGTGTTTGTGTGACATACGCTTCTCACTTTCACTGCGGTGGGGGCGCAGGCACAATCACCACGCACACATATAACTGGGACAAAGTTCAAACAACCGGCAAAAAACATCTGTTCAAATAAAACTACCCGTCAAAATTATGATTTAGTCCTACATAGGTCATAGTTCAAAACTAACTGTCAAAAACATGATCGATAGGCTAGCAGGGTCAATAGGTTAATCCCATGACCGCATTCCGGAAGTTCAACCTGTCAATCATAAAGGTCACCGGAAGTTCAACCTGCCAAAAGGTCAAAGGTCAAAGTCGTAAATCATTTTGACACATGCCCCCTTATAAGAACTACTGGTGAGAAAGCAAGGACAGATTGTTAGACACAGAAAGAGAGGCAGAAACAGTGAAATGATAAGAGAAAGGATAAGAGAAAGAAACTTAATCAGTGGAGACAGGACAGGATGAGAGGAGCCATAGAGGAGTATAGGCAGACTGTTGAGGATGGTGGGGTCCCTCAGCTGAGACTGTTGGCCAGGGCAGGGAATGACCCTAAATCTACTCTCCAGTGAATCTAAAATAAAATAAGATTTTACTATTCTACATGTATCAATGTGATTATTTTTATTTTATTTTTTTTATCATAGATTTTTCAGTGTCCCACATTGGGGACACACATTAGGAAGCTGCAGATATTCTCAGACGACTTGCAATAAGAGCACTAATATGTCTATAATTTCTCTTATGAATGGGTTATCTGAATTTTCTCTTTTGATTTGATTAGGACACATCCTGGTTTTTTTTAAATGGTATTGGGTGTAGATTTAATGTTTTGGTTACACATCGCAATATGTCACAGAAGTCTGAAGTGCAAAAAATGTCCCACATTAGGGCAATTCACCCTATATGCTGCGCGAAACACGTGCGCACTCTGATGTAAACAATCCCCACATGCAGAAGCACTGTGTGCAGCGCAGTGCGCACTCTATTCTAATGTAATGAATCCTCACATGGCAGAAGGAGGCATGGCGGAAGGAGGAATGCTGCCAACGATTTATCCATAGACAGTAAAATAAAGGAGTTATCCACCTTCTAAAAGTAGGGCTGCCAACTCTACGCATTCACCGTGAGACTCACGCAATTTACACTTTTCACACGCTCTCACGCCACACATCCATTTTCTCACGCAGAGAAAAATCACGGAGCAAAGAGGACACTGACACCCGACAGACTAGACAGAGCAGGTAACTTTTGATATGAAACAAATTCTCAGCTATCAGGTTCTGTCTATTTTATTATGAAATTCAGACAATAAATAGCCTACTGTTTTGGCGCTTGTAAATGTGACATGACAGATCGCTGTAGCGCCTCAGTTCAAGTAAGCCGATCATCTGTTGCCTCTTATTTAAAGATACAGTACAACTTATGATTCGATACAGAGAATAATGTATATTTTAGGCTTATATGCAGGGGGCAGACTGGTTAAAAAATTCAGTCCTGGCACTGTTGCCACACCAGCCCATATTACCACAAAGACACACACATTAAAATGTGAGGTAGTTAGGGGGGTTCGGGGGCATGCTCCCCCGAGAAAATTTGTATTTCTCGGACCTACATATGTGCATTTTAAGGTGTTTGAAGGCCAACATTTTTTGATAACAATAGTTTTAAAAGCATGTCAGTGGGCAGTATACATAAATTATTTGTCAAGCAGATAACAGATTCTTAAACATGAGAATGAGGATAAATGTTGAAATTAATGATCCACACTAGAAAATGGAAAAGCAAAATGTTTCTGCTTATAGTTGACAATACACAATCACATATTCCAAACAGGAATGGCCTTAAATGAGAAATCTTTCAAGGATTATTTTGCATAGATGTAAACTTTTTAGCATTAAAGTTTGGTTTCAGCAACTTGTTTCTTTCTTGAGTTAATGTTTTTGGCACTATTAAATCAGTTAAATTAAATTTCAATTGTTCACTCATAAAGACAGTCACTTGTCACCACCTACTGGCTTAATGATGCAAGTTGCGCAAACACAAGCGGAGTGATACAAACTGTGAAAAGGCTGATACTGGTGAAATATGCAAACACATTCGAGGACCTTATATAGGCTACATATCAGAGTTAAATAGGAATACGTTGTAATAATGTTAATCAAGCAGCCTAAATCACACGACTGCGCAGCAATATTTAAGCTCATTATACAAATGAAATAATACAGATCTAGACAAATTGGGTTGCTTAGTTAAAAGAATGTCATGAACGATCATTTAGGCTAGATGTAGGCCTATTTATCACATTTTTGGTCACAAAATATTTAGTCAGTTTTGATGACTTTGCAATATTGATAAAATATTAGAATATTAATAATGAAAAATGAGTAGGGCTACGCCAAAATGTCTAACTTATGTAGCCTACAAAGGAATACAAAAGCCCCGACATAGAGTTTTGACGCAGCTCTAATCTCCCTTTTGGTTATTTCAATAACCTACTTAATTGACGACAGAACACAACGTTACATGCTAGTAGTTTATTTTGCGTGATACAGGGCGCGCCGCATTTGCGCGTGATTGAAGAGTGCGCGCCGCGAGCAAACGGCTGACACGACAGTAGGTTAGTTTTTCTGAGTTTTACTGACATATAGCCTGACAACATCTGGTCTGACAGAAGACTGTGCGGCGGTGCTGACTGCGTTATTTTAATTTTTTTTTTAATTGCTGTGCCTGTGAGATTGTTTGCTGTTGCGCGCAAATCCTGGAGATGAACTTGGATAGCTAAATCGCTCACGTGCGTCTCTGTGTGAGAGTAACCACACTGTAAAAAATATTTTCATGATTTGTTATCACAACTTTTAATCTTTTGTCAAATCAACTTAGATAATTAATGTAGTTCAGATAACATATATTTTGAAGTTCTATTTATTAAACCATAATCTTTTGTCAAATCAACTTAGATAATGTTGTTCAGATAACATATATTTTGAGTTTCTATTTATTAAACCAATCTCTTTGTTGCATTAACTCAATTTTTTAATTTCAATGAACTCAAAATTTTAAGGCAACCAGGTAACTTACAAACTTAAAAATGTAAGTTACCTGGTTGCCTTAAAATTTTGAGTTCATTGAAATTAAAAAAATGAGTTAATGCTACAAAGAGATTGGTTTAATAAATAGAAACTCAAAATATATGTTATCTGAACAACATCATCTAAGTTGATTTGACAAAAGATTATGGTTTAATAAATAGAACTTCAAAATATGTTATCTGAACCACATTAATTATCTAAGTTGTTTTGAAAAAAGATTAAAAGTTAAGATAACAAATCATGAAAATATTTTTTTACAGTGCATAGTAACTTTGATCTGCTTGAACACATTTTAATCGTCTTCATGATTGATTCCGAATGATATATTAAAAGACCCGGTCAATTTTTTTAAATAAATACAAAATTATTAAAAAATAATAATAATTATCAATAAATAAAAAAATTTGAGATCCGGGGCTATAAAAAAAATGTTGCCCAAAATGCCCATGTCTAACGACGCCCCTGATGTGACCTACGACGCGTTATCACAGAGAAGCACCTGGCTGCAGCCTGCAGATTTGGATGGGGGTGCACCTGGGGCGGGGCTGCACGTGCAGCTCCGCCCACAATGCTTCTCATTGGTTAGTGGCAAGTGATGACGTCGATCGAGGCGGGGCCGCACCTAGGGCGGGGCTGCACGTCTCTTCCCGCCAACATCTCTTTTTTTATTTTTTTTTATTTTATTTTTTTTTATTAAATGCTTGTAGAAGATAACAGGAAAAAAAAGAAAAAGAAAGAAAGAAAAAAAAAAGCACAAAAACATTAACAACAGTCATTGTCATTACATTACAACCATACTCCAGAGACCCTCAGTCCAGATTAAGTTCCTTCAGTCCAGATTAAGTGCCAAGTCCTTAAACACAGCCACTGTTCTTATAGCTTTTAAGTTTTTAGAGAACTCAATAGACTCAAAGTAAATTTTCATTTCATTTTAAATCTCAAAAAAAGAGGATTACATTTAGAAAATTTACATTTGTGAATGTGAAATTTAGCTAACAGAAAAATAAGGTTTATAAAATAATTAGCACTTTCCTTATCACATTCATGAAAACCAAAAATTACATTTCTGTATGTTAATTCAAAGTCAGGATTCACATAACATTTGATAAAATCACAAATGTCACACCAAAATGTCACTGTGAAAGAGCAGTTCCAAAATAAATGTAAAGTAGTCTCAGGTTTCTCTGAACAGAAAGAACAGAGGGTATCAATGTCATTCTTAAGTCTTTTGAGAGAGCACTTATCTGGGTAAAACCTATGAATTAATTTAAAGGTAATTTCTCTCATTTTGTTAGTTATCAGGTATTTATGAGGTAATGTCCAAACTTTTTTCCATGGAATACAAAACCATTCCAATAAGAAATTACATATGGCACAGAAACCAACTCCTCCTGAAACAAGACTCGAATTTTCTTATTGTTTTTGGATTTAGAAGAAGAAAGGCATTGTTTACCTACAAATGTCGTACACAGATCTACTGAGCGACAAAGTGATGAAAAAGAAAAAACATGATAAAAAAAAAGCATGATAACTCCTTGTGGCACTGCATCAGCCACGATGGCAAACTCTTTTGGAGTAACAGGAATTCCATGCTTTACCAAGAACTCAGAATAATTGCAAATTGAACCATATTGATTGAAAAGTTGAGATACAAAAATAATTCCATTACTAACCCAATTATCAAAGAAAAGAGATTTATGTTTATACAGTAGGTCCTTATTATTCCAAATTATATAAGAGTGAGGAGTAAAATTATGTTTAAAGATGAGGGACCAAGCTAATAACATTTGCCTATGAAAAAGGGATATTTTGACAGGGATTTTCATTATGCTATAATTACAGGTTAATAAGAATTTTAAACCTCCTAGTTTGGAAAAAATAACATTAGGGATCAAATTCCAGATAGATGCGGGCTTATTAATAAAGTTTTTTATCCAGTTTATTTTAAAGGTCTGGTTTAAAGTAGTAAAGTCTAGAAAGTTTAACCCCCCCTTCTCAATAGTGTTCATAAGTACAGATTTTCTGATAAAATGAGTTTTATTCTTCCAAACAAAGTTGAGCAGCATGGTATCAATTTTTTTAAGAATGGCGGTGTCAACACTCAAAGAAAGAGCAGCGTATGTTAAGCGTGACAAGCCCTCAGCTTTGGCTAGTAAAATTCTTCCCTTTAACGACAGATCTCGCTGCAGCCACATATAAAGTTTTTTCTGTGTACTCTCAATTAATGGATTAAAATTTAAAGAGCATCTTTCTAGTTCATTTTTTTGTTATAATAATACCTAAATATGATACCTGATCTCTAATTTGAATATTACAAATTTGTGACAGATTACACTCTTTGATGGACATGAGTTCACATTTTGAAAGGTTCAAGACTAAGCCTGATGCTTTGGAGAATTGCTGGATATATTCTAATGCTAACGGAACTTGACTAGCATCATGCAAAAAAAGTGTGGTATCATCAGCCAACTGACTGATGAGTATCTGTTTGTCAGCAATAGAGATACCACGAAGACCACTATTAGAAACATAAGATGCAAATATCTGGGAAACTAGTAAAACAGATAAGGGGATATTGGACATCCTTGTCTAATACCACGTGACAAGTAAAATCTAGGAGAAGTACCGTATTTTAATTTGATTGAACTATTACAATTATAATAAAGGGTTCTTACAGCCTTACAAAAATACTCACCAAATCCGAACTTTTGTACCGACTTAAAAATAAAATGATGCTCTACTGAGTCGAAAGCTTTATAAAAATCCAGGAAAAGAATAAAACTATTATGTTCCACCAAGTTTTTATAATCAAATAAGTCTAAAACTAATCTAATGTTATTCATTATGTGTCGGTCTCTCATAAATCCAGACTGAGTCTCATCTATAACGCTATCCAAACAATCTTTAATTCTTTTAGCAAATATTATGGCAAAAATTGTATAATCGTTGTTAAGGAGTGTGATGGGCCGCCAATTGTCCAAATTGGTAAGATCTTTCTTTGGTTTAGGAATTAGTGTGATGATACCCTGCGTTAACGTAGGAGGTAGAGCTTCTTTATCAATACTCTCTTTAAAAACATTTGTTAAAAAAGGAGAAAGTTCATTAGCAAATAATTTGTACAGCTCAGCTGTGAGTCCATCACATCCTGGGGATTTATTGTTTTTCAAGCTCTTGATAGCACTTTGTACTTCTTCATGAGTTAAAATTCCATCACAACACATTCTATCACTTTCGGAAATAGCTTTAACATTATTAACTGAGTCCAGAAACAAAATCTATGTCTGCTCTGTACATTTTGAACTATACAGATTTTTATAAAAATTGGCACTAAAATTGGCTATATCCTTTGGATCTTTTATAATTTTGCCATCAACACATAATTTTTCAATTGTTGAAAGGGTAAAATTTCGTTTTTCAAGCTTAAAGAAATATGCCGAATTGAGTTCACCTTCTTCAAGCCATCTTTTCCTGGATCTTATATAAGCACCCCTAGCCTTCGATAAATATAAATCATCTAATTTAGTTTGCAGAGCTGCAATTTCAGATTTCTCCTCCAAAGACAGACAACTAAAGTTACAGGTTTGAGATAATTTCATGATCAGGCTGTCCTCAAGAACTCTTCTCTTTTTAGCTAAGACTGCTCCAATGTTTCTTAAGTAAACTCCAATTTCAAATTTTAGAAGCTCCCAATTGGTACAAAAAGAGTTTTGAAATTTGAATTGTGGCTGCTTTCCAATATTGAGCAATTAATTCTTTAATTTTATTATTTACATCTGGTAATTCTAAGAGTGAACTGTTCAGTTTCCACAAAGAGGCTTTGCTATGGCCTGGAGCATAGTCTGCCGCTAAAAGGGGTATTAATATAGATAGTTTTATGGTCGGTCAAAGGGGTATATTGAATGCCAACATTTAAATCAAAATTGGACATACATTTTGATATGAGCCAATAATCAATTCGAGATTGACTAGACCCACTTTTGTTGGCCCAGGTAAACTCTATTGTTAGGGTATCTTTCTCTCCAAATGTCCACCAATTCAAACTTATTTATTAATCCTAACAATGCAGGGCTAAGACACGCAGTTCCCTTTGGCGGATATCTATCCAAATAATTATTTAAAGATCCATTAAAGTCCCCTCCTAGTATGAAAAAAGCATTAGGGAATTTATTCGACCAATGTGTGAGTTTCTTATCTAACTTATCATAGAAACATTTATTATCCTGAGAAGTATTGTACCCATATATATTTCCCAGAATTATTGTTTGTTGGTTAAGTGAAATCACTAATAAATGAAAGTGGCCCAAACTATCTGAATCTGAACCTAATATATCCCCATTAAACGTATTTCTCAAAATGCTTACTCCAGCAGAGCGTTCAGTGCCATTTGAACTCCAAATATCATTACCCCACTGAGATTTCCACCATTTGTAATCATCTTTAGTAGAATGACACTCCTGAAGAAAACAAAAATCTGACTTGTGTTTTTTAGCAAACAAAAAAAGAGCTTTCCTTTTGACACTATCCCTGAGCCCTCTGGCATTAAAAGAAACTAATGACAATGACATAAAAAACGAACAATATGAAAGAGAAAATAAAACAAGCTAAGTAACTGAATGAACCACTTGTTCAACTAACTTTCCTCAAAAAGTGCAAACAACCACAAGAAAAAAATTGCACACCCGGTACTGGAGTATTCATATTTTAAGTTCAGAAAGAAAAAAAAGATAAAATATAAATTTCTGTTTTCAAGTTGTAAAATTTCAAAGCATAAAGTTATAAGAGAAAAAGAAAGTATTAAAAAGCCTTCAATAAAATAATATTTATCTGTGTATAAGGGAGATTGTAGCTATTGATAAAGTAGTCTATTGCTTAAACCATAAGAGAAAAGCATCAAATCCCCCTTCAAAAAAAAAAAAAAAAAAAAAATAATAATAATCCTAAGCAGATCGCACGTTAATCATTGAAAGAAACGGTTGAATATGAATAAACGTTACTACTAAGTAGGTTTGTTGGCTAAATCTTTAGCAGACAGTCTTTTACCCTCGATGACAGCGAAGGGACCGTGAAAGCCAGCCCTCTTCCCTTCCCTCCTCGCCTTCTCTACTGTCGGCCACAGTAGAGTCCTTGCATCCTTATCTTTTTGCGAGAGATCCTCGAAGACCTTAATCATCTTCTCCCTGAGCAAGTCGGAGGTTTTGGCGTCTTTCCAAACTTTGTCCCGCTGGGAACGCGATGAGAAAAGGACAATTATGCGACGGGAGGACTTTTGCGCAGCAGAACGAGGGCCCAGTCGATGAGCGATGTCAATTCCGAAATGCAGATCAGCAGCGATGCTTGGGGAAATCTGGCTAAAGAGGTCAATGATTATCCGCTTCACGTTCTCTCCTGAATTCTCCGGAATTCCAGCGACACGCAGATTCCACCTTCTCTTGTAAGCATCCAAATCATTACACCTATCACGAAGTTCGACGTTTTCTTTCTCCAGTTTTCCGATTTTCCTTTGCATTTCGTCAGATTTTTCATTCAAACACTTAACCTGTTCACCGTGGAATTCGAGAGAGCTGATTATCTGTTTAATAGAGTTCGAGTTCTCAATCACCGTCTTTTCAACTCCTTGAATTCGACGCAAAGTTTCTTCGTGCATGGCCTCCATTCTCTGCATGAATCTCATTAGCATAGTATCACTCACCACTGGACTATCAGAACTTGGCTTGCTTTTTTTGGCAGGATTGGGTTCAGGTGTATTGGGTAAAGGCACGAAACCGTCAGACTGTCCAGCAACTGTCTCCATATCAGTGCTTAGAGTTCTCCTTACATAACTGTGCATAGCGAGACGAGTTTCTTCTTTCTCTTCCATATTCTCAAGTCCGTGCAGTAGTTGTAGCAAAAGCACGTGAGAGCACGTCGATAACTATAGCTTGGAGAAAAAAAGTGCGTCTGCAAAGATTAACAAAAAAATTTACAAAGAAAAAAAAGACTGTTAAAGTGCGGCTATTCAAAATTATTTCTGAACATTACTATTTTAAAAGTAAAACCGGGATTTGAGCAAAAGTTTTTAAGAGCTACTGCAAAACCGTCTTGTCACGACGCCATCTTGGCCCCCTCCCGCCAACATCTCTTCTCATTGTTAGTGGCGTGAAGTCATGACGTCGATTCTAGCATGTTTTCATTTCCGATGTTCATCGCTGCATGGTGAGTAATTTTACCAATTTTAATTCTGAAGTGACGTTTAGTGTGTTAAAATGAAGTGGTGTAAAAATGAGATTGTGTAACTTTACTCATCATATCACATAATTAACTAGGACAGCGCAGGTCTAAGTGTGTGTGTGTGTGTGTGTGTGTGTGTGTGTGTAGTGTGGGTTGGTGTGTGTGGTTTTGGTGGGATTAGGATGTAGTGTTAAAACCATAGGTTAAAACAAGGCCCTTAAAAAGAAATACAGTGGCAAAACTGAACCAGGAGAAGAAATATAGGATTTAAGAGTTAATAGTAATATACTAATATATATTGTAGGATTTTTTTTTCCTATGAATAAATTGATTAAATGTATTTTGATATTATTGTTTTATATATATATATATATATATATATATAAGGTTATGAAAACCTTCAAGCTTTTAAAACTATTTCAAACTTTTAGGATAGGCTTTCTCAAGCCAAATTAAAGTTAGTTAAAACTTTTTTAACTAGTTTGTTGTTCATAAACAAAGTCTCTAAGGTACTTTACAGACAAAGCCAATAACACTCAAGCATATCTTGTCTAACATTTTCCTATAATATGTTTAAAATTTATTAACAAGAAATTCTTTACTATGTTAATGCCTCTCTTCAAAATTATTCAATATTGTTTGTTCTGTATTTTATCTAAATTAGGTGTTGTGAAGTGGAGTGCATTTTCCAGACAATATAGGCAAGAGTTCTGGGTGCCCTACTCGCTGACTATGTGCTTGCACTGCACTGAAGTATACAAGGACTGCCCACCTGGGTCTGTGGGTGATGGCCGAAGGGGAGTCCTGCGGGGACTTTATTCTGAGAAGGAGGCTGAGGGCTGTTGCTCGGTTGACTGTTTTTTTCTTTCAGGCGGAGTAGATTGTGTGTGAGTGTACGTATGTGTGTGTCAGTGAGTGTGAGTGTTTGTATGTGTGTGAGTGTACCGGGGAAGCTGCGGTTTTTGTGAAAAGAATCCTCAAAGAATAAACTTTTCTCTTTATTACAGTTTTGCCTCTTGAATGTTTCTTACACCTGTTGATGCTGTGTTTTTCATTGAGATTTAAAATTGCTATTACAAATCTCAATGAAAAACACAGCATCATCAGGTGTAAGAAACATTCAAGAGGCAAAACTGTAATAAAGAGAAAAGTTTATTCTTTGAGGATTCTTTTCACAAAAAACGCAGCTACCCGGTTTGGAAAACAGAATACTTATAGACTCAATAAAGCATAGACATTTTATACAGTTTCTTGGCAAAAAACTCCTCCTTCCCCGGTTCCTTGTAAATTTCCAGAAAGATACCCCCTATCTTCAGCTGGTTCGGACTGTTTTCTACCCCCCCTGGTGCAGGTCATACTGTTCTTTGTCCCTGAGACACCCAAAGGCCTTTATTTATGACCTAAATTGCCTCCCGCTTCCTCAGGAGAGGGCCTGGTGCTTCTTTTATTAGTTAAATAACCCCTGTATTCTTCTAACCAAACTCTTTCCCGTGTACAGGTGTTTTCACTATCTTCCTGCCCATCTGCTTTATTGGCCTGCTCTTTCCTGTCCCTCCTCAGCTGCTGAAAAACCTCACAGGAACATATGATTGAAAATGGGATTAACAGTTTGAAAATAAATGAATATAACAAATGCTGAATTTTCCACAACAATATTCCTCCTCTTTATCATTCTCTGATAAACGTATAAAAGAAAATTCACCCTTGTCTTCTAATTTCTTGATCAAAATCATTACATCATTACATTCCAAGAACAGAATTATTCAAGTCTTTGCATCACAGTTATACTCTTCATGTCTGACTTTCATATACCTGATCATTTTACTTGAACCTTCACTAAAATTTAGAATGAAAAAAGCTTAGGCTGTTTTTATAAGGATAGGCCCTCAATGTTATAGCAAGCAAGTAAATGTCTATTCTGAAACCGGGCTAGACGAATAAGCACTGTTATTGCATCCCCAATACTATAGACCGGACCCTCGGTCATCTCAGTATAAACAAGAAATAGTATAGATCACATTAGTAGGGAAAAACATATCAATTCATAAAACACTGGTTGATTTGACTCTTAAAAAGATGCAAAGAAATAGTATAAAAAAAAACTAATTTCAAACTCTTCCACTTTTACGCCACCTCGTAACACGGATGACCGCTGTTTTTAACCTTCTGAACATATCATCATTCTTACAATGGAAAAGAAATAAAATGGAAATAAAAACAAGAAATAATAATAATTAAAAAAACACAGTAAATAGAACAGTCAATCAATGATATCAAAACCTTAACAATCAAAGTTTAGAAACTCCCTTTCATGGTCCCAGAAAGGCAAAAAGAAATAAATAATATAGCTGCGAGCAGCGATTACGGGCCCAAGCCGGTGGCACCGGTGCCGCCGGCTTTGGCCCTTCTGAAAATTGCATCTGAAAATTGGCCCTAATGACTGTAAATTAGAAAGTTGTCCGGCTCGATGAGACCAATATGCATACTGATTTTTGTAACTGTGGGTAAAAGTAACCCCCCCACTTTTGTCAAAAGCATTTTGAAAGTGAGACACTTCCTGCTACCAGTTGGTGGCGCTATAACTTTGACTCACAATAGTTACATCCATCTGACCAGCCTCTTACCATGAACACACTGCTGAAGTTTCATCAAGATCAGTTAATGTATGCAGAAGTTATAACACTTCGTGTTTCTCTTTTCTCGCCATAAATTTGTTTCATCGCCACGGCCAAAGAATCCTCAATGTCTTGACTTCATGCTGACCGAGTTTGGAGGCGAGTGGATGAATTCTCTAGGAGGAGTACATCAAATTCCACAGCATGCGTTTTTCAAACAACCCATAATAGCTGACTTCCTGTTGGGCGGAGCTAATAATTTAGAGTGCGGATGTTGTTCGGCCCGATGAGATCTATATGTGTACCGAGTTTCATATTAATTCATGCAACAGTTTTTGATATATGGACCAAGTTTTCAGACCGTGTTCAAGGGGGTGCTGTTGAGCCCCCCTGCCACGCCCGGGTACCAGCTTCAGCCTGGCCCTGATGACCGTTGGCTCTGACCTGTGTGCAAAGTTTCAAGAGTTTTTGAGCATGTTAAGGGCCCCAAAAGCCCCTGAAACCTTGAAAAACAAAGATTAAATGGAATAGACAAATCCCCCCCACCCCCTCCACACACACACACACACACACACACACAGACAGAGAGAGAGAGAGAGAGAGAAAATTCTCCAGAAAATCCACATTCAAACCAAAATATCTGACTTTCTGATGGTCTGAGCTAATAACTGTAAATTAGAAAGTTGTCCGGTTTGATGAGAACAATATACATACCAAGTTTTGTGATTCTAGGAAAAACTAAGCCCCCATTTTTGACTAAAGGTGGCGCTACTGAGCCATTCTACCACGCCCGTTTCTGAAACTTTGCACATGTCTACTGGATAATAAATGTGATGTGTCTGTCGAGTTTCATGCATTTTCAAACATGTGAAGAGTCTCAAAAGCATCTGAAAATAATATTAAAGTTTGATGCGTTGCCACGACAACAGTATCTAAGATATCAATAATCCTTTCACAGGTTTACATCTGCCGTGTGTCTACATTATACACATAAAGTTTGAAGCAAATCAGGTAAATATAAGAGGGGGATTTCAAAGCATTTTGAAAGTGACACACTTCCTGCTGCCAGTTGGTGGCGCTATAACTTTGACTCACAATTGTCACATCCATGTGATCGGCCTTTTACCATGAACACACTGCTGAAGTTTTATCAAGATCAGTCAATGTATGCAGAAGTTATAACACCATTCCTGTTTCTCTTTTCTCGCCATAAATTCGTTTCCTCGCCACGGCCAAACCGTTTGAGATATCAAAAATCCGTCCGCAATTTAGCATCCTCAATGTCTTGTCTTCATGCACACCGAGTTTGGTTGCGATTGGACGAATTCTCTTGGCGGAGTACTTCGCATTCCACAGCAAGCGTTTTCCAAACAACCCATAACAGCCGACTTCCTGTTGGGCTGGCGTAAAACTTGACCGGGAAAAAGTTGTTTGGCACGATGAGATCTATATGTGTACCGAGTTTCACCCATCAACTTGTGGGTGAAAAACTTGTGTGCAAAGTTTCAAGAGTTTTTGAGCACGTTAAGGACCCCAAAAGCCCCTGAAACCTTGATTAACAATATAAAAGCAATAGTCAAATCCCCCCCTCCCCTCACACACACAGAGACACAGAGAGAGGGAGAGAAAATTCTCCAGAAAATCCACATTCAAACCAAAATATCTCTCTTCCTCTTGGTCCGAGCTAGTTACTGTAAATTAGAAAGTTGTCCGTCTTGATGAGAACAATACACATACCAAGTTTTGTTGCTGTTGATAAAACTAACCCCCCCACTTTTGACTAAAGGTGGTGCTACTGAGCAATTTCACCACGCCCATTTCTGAAACTTTGCACATGTCTACTGGATAATAAATGTGATGTGTCTGTCGAGTTTCATGCATTTTCAAGCATGTGAAGAGTCTCAAAAGCATCCGAAAAGAATATTAAAGTTTGATGCGTTGCCACGGCGTTGCCACTGAGTATTTAGCAAGAAAGGGAGAACCGGCTATCGGCAACAGTGCCAGGACCTGATCTCCAGGACTGAACACTCTCGGCTCAGCCCGGCGGTCATACCAGCTCTTCATTTTCTTCTGAGCCTTAGTCAGATTTTCTACAGCCATCTCACAAGCTAAGAACAATTTCCGGCGGAAGCCGTTCACATACTCCAACAAGTTAGTAGGACTCTCAGGACACTTCAGCTTATCCTGCAGGACAGCTAAAGGCCCCCGAACTCTATGGCCGAACACCAAATCATTAGGTGAGAAACCTGTACTTTCCTGTGTTACCTCACATGCTGCAAGCAACAACCATGGAAGCCCTTCCTCCCACTCTTTGCTGAGCTGAACACAGTAACCCCTAAGCAGTGACTTGAGCGTCTGGTGAAAACGCTCCAGAGAGCCTTGGCTCTGTGCGTGATAGGCGCTACTAAGCTGATGTTTAACATGCAGCTGCTCAAGCACTTCTGAAAACATACGTGATGTAAAATTGGAGCCTCTATCACTATGAATAATCTGGGGGATGCCAAAGATAGAGATAAACTGAGAGAGAGCCTTCACCACCGACTTGGTAGAAATTGTACGTAACGCATAGGCAGCGGGGTAACGAGTGGCCTGACACATTACAGTCAAAATGTAAACACACCCTGACTTAGATGGAGGCAATGGTCCAACACAGTCGATTAGCAAATACTCAAATGGGTTCCCTAAAGCTGGAATAGGGTAAAGTGGAGCTGGCTTGATCACCTGATTAGCCTTTCCAGTTAGCTGACATGTATGACAGGTCTTAATGAAGCATGCCACATCCTTCTTTAGGCAAGGCCAATAGAAGTACTTCATAAGTCTGTCATACGTCTTCCGCACACCCAAATGGCCCGCTATATCACCATGAGCCGTCTGTAGTATCAAGTCTCTAAACTTCACAGGCACTACTATCTGGAAAACAGGATCCTCTAACATCTCATTAGTCTGAGGCATCCACTTACAAACCAACAACCCATCCTGAACAAAATAACCCCTCGCTGCACTATGTCGCTCCTCAACAGGCAAAACCCCAGCAAACAGTTCACTCAATGTTGAGTCCTCCTTCTGAGCTGCAACAAAATCACTAAATGACAGAGAAGATGGCAAATCTGGCAAAACAATAGGCTGTAAATCAGGCTTACGATTTTTCTCTAAAACCTCAGTTCCAGAGGCACGGTTCATGGCACGTGTTACTGCACAAGCAGTAAACACCTCAGGTAAGCTCTGCAGGCTACTATCAGCACTTGATGGGATAGATGGAACACTCTTAACCACCACAGGTGGCGGCACATCACGCCAAACACGCTCTCCAGCCAAGTTATTAAACAAGATGAGCTGTACACTATCTACAGGCAACGAATGGCGCACGGCAATGACAACCTCACCCTGAACCAGGTCTGACTGTAGTTCAATCCTATGCAGAGGAACAGTTACAACCCGCAACCCAATTCCCCTCACTAAAACATTACCAGTGCTGGACTCACTAGAAAGAGGCAAAACCGACTCTAGAAGAAAAGATTCACAGGCCCCCGTATCTCTAAGAATTTTAACTGGCACCTTGGCAGAACTGCCCACCAACAATACGAAACCATCTGTAATGAAAGGAGAGTAATCATTAACATCGGCTTCAATTACATCAGAACGGCTATACTGGCTAGATCCCACAAGGCTGTCCGCAGACAAGTTAGAGGAGGCCACACCCACTTCAGGGTTCAACCTAATCTCTGTGTGTATAAACTCAGCCCGTGCGCGCACACCAGAAACGGCAAGAGCGACAGGTCCTGCCACGCCAAGTTTGCTCCTCTGTCCCCTCTCTTTCAAGGCTGAACACTCGTTCTTCCAATGCCCCTTCTCAAAACAGTAACGACAAGCATCCGGATCTGCCTTGCCACGAGACTGCTCCTTGGCAACTGACTGACTAGTGGCAGTATTATAAATTCCTGAACGTTCACTGAAACGTCCAAAGCGCTGCTCGCGGTAGCCCCTTCCTGGATTATATTCTTTAAAATTTTGCCTGTGCGTTAAAACGTATTCATCAGATAAAACTGCGGCGTCTGCTGCTGTTTTTACCTTCCGCTTTTTTATATATACTGTGATTCGATCAGGGATGATGTTTCTAAATTGCTCTAAAACAATTAAATTACACAACTCTTCAAAGGTAGAGACGCCTACTGCAGCACACCAACGATTGAAATGACAATTCAGCTCTCTTACTACCTCTGTGTAAGTCTGCTTTTCTCCCTTCTTCCAGTTTCGAAATCGCAGCCTATATGCCTCCGGAACTAACTCGTATACTTTAAGCACAGCATCTTTCACGCTTTTATAAATCTTTCGTTCAGGCACCGACAAAGCAATAAACGCCTCTTGCGCTTTTCCAACTAAAACGCTCTGGAGTAACAATGTTCGTTCAGAATCACTCCAACCACGATCATCTGCCACACGCATCTTGCAAATGCATCTTGCATTTCTAACAGCTCTTTTTGTTGTTCAAAGGTAAGACCAAAATTACTGCGAGACTCACCCAATGTTGCCAGTGGCGTTGAAGCACCTTCAGGCTCCAACTCATCCATTGAAGCTATTGATGGGAGAACTTTTCTTTCAGCCAATTTAGTTCTAACAACCTGCCTTATCTGTGCCAATTTCTCATTTTTTCTCAAGCCCAATTCAAAATTATAATGTTCACTGACGTCACACAACTGCTCCTTAGTCAACGTATCTAAAACCTGATGTAAAACCTGAGCAACCTAAAAACCTAAAACCTGAGCAAAAAATGTATCCAAAGTATCCATTTATTTCCTTTGCCGTTTTACTTTAACCCTTAAACAAAATTTTTAAATGAGAACATTTATCAATGTAAGTGCGGCCACCACACTGCAGCTACAAGACAAAAACAAACGGAGCTACCCTGCACACATCGATCCACTTCATGCATACCCCAAGAACGGAGATTTTTAATACACGATATCAGCGGCACCTAACTTCCCCGACAAAATGCCGTTAAAGCAGGCATCCACGACTGTGCCCTCCGCCCAGGATATAGCACAAAAACAAAAAACTAAAATAACAAACAAGCAGGGGTTCGCAAAGCTCCAATGGCTACACCATCAATTAATTTATTATTTATTTATTTATTTATTTATTTTTGTCTCACAAACACAGCGAAGGCCTGCACTTACCCAACAATGAACCACCCGCAATACTTTAACCTGGCTGTATTTAAACAACCCCAGGCACAAACAACCCAAATTATCTCCTTGTCTCCCGCACCGACGTAATACAAAAAAATCAAAACCTAATTAAACTGATCCGCGTGCATGTCTTTCCCAATAATTTACCATGCGTTAAATGCCCAAACAAACTTACTGCGCCGGATAACCATAGGATCCGAATACAGTCAACAAATTAGGCACGTTAATCAAAACGGCCTACAATACTAAAGAGTGTTTAACAACGAACACTATTAAATACTCAAACTTAATTGAGAAATGCAAAAAAACGCATATTTACCGATCGACGCATAAATCCCGGACGAGATCCCCAAATCTGTTACAAGCCTGGCTCAAAGCAAGCAACAGAGTAGGGAAAGACCACACGCGGAATAGCAATATAAATGAATTTATTAAAGGTGCCATGTGTCATGTCTGGCAAAAAAAATCAAGTCATACTCCACATTCCATACCAGATGGGGGCAGTATACCTCCAGAAAGTGAATTGGTCTACTCTAGAGTAACAAACGAGAAACGGCATAGTCTCTATGCTCCGCCCCTACCTTCTTAGCTGCACATATACAAGTTAAAATAGGGACAACATCTATTTAGAGTGTTACGTATGCTGCCCACCTGAAGCTAATATATCAAGTTTGATTTTCATTAGCAATACACCTTCTAGCTAAGTTATCATTAGTCACCAAAAAACATTCGGTCTCATTACACCTTGCAATGTTTTCCGTTACGTTTCGTGCGTCCAGGGTGTGTAAAGCAGAAGCAGAAGCAACCTGGCCAGCGGCGGAGTATGCGCGTTCCGTGAGTGCTGAAGACGTTCTGCATTATTTATGTATTTTGGTATGATCGTTCACCCGCCAGTGTGGCGGATAGCCTTTTGAGATTTTATTTGTGCTTCAGAGCGCGTTTTTTTCCCTGCAGCGGGTGGTGGTAGGGGTCTCTTGCCAAGGGCTTCAGCCATCCTTCCGCTCTCTTCCCTGAACTGAAATGTAGTAGTGGGCTGTACTTTCCACTCAATTGACATCAGGTTCAAGTACGCCCACAAGCCGTGCGAGTTATTCGTGTATTGCATGTTTGACTGGTGGTTATGTTGCCCGTATACCGCCTCCCATGGCTGAAACTGGTATTACAACACTTGTCGGGCCGTGGCTAGTAATGCTAATGCTAATTAAGGTTGATATCTCTGCAGCACTATAACTTGACATTTTTTTAATGACATCATCGCCCTTATTTCTTCTCATTCTTTTGATGCGTGTAGCTCATTTTTGGGATATTTTTACCTCAATTTTTACACATGGCACCTTTAAATAAAGAGAATTTTAACAAAATAGATTTTATACAGTCAGTAATGAAGTTGGCTTTGAAAAATAACAGTGTATGCAATCAGTATAGTGCAGTGTAGTGAATAAACAAAACAATAATCCTAAACGGTGCGGGAGAGACGGAACAGCGGCGGCCGGTCCCCCTGGTCTCATCTGAAGCGTTTTTTAAAGACCTAGACCAGGAACTGATTAGCACAACTCCAAACACCTGCGCCCAGCTCACCTGTAGGAGACAGACGCAGCACACAGACAGGAGGAATAGCGCCCGGCAAAGCCGTGACACTGCGCCATAAGGCATCTAGCGTTTATATATGATATCTATGGTTATACCCACCAATTAATATTGGCCCTTCATTCATGACATGGATACCGTAATAATCATACAGAGAAAACATAGTTGCATACCATTATTTTTCGCTCGTCTCTAAATTGGGCACCTGATGGCTTTGACCTTTCTTGTCCATCTCTTATTTGGCACTCGACATCGACAATCACAGATTTCCCCTGATCCCCCTCATACCAACTGTCACTCACGAGTCACGACCAGAAGTCAAGACTAAACCAATTCACCTTGGTAGTGGTGACCAAGTAATCGTTTTGTATTACCTATTTTTATTATCCATTCAGACAATTCAGAAAAACAAAAATGTGCAGGAAATATAGAGGCCTGTATTTATAATATTCTGAATGAAATGTGCGTTATTTGGAAGAAATTCGAGGTGTGACTGAATTAGATAACTATATGGATCCCCCCCCAGTTCCATTTGGGAGAGACCCAGTGAACTGTCATCCGCCCCCTCCCCTTTCCCATTCTCAAACAAACAGCTTCTGTGCACAGCATCTTCTCAGCAAGCAGGGGCGCCTGCAGCTGCAGGGGGTGCAAATTTGCCAATTCCCCACACAGTGAAATGATAGATAATAGAAAACCGCTTCACGGTGCAGATTTTTAAAATTTATTTATTTATTTATTTTTTGCTCATGCCGGCGGCGCCACCCCCCCAAAAATGCCGCCCCGGGTGATTGCCCGGTTCACCCGTGCCAAAAACCGCTACTGACTACACGACATTCCTCCCGGGTTAGTGACATCACAAACCTTAGAATTTACAACCCCACCCCCTGAAAACAATTTATAGATTATCAAGACAGAATATGCTAATCAATGACTAGATAACTAATCATAAGTTACATAAATTCATCAACTAACCATTCAGAAATGTCCTGTTGCTTCTACATGTTGTCACTTCTTCTTGAGTCTCTCCATCTTTGTCTGACTCCGGCTTGAACATAAAAGGCTAAAAGTTTTTGAAATTTTCAGTGCATGTCTGTGTGAGCGCGTTTTTGCTCATCCTCAAAAAGTGACAATTTTAACATGCTATATAAAAATATATGTAATGTGGGGTATTTTGAGATAAAACTTAACATACACACTCTGGGGACATCAGAGACTTATTTTACATCTTGTGAAAAGGGCATTATACCACCCCTTTAATGGAAACCTATTGACTCCGCAGCCGTTCCGCAGTTGGTGGAAATTAGGGGTGAGAGAATGGCGGCATCTACTGGAGACTTCTGAAAAATACTGCTTCTTAATTTTAATATGTTAATGTGTGAATGCAGGAGCTCTGACATCACTGTAGTTCGGAGAGATTCAGAGGAAGTGAAACTAACTTGATCAACAACAATATGGACTCCTGAAACGATCAACCTCTTTAAACTACAGAATATTTATTGATCCGTTCAAAGAGTTTTGTGGACACATCTGATCCTCACAGGTAAGAGATAGAAATATAAGAGAGATTGTGCTGAACAGGTTTCTAATGGAAGTGAACTGGTTTAGTAGGTTTATGTCGAACTGGAATAAGTTGAACAGAACCAGGTTTAAGCATGTCAAATACTTAACTATTTTAGTTTTTCACTTCACTGAAATGGTATCAGAATTGAATTTAAATATGTCATTTGTTTGTTTTTGATACAAAGATTGGCGTTTCTGTCCTTTTATCACAAAACATAACGACTAAAGAAACAGGAAGTAGCTGACCCGCAGACAGACTGAACACAAAACTTCTAAACTGTAGATGAAAATTACATTTACATTGAACATTATTAAGATGAAAATTACTCTTGGCCATATAATATATTTTATGGAGAGCTTTACAGTAGTTGTAAATACGAGCCCGGTGCGTCGCGCAGGTGTCGCTCATTATCAATCACGCCACCGGCCTCGACCTGCTCGCCACAATATATTTTAATATTATAAGAAACTTAAATTGAGTGTGTGTATCAAGTGTGTCCAAACTTTAGACTAGTAGTGCAGGTGATTTATCTTCTTCTTTTTTCTCTCCAGTGATGTCTTCCTTCAGCGGTCCACTGACTGAGGAGCTTCAGTGCTCTATATGTCTGGACGTGTTCACTGATCCAGTCAGCACTCCATGTGGACACAACTTCTGCAAGACCTGTCTGAATAAGTGCTGGGACAACAGCCAGACCTGCAACTGTCCATATTGTAAAGAAACATTCAAGCACAGACCTGATCTCAAGATTAACACCACACTCCGAGAGCTCGTAGATCACTATGAAAAGAAAAGTCCTGAGAAAAAAGTCAAAGTTCTGAAAAAAGCTGAAGTTCTGTGTGACGTCTGTGAGGAAAGAAAACTGAAAGCCCTGAAGTCGTGTCTGGTGTGTCAGAGCTCATACTGTGAAACTCACCTGGAGCCTCATTTGAGAATGGCAGGTTTAAAGAAACACAAACTGATCAATCCTGTGAGTAATCTGGAGGACTATATATGTCAGAAACATGAGAGACCACTGGAGCTGTTCTGTAGAGATGATCAGACTATTGTGTGCCTGATGTGTGGTGTAACAGACCACAAAAACCACAACACTGTGTCTATAGAAGAGGAGAGTGAAGAGAAGAAGGTAGAAGTTACTGACAAACTGATTTTAAATGGCTCTTATCATGAGGAATCACATGTTCTTTAATATAAATGAATCAGTTTTGAAAAAATATTGTGTGTTGTTCTCTGTCTATAGACTCAACTGATGAAGACACAGAAAGACACACAGCAGATGATCCAGGACAGAATCAAGAAGATTCAAGATGTCAAACACTCAGCAGAAGTCAGAAAAGTGAGTTTAAAATAATTAAATTTAATTAATTTTAATATATATCATTGTTTATTGAATTGTTGTATAAAAGCAATTTCACACTCACAGTCACACTGCTGGTCTGAATATTGACACGTCTGTGATTCCCTGATCACTTAGTAAAGTAATAACACATCTCTCCTCAACAACACACATGATTTGAGGAATCATTCAGTGCAAACTGCAGAATGAGGGATTTTGAAAACCGCCTAAAAACACTGAAGTATGAGAAATAATAACACTGATTCTTCTCTTAACAAACGCCACTAATAATGTGTTGATTGTTCTGGTTGAGCAGAGAAACACAGAGAAGGAGAAAGCAGCCTGTGTGGAGCTCTTCACTGATCTCATCCGCTCCATTGAGAGATGTCAGACTGAACTACTGGAGATGATGGAGGAGCAGCAGAAAGCAGCAGAGAAACAGGAGGAAGAGCTCATTGAAGAGCTGGAGCAGGAGATCACTGAGCTAAAGATGAGAAACACTGAGCTGGAGCAGCTCTCACACACTGAAGATCACCTCCACCTCCTACAGGTCAGTCAACATCTCTCTGATCAATGATAATGCAGTATATGACACCATAACACTCCCCATGCTGAAGGATTTCTCCTCTCTCCTGCTGTAGATTTACTCATCCCTGTGCAGCTCTAGAAACACCAGGAACTGGTCTGAGATCAGTGTGAAGACTGATGAGAGTCTGGAGACTCTGAGGAGAGCTCTGACTAAACTGCAGGACTCTCTACAGGAGAAACTCACGCAAACTGGTACGACAATATCAAATACACTGTACAGATACATATATTTATCATCTTTTAATATCAGTAATGAAGAATGAGTCTGTTAAAGCTGAAATAAGAGAAGTGTGTGATCATGTGTTTGTGTCTCATTATCATCACAGTTCTTCTTGAAGAGAGCAGGTCATATTCATCTCTAATTTCAGGAAACATGCAGTAAATTCATCTTGTTCTAGAAGCTTCATCACTGTAACCAGAACCTTGAGGCTTTAGTAAATCTGTGAACACTTTTAGATGAGAAACAACTCAGAAACATTAATTATTTATTATCTCTGTGTCTACATTTTGTGAATGCACATCAGATCAAATTATTTAATCAAAATTTGTAAATGTTTTAAAGAAAATCTAATTAATATAAATGATGGGTTTAAGAGGTACATTTTATCCTTCATTATATCAGGCCTAAAGCTTAAACTTTAAATCAAAAAAGTTTTTTTTAATCCTTTTTTAGCTTGTTTGCACTCCAAAACTACAGTATGATGAAATATTGAGATGAATAACATTAGCCACAAAAATAACATATTGATTCTCTAAATATCAGCAGAGAAACATTGATCAGATAAAACATGATGTTGTTCACAATTCTTTAAATATAACCTTAAATCTTGTCTATAATTCCACACATAAACATGTCAAAGATCTGATGGTGTTTTATTGTCATTAGTCTCTACAGAACTGAAGAGGAGACAGCAGTATGCAGGTACAGTGTGCTGTCTGCACTACACTAGATTACATTCAGATACTCACAGCTTCATCACTGACCGACAGTATGATTAAACACTGATTACATATTACAAACATCATCACTAAATATCTGTATTGTGAATTTGTGATTTATATTCTCTGTTTTCTCAGTGGATGTGACTCTGGATCCTGATACAGCTCATCCTAAACTCATCCTGTCTGATGATGGAAAACAAGTGAAACATGGAGACATTAGACAGAAACTCCCAGACAATCCAGAGAGATTTGATCCAAGTGTTTATGTCCTGGGAAAGGAGGGATTCTCCTCAGGGAGATTTTATTTTGAGGTGCAGGTTAAGGGAAAGACTAAATGGGATTTAGGAGTGGCCAGAGAATCCATTAACAGGAAGGGATTGATCACACTGAGACCCAGTGATGGATACTGGACTGTGCGGCTGAAGAATGGGAATGAATATTGGGCCTGTGCTGATCCTCTTGTCTCTCTGTGTGTGAGAGTGAAGCCGCAGCGGGTCGGTGTGTTTGTGGATTATGAGGAGGGTCTGGTCTCCTTTTATGATGTGGAGTCCAGCTCTCATCTCTACTCTTTCACTGATCAGTCTTTCACTGGGAAACTCTATCCATATTTTGGCCCGGGCCTTAATGATGGAGGTAAAAACTCAACTCCACTGATCATCACACCTGTCAAACACAATAAATGAATTTACAGCACTAATATGAAATACACAATGAAAGTTATTTATATAATTAAAAATCTAAACATGTTTTGCTATTTTTTTCATTGTTAAAATCTATAATTTCTAGCTATAACTGCAAATTAAAAATATAATGCTTGTTTAAAGGGGGGGTGAAACACTTAGTTTCAGTCAATCTCATGTTAATCTTGAGTACCTATAGAGTTGTATTGCATCCTTCATATCTCCAAAAAGTCTTTATTTTTATTATATTTATAAAAGAAAGATAGGCTGTACCGAGTCTTTCCTGGAAAAAAACCGAGCGGCTGGAGGCGTGCCGTGTGGGCGGAGCTAAAGCTGTGCTAACAACACACAGACATTTGAAGCAGTTTTACTCACCGCCTGTGGTTCCAACACACGACCGTGAACCTTTATCGTTGGGACTGCTCCATCCTTAAAGATGAACTGAACTGAAAAAATCAACATTGATAACGTGTTGTTTATGACAATTAAAAGTAAATTACACAAAAATTATTAAAAATATCAATATAGCTTTTTTTAAAAGCAACACAAAAATTGCGTTTGTTAGTATAAGAACGCTGGCAATTCTGATGACATCACTGGAATGGTAGGACCTGCAAAGGTATATAGGCAGCTGCAGGTCCTGTACACACGAAAATTAGTAATTTTGGTTATGCGTTTGAGCCTGTGAGGGACAGGCCAGTAGTACCTGACTACCACCACAAGGAGGACGATCAGTTTCAGGCTCCACCTACAGTACAGGATCGTTTGGGGGGAAGTGACTGGTGTGGGTGCGGGCGCTGCCCACAGCATATAAACCTGTCTATTATATAAACGCGGGCGCTGCCGGAGCATGGACACTGCACCGGAATCGATCTGTTGCAGAGAGGTCAACCTGGAACATTTATTTTTGAAATGCGATATGGTATTAGACCATATCGCATATATCGATATAGTTAAAATTTGTGATCCTTGCTCCCCGCGCCCCCGCTACTCCTTTTCCACTCTGCGTGCGTGTTTAGAGCATGTTATGTTTTGAGAGGCGAATCACGACTACTTCAGAAAACCCAGCACGAAGATCAAATACAGATTGTATTTGCAATGTACATAGTCAATTATTAATGGAGCAATAGTGGTTCATGGTGTTATAAGAGGGAAATGTGGTGGGAGGTTGGAGGGCTGTACCCAGCAAGCAATTTTGCGTCTAATAGACTTTTAATAGACGTCTAAACATAGCCTAGACGTCTAGGCTAAAATCAGGCTAATTTTGGGCTGTCAGTGAAAATCTAATAGACGTCTAACCATAGCCCAAGAAGAGACGTCTAACCATAGCCCAAGAATAGACGTCTAACCATAGCCCTAGAATATACGTCTAACCATAGCCCAAAAATAGACTAGTCATTAATTAGACGGCTATTAAACGACTACATATATACGTCTAATAGACAGTCAATATGGGTCTAGGCTAAAACAAGGCTGAATTTGGGCTGTCAGTGAAAATCTAATAGACGTCTAACCATAGCCCAAGAATAGACTAATCATCAATTACACAACAATTGAAGGACTACATATACATGTAATAGACAACAAAATGAGGCTAAAAGATTATTTTCACTCAAATATAACAGTTTTTCATAAATGACAATCATCCAAACAAATGTAAAACAAAGGATTTATTTAAAAAAATAATATTAACTTAGACAACATACAAACATAAAAACGAGCAAATAAAATTAGAAAATATGGGAAAACAACTCAAGATAATAAAAAAATAAAGAATTTTATAAAACAAATCAATGGATCCCTTTACTCCCATACCCACCACCCCCTGCCCTCCCTGGTGCCTGCTTAAAATGAGAAGAAATAGCATTTTTTATTTCCAATTCTTTTGTTGAAGGAAAATTGGTCATCACTGCATCTGCCAAACGAGAAAAATAAAAAAATAATTGTACAAGAAAAGCATTGTTGACCATAATTTTTAACTAATTACAGTAATTGTCACTTTTGCTTGGATGCACACTAGCTGGCCAATATGGAGTTAAGATACATGTATATAATTTCCAACAGAATATAGATTGAGACTATATATTTTATATCCATATAGACAATAATTTACATCAATTAATATTAATAATTGAAAATCTTTGCCTGCACAATTGTGATGTATTGAACCGTTAGACCATTTTTCCTCCTGACTAAAATTTTATTTCAAATACAAGCACGCTCAATGTTAGAGACGCTGGCGCGACATTGACTAGCAAATGTAATGTAAGCGGAACGAAACTGAGCTACTCGTTATTCTGTTTGTCTGGACCGTTAATCAGTTTGTACCTATGAACTATGAAGCGTGAGCCAGATGAAGCGACACTGTTAGTACGCTTATGATATGATATGTACGATAGATATGTTATTTGGACTATTCAGATCAGTACCTGACAACTCTGGAAAAACATGTCCGTACTAACCATGGGGGTTTCTGCCTTGAGGAGTCCTGGCTGATTGGCTCTCAATCCTGGAAGCTGTAATGACATTAAAATATATATATATTACTATTTTACCCCTGAATTTTTTTTTCCTTATGCTGTGTCCTGACTTATCAGTTTAGTTTTTTCCATTACCTGGGGTTGAGGTGCATGTTGGCAATTCTAAAAAACGACCCCTGAATGCCTGCTTAGTCCCTGATAAAAGCATATTTGGATTAGATATACATAAAGATCATATTGCATTCACTTTAGAAAAAATAAAGCAGCTGTTTTTGTGAATTAAAGAGAAGTAGTTTTTTTTTAGAAATACAGAGCTCTATTGTTCTGAAATAATGTATCCTCGTTAATCTCTGAAGTGAATGCAATTTATTAATGCAGGATATTTAGAATCAACAAATAACAATAATCAAACACATCTTACTTTTTGGAGTTTCAATTCTTGTGGAGTCCAGAGACTGTGGAGTGCCTTTATAGTCACAGAAAGCAACATGCATTAAAATTTAAAACAGCAATGGATGAAAAAATACAGTATGCAACTTAGGGCTATTCTGAAGGTGTCTGATGTCTTGAACTGTTATTTAGTTATCTTGTTGGTTCACTACAATCATAACTACTTATACTTCATTTTAATGATTAAAACATCATTATTAAATTGGAATGTTTTTCTTTACTTTGTTCAAGAATTGGAGACAGGAGTTGTGGTGTTTGTTGAGAATCTAAAAAAAAAACAAAAAACAAAAACAACACAATAAACAATATTGGCCAAACATATGGCCTCTCAGAGTGTTGTACTCCTAACAGAGAACATTTGACATATACAGTGCTCTGTCACCATCCATTAATTTCTCCATTCATCCAATAGAGTGTAAAATATCTCCATCCATGGTTTAATTTAAAAACAATATTGCTAATTTTTTTTTAGTACATGTATTTCTTGGGTTTATTGCAAGAAACACAGTCAGAAGAAGTCATTGGTAAGTGGTCAATACTAGTTTTGAAATACAATTTACACACTTCATGATGAATTGAGAAATGAGTAGAAGAAATACTTTACTGTTTTTCCCTGCCTTTTATTAATTGTAAAGGAATAATGATTATTTATCATGTATTTTCATATTGCATTATGTTGCTGTTAAGTTGTATGTGAAGCACTTTGAAAACTTCCCTTAAATCAAAAACTCATATTTCACAATATTAATCTTCAATAATAATAAAAATTAGTAATGGTAAGTTTCATGCTTACCAGCTTGAATTTAGATAAACTTTAGTTTAAGGGTAGTAAAGTTGCACGTGCAGTAAAGTTACACGTGAAGATAACGTTAACTTGTTGGAGAAAAAAAAACTCTTTGCTACGATATGTCACGGTTCCTACACATTCTAACAAATAATGAAATTAAATAATGAACATGTCAAAAAGACACTCATACTTACAAGATCGAAGTAGAAGTGTTACGAGTTTCGCTCGTCCATTGCTCTGCTCTTCTACAGGTGCAAAATGGCTGTATGGCTCGTGTAAAATAAAATTGAAAAGGGCGGAAATGTTTCTCGCGAGATCTGGCTAAAGTGATCTAGTCGCGCGATGCCAGTTAGTCCCAGTAGCAGCTATGAGTAGCAGTAGTCATGTCTTAATAGGGCCAGGGCTTCGCTTGTGCCGTCTAGCGGTTGAGAATTGGAATTTTATTTTTATTTATAAATAAATATTATTTTACGGGTATAACCGAGGCGGTGAAATGACGGCTATTGCATGCAGGGGAAATAGCCCGTCTTACTACAAACTAAATCGTGGCTAAGCGCAGCCTACACATATAACATGTCAAATAAAGCAAACCAAACACCTCGTCATCACAGTTGACTTTGCTTACATGATGGAATATCATACATCTCGCAAGTTATTTTGGAAAAAAATACATTAAACCAGATTAAATGTTATTTGGGCTAAAAGTGGGTTACACGTAGCCGGACTATATCGGGTCTATATTTAACAGTGGTTTCTGTTGCCATCTAGTAGCGGTTGTGAAATGTAATTGCATTTTATTTATTTAAAAATGATAGACAGACAGTCAAATAATATCGTAGATTGTGTATGTATGAATGTTATGTTTATGTGTGACAGCAAACATTATGATGTGTGTGTGAAAACAATTTTAATTTTATTCTTATACAATTGCTGGTCATACGTAGACCAGATTTCCTCGATTTCGCTGGGTGGGCTAAAGCAGGCTGCACATAGCCCGTCCACTTCAGAGCTAAATCGTGACCACATCGACCATGTCGTTAAATGACACATTGCACCTTGTAGATATTATTACCAATGCGAACATGATAGGATATCAACCATCTCATGCACTGTCTGGCACAAAAAATATACAATTAATTCGTTTTGACTAAAAGTGGGCTACAATAGCCGGGTCTAAATATGAGCTAAATCGTGGCTACGCACAGCCTACACTTTATTATGACAAATAAAGCAATCCAAACACCTTGTAATCACAGTTGACTTTGCTCATATGATGGAATATCATACATCTCGCAAGTTATTTTGGAAAAAAATACATTAAACCAGATTAAATATTATTTGGGCTAAAAGTGGGTTACATAGCCGGTCTATAGGTCTATATTTAACCTAGACGTTGAAATGACGGCTATTGCTTGCTGGGTAGCCTGTCATGCACTCTCATTTATTATATACAAGCACATTATGCATTTTAATAGAGACTGCTTGTATATGTCGTGTGCATTTAGAGAAAAATACTAAAACATGGTTGAGGTACTGTGCGTATTAGAAAATTGAGGCAGATAAATGTCAAATGTGATTGGACGAATTCATCCAAAGGGATCGCTTGTTAGCTGTACAAAATGTTAAAATCAAAATACTGCACAGATACTACTATGGACCTAACAGCTAACATAGTTCTGCGAGTTGAACTCCCTGCATCAACAATGTTTCCAGAAACGATGAACATCAGCTAGCTTTTCAGGGTGAGTAGAGAGGGACATTGGATTCTGTTTACAGACCTGCTGGGTTTAGTTAGCTGCTAGTAAACGCATTATTATCGATCTCGTCGGAGTCATGATTTATGATTTATTTATACAGTTTATATGGTCGGAGTGGTGGCTAGCTTGTGGAGTTTGACAAAAGTGCTTCCAACGTGTTTAGCTGCTAGCTCTTTACCTAGGTTGGATCGTTTGGTATCTAGCTTGGTTTTGTTACTCAATTTCAATTTCAATGAATGCAGAGTGTGTCAGTCTCACTTTTGTTGAACGCTATAAAGCCTAACGTTACACGTTATATGTGCGTGTAAGTGAATATGTACATGTTTTGTGTATGTGACAAAGTTACATAGCCTACAGCCCTTTGCTTAGTATACTTGCTAGCATGATAACAGTTAACATACTTCTCTGTCCTCTGCCTGACGTGAGCGTTCCAGCCTCAGACTATGTACATGCTATTCGCCTTATTCACCTCGAACGTTCCACCGAGCCTGAGGGGTACACTTACCACTTCCGGGAGTTCTCACTCACAGCGCGAATTCTGAATTCTGTGCAATGGCGCCTCACTGCTGTGTTCCCAAATGCACTTCATCACACAGGAAAAAATCGAATAGAGGACAAACATTTCACCGTTTCCCAAAAGATCAGGGACTACGTCGACAATGGATAATAAACATCAGAAGGGATCCTGGTCGTAATTTTAAGGTAAGTTTATGTCTGGTGCTCTGAGGCTAAGCCGTCTCCATACGTTAGCTTGTATCGCTAGCTAGGCTAGGACAGAACTAACAAGTTTTAGTAGCTAGATAGATTAAGGCAGAGAGCCAGGTTGTTGAAGTATACAGCCTAGTCAAAAATTAGTAGTATGTTATTTAAATCTACCACCACAGATTCACTAGTATAAGCATATTCTGAGTGACCTTGTTTGTATTAGCTTCTAGTCACAAGCTAACCTAGGGAACACATCACATCAGTTTTCATAGCTAGGAGGATGTACATGAGTCAGATTGAGTCTGATCAATAAAATTATATATGTAAAAATGTTTATATGATTGCATTTTATTTGCTGATGCAGATAAACACATACACAAAAGTGTGCTCGGAGCATTTCCTCCCAGACTGCCTTGTGAAAAGCAAGACTGGCATCACCAAGTTGAAACAGGGAGCTGTGCCAACTGTGTTTGCATGGAGTTCTGTCAGATCAGAGAGGAGGAGTGTTGTTAGAACTGCAAGGTAGTATTTAACATTAGATGAATTAAGTTACTACTAGTTTGTAATGCATTTATTAACTGTGTGTATTGACAGTATTTCTCTGTTGATGATTTCCAGTAATGTTTCCACGGATCTGGATGATCGGCATGGTGTGAATGTGTTGAGGTACGTAAAAGATTAATTGGTTACATGAACTGAGCATGAGTATCATTGTAAAACACCTAATGTGTCAATCAATATGTTATCTTATACTTCCAGTGAAGAGACACCCCCTCCGCACCCAGACCATGAATATGCTGCACTGCCTCCCTCACTTCAAGATCAACTTGAGGAAGCCCGCAAGACCATCGGTGATCAAGAACTTTTAATTTTAGAGCTTCAACAAAAACAGTTTTTGATTTCAAATTTTCAAGGTGATGATAAACAGATATCATTTTATACAGGGTTCCCAGATTACGATACATTTAAAGCTGTGTTTATGGCCCTGCAACCTACTGCAGAAAATATGGTGGGATGGAGTCAGGCTCAGCGACTTAAACATTCAAGTGGGGAGGTACTTCGTCAAGGCTTTAGCGCCTCTAAATTGTCCACTATGGACCAGTTTTTTCTTTTTCTTTGTAGGTTGAGGCAGGGATTTCCTGAGCACGATCTTGCAACCCGTTTCCATGTATCACAGTCAACAGTAAGCAGGATCTGTGTGACCTGGGTCAATTATTTGTATTTTATGTTGGGATCACTTCCAATGTGGCCTTCAAGGAAAACTGTGGATGAACTTATGCCAGATTGTTTTAAATGCACGTTCCCGGCTACTAGAGTTATATTGGATTGCACTGAAATTCATGTACAGAAACCTAGCTCCAAGGTCCTTAACTCAGCGATTTATTCACACTACAAAGGTAACACCACATTTAAGGGCCTAATAGGCATTGCCCCCTCAGGCGAAGTGACTTTTGTCAGTGATTTATATACAGGTTCAATATCTGACAAAGAAATTTCCAAAAAATCAATCAGGTATCCTTTCTGTTCTCGAAGAAGGAGATATGGTAATGGCCGATAAAGGCTTTCTCATCGAGGACCTGCTCTCTGAAAGACAGGTCTCCCTTGTAATCCCTCATTTTTTAGGCCCAAGTGGACACTTCACTGCAGATGAAGTACGAAAGACTCAAGCGATAGCAAGACTGCGAATTCATGTAGAGCGCGCAATTAGGCGGATTAAAGAGTACCATATTTTTGATAAAGTCTTACCCATGACACTGGTGGGCTCCGTTAACCAACTGTGGGCCGTCTGTGCCCTTTTAACTAACTTTCAAGGTCCTCTCTTTTAAAATTGTAATGTTAATGTAAATATCTACCACTGTCCACAAAGCCTACCACAAAGCCTTAACCATCATTATTCTTCTTCTTTACGAATCTGTACAAAGCCTTAACCATCATTATTATTGTTCTTTATGAATCTGTACAAATCCTTAACCATTATTCTACTTCTTTATGAATCTGTACAAAGCCTTATTAATCTGTACAAAGCCTTAACCATTATTATTATTGTTCTTTATGAATCTATACAAAGCCTTAACCATTATTCTACTTCTTTATGAATCTGTACAAAGCCTTAACCATTATTATTATTGTTCTTTTGAATCTATACAAAGCCTTAACCATTATTATTATTGTTCTTTATGAATCTGTACAAAGCCTTAACCATTATTATTATTGTTCTTTATGAATCTATACAAAGCCTTAACCATTATTATTATTATTGTTCTTTATGAATCTATACAAAGCCTTAACCATTATTCTACTTCTTTATGAATCTGTACAAAGCCTTAACCATTAATATTATTGTTCTTTA
>CM043365.1:8973074-9378074 GCA_023718395.1 Leucaspius delineatus | reverse complement strand
ATCTGTATCTCCCCCATGTTAAAATACCAAATTTTACAGCAGAAAAAAACGTGTTTACAGCCTGGTGTCTGTATGTTTTTTTGGTCTATAAAGCTATTTTTGCCCTTCATGACAACTGTGAGGGGGGTGAATTTTTTTATAACTCATCCGTTTAGTTGATTAATATTTAAAGTTCTGCATAATTAAGGGTGTGGCCACTTGAGTGACAGGTGGGTTGTCGCTGATGTCAATGCAAGCCGCTTGTCTGTTGTTACTAGCCGTCACTTCACCTCAGCAAATGTTGCTGCTGAACTTGCCATCTCTGCCGTGTTTTGTGCTTTTTTTTCGTGATTATTTCATACTATTCAATACACCCATTAAGTAACGTTAACTTCGCCCACGGCTTAGGATTGTTGTCGTCGAGTATCGTTCGAGAGAACAACCAGCGCTGTATTTCAGTTTTCCTCTGTGAACATGCACTAATGGATGTCTGACAATTTCGTTGCTTTTTGGAGTTTTCAGATTTAAAAACGTCAATAAAGGCTCGTTCGTTCTGCTCTCACGGAACAGATATAGATTATAATATGCTTATGTACCGTCAGATGAAATCATGCAGGCGTCGGCGCTTTCTCCGTCCATGCTATAAATGCACATCCATGAATGAGCGCGGATTTTCTAGCGCATTTACTTTAACTTCATAGGCAATATATCTATAACCCATTTGAGAGGCGGCCAAAATCAGAATTTAAAATGGACTGAATAAGCTCTCTACGAACTTGACGAGCGATGCCGCGCTGACGGACCATAAAGAGTGACTGACGTGCACATAAATCACTGTCACACACACACTCTCAGAGTAATATTAAGTTACTGCATAATACATTTTCAACTAACGTTAGCAGAATAGTACAGAATCACAATACACAGTCTCACTTGTAGCCGTGTCTTTTAAATATTATAATATAATATTTCGAAGGGCAAAAACAGGAACTTTTAATTGGCTTTACATCATCAGCTAACTCGATCACGTCGAGCCATATATATAAACAGTGTTTATAGAAATATCATAGATATAAAACAGTGTTTATATCTATGACGTCGAGCTAGTTGATTTCGGCTCCTCAGCTCCACTCACGCCCCGCCTGTTTGCCTATTTTCTGTTATCCGGGAGTGACGCGAGGCCAAGATGGCGACGGCCGGCTCCGCCTACTTTAGGCTTCAAAAATGCTCTTCAGAAACCTACGGGTGACGTCACGGACACTACGTCCATATTTTTTTACAGTCTATGTTAGCAACAGAGTAGCTTACCATGACAGTGACGTAGCGGAATGCTGAAATCCAACATGGCGGTGCCCGTGTAACAACAACAACATTTTCAATGTACCATTTTATCCCTTTTAACAAATTCTGCCATTTTAATAATTGTACCAATGAGAATAAATAAAATACATCTGTTATATCACCTTTACTCAAATTTTCAGTTCAGTTCATCTTTAAGCATTAGACAATCTGCAAATCCGGCGTCGAACTGGGCCTTGTTTATAAAATGATCATCGTCAAAATGTAGGGAACAAACAAGAACACTTGCACAACTCTGTTGATGCTCTGGAAAAACAAACTCCATCCACTGATCCCTTAACGCTGGGGTCTTTGTGAATCTGTGCAGGGTTGTCTTGCCCTGGCAACCAAAAACCCACTTCTTTGGTGACATTAGGTGTGTTCGACATCGGCTGCGGCTGGATGCAACCGATCGGCGAGAGTAGCCGCGTGCAGGCGGGGAGGAGCTGCAAACGGAGACGTGAAGTCGGACACTTTCTGGTTCCCGTAGTGACCGCTCACGTGGTGTTTGCATACTTTACCACAGCTGCAGTGAAATAAATGCAATATTTGCCAAATAATACACAGATGTTTCAGAGACATTTTCATTCAATACTTTTATGTACTGCTTCACACAGTGTCTGTTTGAACAAGAATAAAGTTCAACATAAGCTGCTATCAATGAAGTGGAGTCTACGTTTTTTAGTTTTAATTTGATAAACATGACACAATATAACATGACAACGGCACGAAAAGAGTTTTCACTGTTATAATAAACTGATTTGAGAGCTTAGAGGAACTAAAGGTGTTCGAATAAACACGAAACACACGTGATCGTTGTCATGCGGTGAATCCGGCCAATAGTGGAACAGCTGTGTCGTCATCAGCCCTCCTGCAGCCCAGTGCAGCCGCTCTTGAGAAGCTGCGCTGGCTGAGTTCTCCGGCTACTCTCGAATCGCTCTCGCGGTACTTTGATGGCATACGTCACAGTCACGTGGCGTCGGCGCTGTATCAAGTCGGACAAAATTTCTAACCGGCATGCACTGCTTCAAGTCAGCCGCCGATCGGTCTGCGCCAGGCGGGAAGGAAGTCGACCGGAAGTTGAAGTCAGCCGGCTGCCGACATCTTGTAGCAGAACTTCACTTGCGTTAGCATCCCATTGACTCCCATTCATTTTGGCGTCACTTTGACAGCGAATAACTTTACATCTGAGGCGTTTAAAGACTCCATTTGTCCATTATTTATTTCTAAAGATACACGACAATGTATAAAATGCTCCATTACCTTGTAGCTTATGTTATGGACCCGTAGAAACAGTTTTTGTAAAAGTAGGCTAACGATTGCGTCATAACCACGCGACTCTCTGTCGCACACTAGAGAGATTACCGTATGGACGGGAGGAGAAGCTCGCGGGCAATCGGGGGGACGTGGAGGCAAAATGACAATATAATTAATCAGAATACCTAGCAAAAGTTTCTCCTGCTCCAAGCTTATGGACAGCTCCTACTCACACTCTCCGTCTCTGCAAGATTCGGAAGGGAATGATTCAGATTTCTCTTGGCACAGCTACTAGAAGACAGACGGGTTGCTCACGTGGTCCGTGTAACGCTTTGCTCGGTTTGAGTCTGCGCGTCAGGAAAGGAAGTGCTAAGAAATCGCTGAAAATGGGCTTCACTTGTCTCAATTGAGTTCCAATGGGGTCGCTGTGTCCATTTCTTTTACTGTCTATGGTCTGCGCAGAGCTGCATGAAGTCGAACAAGCCTATTGACTTCCCTAAAGCCGAGCACAGCGCTTTGATGGGCGTACTGCTTTCGCTCTCTCGCTCTGGTCTACGGGTGCGCGTGCGCCCCTACGGGAGAAGTGCCCTTAGGACCTGTATAAGGAAATTCCGCCCTATCTGATGTCACACAGGCCCATACTCGAAAAAAACTTTACGAAACTTGTGACAAACCGGAAGGAGTATTTTTGCCACAGAAAAACTCCAAACGTACAACTTAATTTTTGAAACTTTGTCCATGTTTAGCATGGGAATCCAACTCTTTAACAGTGTAAAAAACTCAGTATGCATGAAATAGCATTTCACCCCCCCTTTAACAATTTTATTTTCAATTTTTCATAATTGTTCATGCCGTTGTTTTCTCCCATCTCAACCTGACAAAGTGAAAGTGTCTGTATTTTTTACATCAAAATCAACCATATTATGATAACATTAATAAATTATCAAAGCTGTGTCTAATTGCTGTGATAAAAGCTGTGATAATACTGTGGTAAATCAGATGGTAATACCTCAATATATATCAGAACTGTATGATTACCATATTCATACACTACACTATGGATCTTCAAAGTATACATAAAAAACATGATATTATGATCGTGGTAATAACAAGAAATTAAAGAAGAAGAAGATATTGTAGGTCTATTACCAAGTTACCATGTCAAATGTTTAACCATAAGAATATAATAGAATAATAGACAAAATTCAACACACATCAGATTTATTTAAATGCTCATTTTTTATTGATACAGTTATATACATCTTCAAATAAAATAAAGGACTGTTAAATATCTGATGGTGCTGATATGAAGTAGAGATACAAATATGAAACTTTATAAAATATATTTCCTTCTATCAGGACATAGTAGAGATTATTCTATTAAAGATGCCTATTTATATTGCTGTTTATGTTTAATATCTTTTGATCTGTATGAAAATTGAGCACAGCTTCTCTTTACAGTAGATAGTGATAAAATAAGGTCATCATGTTGAGGAAAAGGAAATTTGGCATCTGGTAAAAACGAGTAAATTTAAATTTAAAAACTTCACATGAAGGGTTTATTCATGATTAGAGATGTTAGGGTTGAGTTATATAGACTATGCAGGATTTCCATAACCTTATATTCTTATATTAAACTGCATATTTTATCAGACATTTTGTCTCAGAAATGTATACCGGTATGTACATGTATAGTTTAAAAAAAAAATAGAAAACAAATTTACTGAACCTCAAATATTTGAAAGTTGTTGTTTATTATGTAACAAACATTTTATGAAAGGAAACACAACACAGGAGCAGTTTTACAGAAGCCATTCATATGTAAAAATACATCAAACATTTAAAAACAAAATTAAAAGTATTATTTTGAAAGCAAAACAAATAGGAAGCCATCTGTTAAATCATAATTAATATGTGAATATTTCATTTAAGAATTATTAAAATGAATGGATAAAACACTAATTCATGTGCATTAAAATAGTGCACTGTAAAATTCACTGTTTAATACAAACCACATTTTCTGTCCACATTCTAATGCATCATTACATGATTCAATCCTGTCTCGCTGAACACACACCTCACATATTAACACTCAGTGTGTTTTGTTCAAATGTAAGTTTCATTGAGGAATGTTGCTGTTGGAGGGAATTGAAAGGCCTGATGTTAATGCAAACACATGGAAAATTACTCAAACGTAAAATCAAAACTGAGTCACTTTGGCACGAAACACTCGGTTCAAATGATCCGAATGATCCGAACCGAATGGTGCGGATGAGCCAACGGGACGGACCCGGAAGCGCTAGCCAGGCTTTCAGATACCGCCCCAATCGGCCCACCCGAACACCGGCGTACCCGCGGAGGAACATCGAGGTGGAAGGCAGGGACCCGGCTCTGGTGGCGATGTAGCGACCGAGAGCGGGGTCTGGACGTGGAACTTGACACCAACCTGCTTTCACCTGTGGGCAGACGGCAGAGAAGGCCCGTGGGCATTCTGCTGCGGGCTGCCCGGTGGCGAGGGGAGGGGGAGAGACGAGGAACAAGGAACGAGGCCCTGACTCCTCGTGTCCTGGTCTCTGCGCTTCCGGGCCCAGCTGCAGACAGGAGTACCAAATTGGGTACCCAACAGAAACAAATAGTCAACACAAAAGTCTCCGCCCGGCCCTCCCCTGGGGGAAGGAGGTGTGCAGAGGCACCCTCCCGTGGAGCAGCATCCAATCTCTTCTCCAGGTCGCCCGTCTCAGGGACGCTTCCCGCCCTTCTTCTTTCGGGAAGGGGCCGGAGGCGCCTGAGCGGGTTGGGCCGCCCTCTTACGACCAGACCTCCGCCCTGGAGGTTTAGACTGCTGCCCTGAAGGAGGAGTGGCCGCAGGAGGGCGTCCTCGGCGACGAGCAGCCGGAAGCTCTACCGCCACAGAAGACGGACCAGCAGCAGTCCGCCTCCTGTGCAGGACGTGCCGAATCGCCTCCGACTGCTTCTGGGCAGTGTAGAACTCTTGGGCGAAGCTCTCCACAGCTCTCTATTCCCCTTGGGATATGGGGAAGTTGAGAAGTTTGTTCTTCTCTGCTTCCCGCATATCCGCAAGGGTAAGCCATAGGTGGCGCTCCTGGACCACCAAAGTGGACATCGCCCGACCCAGGGAATGTGCGGTGACTTTCGTCGCCCGGAGGGCGAAGTCCGTCACCGCACGCAGCTCCTGCAGCAATCCTGGGTCGAGACCACCCCCCTGCATGTCATGGAGTGCCTTGGCCTGGTGGACTTGCAGCAGCGCCATGGCATGCAGGGTGGAAGCGGCGTCTCCACACGCCATGTAGGCATCCCTGGTCAGACCAGAGGAAAACCTACAGGCGCGGGAGGGGAGTGAAGGGGCACCCCGCCAAATGGAAGCGGTCTTTAGACACAGCTGCATCGCAACCGACCGCTCCACTGGGGGGATTCCCTCGTACCCGTGCGCCCCTCCGCCGTCAAGAGTGGTGAGGAAGGAGGAGCGAGGTTGCCTACGTCTAGTCGCCAGAGGGGCCAGCCAAGACTTTCTCAACTCCTCATGCACTTCAGGGAAGAATGGTACTGGAGCGGGCCGCGGGGCAACAGCGCGGCCCCGTCCGAGACACCAATCATCCAGCCGCGAAGGTTTGGGACCCGGTGGAGGGTTCCACACGAGCCCGACATTCGCGGCCACCCTTTCGAGCATACCGGCCATTTCCGGATCCGGCTCAACCGCAGCCACCACACCCGAAGGGGGTAGACCCACTGAGTCATCACCAGAAGATGACCGCTCTTCCTCCGATGCCGCGATCGACATCTGGTCCTCAGGCGGCGCCCGAAGGAGACAACCGGAACCGTACGAGACGGCCCCCGAGGCTCCTCCGGGACAGCCAATGGCAGCGAGCTACTAGAGGAGTGAGAAACCCGTAAGGATCTTTCACCAGACGGAACGTTCTTCACTTTAATCCTCATATGCTCACCAACAGGAATCACCGAAGTAGCCGCCTGCCGAACTGAACCAGCAGACGAACTAGATCGGGGATTCTCTGAAGGGACTCCCCCATGTCTCAGGGATCTCAGTCTTGAACGCAATGAGAACACGACTCATCCACAAACGCTGCCTCAGCGTGTCTTAAGCCCAAACACGAGAGGCAGTGTTTATGGCCATCTTCCTGAGGGAGAAGTCGACTGCATCCAGAAACGCACGGGTGAAACGACATCCTGAAAAGGACGTGAACACCCGCAAGCTCTTTTAGAAAGGAGAAGAAGAAAAAAAAATAAATGTTCTTTCCACGCCGAAGCGCCAAGGGACCACTGGGGCAGACACAACGGGGAAACTGCAAGCCCGTGTGCTGCACTCACCCGTTACCAGCCTTGAAAATGGCTCTTTATAAAAAGACGAATCCGCTCACTCAGCCAGCAGCGGGGACGCGATGATTGCTCAGAGCGCAGTCACACCAGCACCAGAGATTTCTCAGGTATCTTCTTCCTCCTGAAGGCTTGTAAATAATTCTCAAAACAATCTTCGGCAAGAACAGCAACTCTTCTTTTCAGCAGAGACACTGGATGGCTCTGAAGCAAAAAGCATTGCGCAATGTTTACTTCCGCCTTTTATACCCGCGCTGGTAGGCGGGCTGCGGAATGCAAATCTTGCATGCCAATGTCCATTGGCTTGTTTTTAATTCTCTCGAAGGCAATTGGCTCCCTAGCGTGATCCCAATTCGTCAGGGAACTCCCCCGACGACACGTCGGAGTTCCCAGGACGAAAGGGAAACATTGATAAGGATGCACTCTAAGAAAAGTCTGTAAAAATATGGCACAATGTGTTAATGAAGGAATATTGATGTTTCACAGGTGTTTTACCCGTATTTTGAATTATGCATTGCATTGTGTTGTGATGTATGTTTAACAGAAAAGTCTGTAAACTTAACTGTAAATAGAACTTTTCTGTTTTTTATGGATTTTTTTTACAGCATTGTTCTGCTAAAGATGATTTACTCAATGTTGTTCCAAACTGATATTGCTTACTTCTGTGCAACAAAAGAAGTTCTTATAGACATAATGGAAGTGAATGGGGACTGGGGCTGTTGAGCTTTTTTTAAATGACAAAAAAACCCAACATGGTTTATGCAACTTGTATGTTATGTTTAAGTCATGTTTTGCTTGACTACTTTTATGTGTGGAGCTTGACAGCCCCAGTCTCCATTCACTTTCATTAAATGAAAAAGAGCAACATGGACATTCTGCGTAATATCTTATTTTGTTTTCCTTAGAAGAAGTCATTGGGGTTTGGACCGACATGACGATGAGAAAATCAAAATAAATTGATGTATTATATAATTCTTTTAAATGGACAATTTTTATATTTATTTTTATTTATTTTTCGGATATGTGCTTTTTTATGTCATATTCAACAAAATTTTATGGCTAATAGTATGATTAGTGAGAATATGAATCTTATATAGTTGGAGGAAAAAAAACACCTCAATTTTATTCAAAGGTCCATACTGAGAAAAAAACATGCAATTTGTTGTTGCTGATATTTATATGCCCCATAAATGGATGAAATTCTGATTGTTTGTAATGTAAATCATTGAGATCTTTATAACAGTATAGCGGACTGCATGAAATCCATGTAAAAATCAGTTGTCACTCAATATCTCCCAATAATATCTTAGTTAGATGATATTTAAATGCTTAGTTTTATGATCAAATCTCTGTAGTTTTTATTGTGGGAGGCAAAACGTATAATGCAATACAATGACGACTGAGAGATGAACAAATAAATGTAACAAATAAAAGTTGCTTCAGTCCAGTTTATCTTGAAATATTAATACCAATATAAACATTATTCTTACATTTACTTAAAAAAAATCAAGATTTCACAGTAAAAAGACACGTGAATCACGACCTGAAGGGGGATGTTATAGTTAAATTTACACTAAAAAGCCTTTTACTTGCTATAATGTATAAACTATCACTCATACAATAGATGGCATGTAGTAGATTGTGTACAAGTTTTCAGCAAAGTTTTGATAATGTTTTAGAAATGTGCGTATCAAATATGATACACTTAGGTTAAAACATATAAACAGTGAGATCATTGATATTGATATTTGAGTCAGATATTATATTCTCATAGGTCATGACCCGGTGGATGAGAGACTCTTGAGTCCCGATGAACAAGCAGAACTTTATTCAAACACACTCAGCAGCCTCCAAACACACGACCCTGTTTATGTGACAACTGTCTCTTGTTTCTGACAGTGTTTCTGTTCTCAGCTGAAGGAACTGCTAATGAAGAGCGCTCTTGTTATAAGGACACATTAACACACACTGACCTGTGATGGGTTTGTCGCAGGCGGCACATTTTTGGGCGTACAGGTTACTGAAGCACTTCACACAGAACGGATCTTCACCCTGCGTTGTGAAAGGCTGTCCGGCCAGCTGGACTTTACAACCCGAACACAAGAAACATTCTTTATGCCAGGGCTCGTCTCTGTACGTAACGCCACCCTGAACCAAGATCTGGAAGAGACGAGACCAAACACACTGTCATTCACTGCGTACAACTTAACGAGGCTGGCAGTGGAAAACAGCAACAAATACTCAGTTTTAGATTAATCTTCAGATGTGTGTAGTTTACACTCTTAAAAGTAAAGGTTTTCACAGTGAAATAAAGAACCTTTGCATTTCAGTGAACAATTTTGAAGGCAAGACACATAAATAGGGTCAAATTTTAACAGTAATAGATATCACCATACTTCCTGTGTTGATTGATTACATTAATAATTCCAAACATTTTTGTAAGTTTTTGTTTAAATATTATGTTTAAATATGCAAATGAGGCATTTTCTAATTAACTATGCACTCATTTGCATAAACTCCAAAACAAAAATCTGAATATTGGATGAAGTCAGGTTCAAAATTCTTGTTTCATTTTGTTGACATATTAGAATTAAAGGTTTTTAGAGAGGGGATTTAAGATTTCTCTTTTTATCACTCCATAAATCAGCCAATACTGTCAAGAAATACATTTTCACCATGTTTTTAGGAATAAATTGTTGTAACATATCAGGCAAATGACATATGAACAAACCTCTCTGTAAAAACCTTCAGAATATAGATATGAATAAAACTGCAAAGTTTGGTGTGTGTAAGTGCTACTGAACTGGAGGAGAAAAAAAAACTAATTTTAAAAAAGCAACCATTAAAGATATGAATTGTAATTTAAATCTAGAGATGCAAATATATATAGTGCCATAAAGTAAACACTTAAAAGTGTATTTTGGATTTTTTGTTTCCACTAGTCTGAAGCAATATGATATGAAAAGCCAGTCTATTGAAAATTGACCAATGCATGAAAAAAACACTTTTTTTTGCCTGTAGTGTCTTGCTTTAAAACAACACTTTTTTTCTCAGTGTAAATAATATTTTAATAGTCTTTTTCCATATCTATAAAGAACCTGACAGCAGAGAGAAGTATCAGCAACCGGAGGAACAACACACTGTAACCTTCGCTCACTCTCACCCTCCGTCTGTCCTCTCTGGTCTCAGACACACTTACTCCCACTAATCATCTCATCATCATCAGATACTAACAGTGCAACTGATACTCTTTCTCCACTCTAAAATCTTGCTTAGACTTCTGCCCCCTTTCCTCCAGGCCAGCCCGCGTCACCTCCTCTGCCCCTGGTCATGTGATGTTCTCCGCGAGCATCGGTCTAAACTCAGGGCTGCAGATCCCAGTCAACCTGTGAGATCATGAGACCATTCTCATACAGTGACACTCACAGTGTGAATATTACATGAGCTCATTGTGAATTCAAAATGTTGAGCCGTTTGAGAGGAGGAAGTTCAAATGTCGGTCACTGGGGAACATTATAGTTCCTGTTTCTCAACTCTGGATAAATGTGGACACTGCAGGATTTGTTAGCAAACCGTTTGTGCTGTACAGTTGTGTTCTGGACTCAGCGTGGAATTGTTACACTGGAGAAATGGTGGGTGGTCACTTTAATTGCATTTCACATACGCTCATATGATATTATAATGCTAATATGCACTGTGGCCCTGTGTTAGCAGAGTACTGTCACATGACCAGGTACATGTGAACCATCCATCTTACCAGCTCATGTGTAGAGTCACCTGGCTTCAGAAATCACACCAGTAATCAAACATATTGCTCTCTGTGTTTCAGGATGTCAAGTCTTTTCAAGGGGAAAAAGAAATATAGGTTAAGAAGTGAAAAAGAGTCACCAAAACCACACCAGAATCTGAATGCATCCGTCAAATAGAAATATTTGTGTCAAATGTCAACACCTGAAAAGAATACAAAATAAACAAGAAAACTGAATTTTTGAAATACTTTGTTGATGGATATAAAATATGAACTTCTACATGATGTTTGTGATATAACTGACCAATATTAGAGGAATTTTAGATCACAGTAAACTCACTAAACTAACAGAATGAGAGTTTAACACAATGACTTTACAGTGGTCTCTCATACTGAACTCACAGTTTGAGCGCACAGTGAGTGAGCTTTGAGCTTACACTTTTAGCTCACTGTGACCTCACATCGACTACAGTGAGTATCCTGGGATGGAGAGATCACATGACCACAGTGAGTATCCTGGGATGGAGAGATCACATGACCACAGTGAGTATCCTGGGATGGTGAGATCACATCGACCACAGTGAGTATCCTGGGATAGAGAGATCACATGACCACAGTGAGTATCCTGGGATAGAGAGATCACATCGACCACAGTGAGTATCCTGGGATAGTGAGATCACATCGACCACAGTGAGTATCTTGGGATGGTGAGATCACATCGACCACAGTGAGTATCCTGGGATGGAGAGATCACATCGACCACAGTGAGTATCCTGAGATCACATTGTTGACTGGAAGAAGAAGTGGCGCAAATCAAAAGATCCCACTGACCCTGGTTTGTATAAATCCCTCCTCTCGAGCTTCTCTGCTAATGTCTCTCTACTGCTAAAATAACTTACTACCACAACAAAATGAACAATTCTTCTGACTTTTCAAAACCCTCCTCGTCCCTCGTAACAGGGCACACAGTAAAACTCGCTCTTATCTGGGATGAACGACTGTCCGCCGATGGGCTTCTCACAGCCGCAACAAACACAACATTCCTCGTGCCACGAGCAGCCTCCGTACTCCAGCCGCTTAGAGCCGAGAGATCCACATCTGTTCAAACTAACTGTACAACACTTCATCTACAGTGAGAGAGAGCAAAGCAACATGACAACACCATTTTTAACTTCATGTAAGTGTGCAGGTGCTGCTTTTTAGACACTTTTCCGTGTTGTTTATTTTTTTTCTTTTCTTTTCCCACTAGCCGGTGGGCTGTAGTTAGTGAACTACAAGAAGATTTGTGTTAGTGAACTGATTGTGGCCACCGGCTAGCGGTTTCTTCTTTTTGTTTGTCTCACCCCCCTTCCCTAGTAATAGCCTCGGTGTGGATTGGGCCCATAGGATAGACTAGCCCACCTGGATCTAGCCTGCTTTCCTCAGAGTGTTTCACCCGTTTGGAGCCGATGTGTGCAGTGTAATGCTGTGAAGTGTGTGTCTTCTGAAATAGCTTAAAGAGCATGGTTGCCGTGTTGTGTAAGCTGAGTTTGTAGTGTTCGTTCTACTCTAAAGTGGTGTGTTAGCTCACGTGTGGTATTGAAACCTAGGCCTGGTCAAGCTTGTATTCCGGTGGCCCCCCTGTGGCTTATCCCTATGTTAAATGATGGATTTGTGTGTTATTTATTGACAACCAAAAGCGACTCATTTTTAACTAAGATCAAATAAAGATTGTATCTTTTTACTTTGCTAAGCCAAGCCTGTGTGTGCTTCTTTGTAAAATAGAGTCCCCTTGCTCTCGCCAGTCTTGTCCAGCGGGTGGCGTAGTCAGCACTGCCATAGACTTACAGGCGGCGACATAAGAAAGACAATGCAATGGGAGCAGGAACTCTTCCATATCTTTCTCTCGTCCAACCAGAAGGTGCTTTCTCATTTCACACTGTCAAAAATCATAATTTCAACAAGTATTGTAACTTTTTTTGTTTTTGTTTAAATATCTAAAAAAATATTGTGAAAAAAACAAGATGAGCAAGATAAAACAATTTAAAACCAATTTAAAAATAGTGCTTCTCAATTCAATCTGATCTTGTTTTAAATATTTTTACACATTTTGATTGAGAAATAGGCCAAGTAAAAGAAATGCTATTTGTCTACAAATGTATTATATTATGGAGACATGTAGGTCTATTAAATGTTTTAAATGAGTAATGAAATACAGGCCAAATTACAGGCATTTTTTGTTAGCCTATAAGCTAGCAAACTTTTTATTTTACTTTTTGCATTTGTATTTATACTAAATCTGACTAAACACAATAAAGCCATTCATCAGAAACCATATGTGTGCCATGTGTGTTTTACCTGTGGTTCTCATGATCTAAATGTATGATAGCTAGACCAATGGTTAATTTTAATAAGAGTATATTAAGAGTTCTAACTTCTATCTCAGTAAGAAAAGCCTATTTAAATTTTGCCCTTTAAAAATGAGGCTGTTATTTATTTTTTACAGATGTTCGCTACTGTCTGTATTAATGAAAATAAATTTACATCTGTATCCCAACTGCTATTGTCAACTCAAGCTACTGTCAAATGTGCATTTCCAAGAGACAAAACATGTAATATTATTAATACATGCTGTATCGTGTGTTGGTGCCACTGGTCTCAAATATTCTAGAGCCCTGTCGAATCTGCCGCCGTAAATAAATAAGTCTGGACACCCCTGCTTTAAAATTGAATTGTCTCCCCTTTTCACTTCTAATCCCAGTGTTTACTGGAATCTTTCTAAAGCAGGGAAATACAATATTGTCTATCAAAATAACTGAAATAACTTTGAAATATTATCACTCAATGCTAAAGTTAATGAACATTTCTATATATATATATTGTTGAAAGTAATTTTTAAAGCTTTTACATTTTTTATGTTTTCTTTTGATGTTCGATTGATGAAAGGTGAGTAGAATAATTATTTGTAGCCAGTTTAAAAAATATATTATTGCGTTTACAGAGTGAGCCTTTCACTGATTTTTACTGAGTTCTTTTCCAAAACATTTGGGTCTTGGCTCTAATGATTTCCTCTTCCTTTGACTTGTTAGACTTTGCAACTTCTTTGCCTTTATCAATTGCACTAAATCTAAATCTGAAACTTCATAAACTCCCAATTTTTACAGTATAAATTTGTTTGCTTAGCTTGATTCCAATATGTTTGTATTACCTTCTTAATGCATGTTGAAAACTATCAATTTCCAATAATTTATTTTTAGTTTCCAATAAGTCTTAGAGATTTTATATGAAGTTTTGTTATTCCTTTTAATGAGAAGATAAATCATTTTGTGATCAGACAATATCGATGGTTCAATTGATATTCTGTTTGTATTTTGTTCTAATGAATTAGAAATGAACCAAAGATCGATTCTTGACTGTTTAGATTTATCCCTATTACTCCATGTGAACTCTTTCAAATGTGGGAGTTTATATCTCCATATATCAATTACCCCTAAATTATCACAGAATATAGACAGCTCTGAATCACCTGTAGATGATCTTATTGGAATAGGAATTCTATCCATCTGAACATCTGGCTGGGACAATATTAAAGTCCCCACCTAGAATCATTTCAAGATCATGAAATCTTTCTCTTACTTTGTTAATCTCATTTTAAATATCAGAGAACAAATCAACTTTATATGTTTTAATATGTGAGGCATACAGTACCTAACAAAAACATTTTCCCATCGATGGATACCACATGAAATACATGTAGGAGGAGCTCTGACATCACTCTCTGACATCACTCTCTGACATCACTGTAGTTCAGAGAGATTCAGAGAAAGTGAAACTAACTTGATCAACAACAATATGGACTCCTGAAACGATCAACCTCTTTAAACTACAGAATATTTATTGATCCGTTCAAAGAGTCTTGTGGACACATCTGATCCTCACAGGTAAGAGATAGAAATATAAGAGAGATTGTGCTGAACAGGTTTCTAATGGAAGTGAACTGGTTTAGTACGTTTATGTCGAACTGGAATAAGTTGAACAGAACCAGGCGCCGCTTGCATAAACCGCTAGTCCTTAGTTGATCAAAGTTAATACAAATTTTTCTTTAAGACTGTTCATAACTTTTTAAAGTCAGTAGCCTACATAAAAACGTAGATTGGTGTAAAACCGAAAAGTAAGAGCGATGACTGCTATTTAATTCTTTAGACAGTCTTAACATAATAGTTTTATATGCAACTGGCCCGAGGGTTTAATCATGTCAAAAACTCACTCAACTATTTAAGTTGTTCACTGCACTGAAATGGAAGCTATCAGAATTGTATTTAAATATGTCATTTGATTGCTTGTCAAGCAAAGTTTGGGCTTTCTTTAATTTTAGTCACACGACATAAAGCCTTAAGAATGACCCTTACACAAACACTGACAAACCTTTGGAGAAGGACCTGGCTGCAGTCTGCAGATCGCGGCGGGGCTACACGTGTGATTTATTTGTCATTTTGATTATTTCATATCACCATATGAGAAAGGAAATGTAAAGGGCAGGGACGGACTGACAATCTGTGCGTTCTGGAAAAGTCCAGAAGAAAAAGTCTAATAAAGCAATATGAACTGTGAACAGCCAACAGCAGGGGCACTGATACGATGCTACGTTATATGCTAAAAAACAACAACTGAGGAAGAAGAGTCGGCCTACCCACTGACAGAACGTTAGTTTTATAAGGCTTACCTAGCTATTGCACTTTTAAATTTGCTTACATTATATTTGAATAGTTATAAGTTATAGTCGGCTATATAGCAGTGGTCTCCAACGTGGTGGCCGCGGGCACCTGGTATCCCGCGTGGAGCCTGTGAGTTGCCCGCCGTGCCAGTAGCGATCCGCAGTTGTAAATCGGGGCTCCAGGCGTGCCGGTGCAACTAAACATTTGCACTGTTGCCACTGAATTACCCAACTCTCTTTGATTATATACGCTGTCATTTGCGTTGCGTATGAGAAACATCAAATGGGAAACGCTCAAAAAAAGCGAAACGAAACTTGTTTGATCTGTGCACGCCCAAAGCAAGCAGGGCCGATCTCGATCACGCGAACATTATTACATAGAGATGCGCGACCCACTGAGAAGCATTTCAATGCAGCGCAGAATTCTCTATCTCTATTATAAATCCACAGATGACTATGTGATTTAAGTTAGTTAAAAGACAGATGAAACAGCGCAAAAAACAGGCGAAACATTGTTCCAAGAACAAACCAGTTAGAAAACATTTCACTCCACAACTTTACTGTAGTAAAACTGTAGTAGGCCTAAAACAAACTTTTTTTGGCAGAAATGTGCCTGTATATATTCATATTAAAAAATGCTTTTATAGCCTATATAGTCATTAAGCTATTAAATGTAATGCAGTAATGTTTTTGTTTATAAGTTATGGCAGTTTATCTATTTTGCATTTATAATACTAAATATTTGTGCTACTGTTTTGATAATATACAATACGTTTATAGAGAATAAAAAAATCAATATATATTTTCATAATTTTTCAGGAATTGTTGACTTTTTTAAAACGCTTGTAAGTCTGAACCAGAATATCAATATATTTTATTATTTCGCATATGATGATGAAAAGTAAAAAAAAAAAAAAAAAGTTAAAAGTAAAGGTAAAGTAAAAAGCACCACCATGTTATGTATAATAAATATTTTTGAGTATAACAAATAAGTTGCCCTTCTAGATTATTTCATCCCTTGAGGTATAGCCCTCGCACAAAAAGGTTGGAGACCCCTGGTATATAGTAACTACATGTTTTATAATTACAAGTTTGTGTAATTTGGGGGTTTCTGGCCAGTGACATTTCATTATTTGTATTATAGTTTCAATGCAGATGTAATGGCATTGTACATTTTTTTTGTTTTTATTTGAAGGCTGAGGCTGCATTAATAAACACAACCCCAATTATCATCATTGGTTTTGAGATGTTACTTGCTTGTCTGATATGCTACAGTATTGTGGCATAGTATCAGGACATCCTGGCTATAGTGTCGGTCGTGCACGGCTAGGGGCGAATGGCAGGATGATGGGCCTATTTGGGAGAAAGCCCAGGGCTGTTTTTTAGCCCCAGTCCACTCATATGGAAAAGGTTTGCTAAAAACACCTGTGATTCTTATATGTTCCAACAGAATATTGTAAGGGACATATATGCTGCAAAAACCACATATATAAATTGCATAATATTAATGTATTTTTAATCATATTATGTCATATATGTCCTATACAACTAAAGCCATATAGATTTTCATGATGTAAAAACACAGGAATATAATGCTCATTTAATATGAATGTCCAGCATGGACGTGTATAAAACACAGTGCAGTTTACCAATCAGTGTAAGGCTGTACTTCACTCATGCTCTTGCTCTTATCTTGTCCTAAGTCAAGCCCTATGCCTGCAGTCAATCATGGTTACTGTATACTGTATAATCAGCCATAGATGAAACACAACATTTAAACTACACACACAAGCACACATTTTAATTACAAAATTATTTATTAGAGTGTATTCTACAAGATACATTTGCATATTTCACATATCACTAGTTTTCATTTTAAATCCTGCATCACCAGATTTCATTTTCATCTGTGACAATTTCTATAAACTTTATCACAGTACTATGGTATACAACAGTTCTATTCTTAACCTACAAACATAAAACTTTCCTAAATGTCGAAGTGATTCTCATGCTTATCACTCTAAAAAATAATTAAGTGGCTCAGTAAATATCACAGTAATAATTAACTTTATAAACTTAATAAAATCTCTGAATATCATTTACTTGATAGTTTGAGTTGAACATACCGAAATAATTGACTAAAACTCCAACAATTAATTTTGTCTAAAATTTACAGTTATATTTAAGTTTGAAGTTTTTCACTAAAATAATTTAGTATTTGACTAACCAATTATTTATTTAAAATACACTTAGCTAATATATTTGTGAAATTTCCATCACAATATTTGAGAATGGATAATTAAACTAATCTGTTTCAAGAACCACAAATATTACTTAAATAAAATCAATATTATTAATATTTAACACGCATAAGAAATGTATTAAGTTTACTCAATTAAAAGTCTCTGTATCATCACAGAACGATCTGACCACATCATGGATGCAGCGAGTTCAACCGGTTTGAGTGAATTCATTTCACACAGTATCACAAGAATGGATCAGCAAGAGGAGAGCATCTCTAACACAGGTCGGGCGGTACAAGCACTTGTGGCGCAGGTGTCCGAGCTCACCCAACAACTTCAACATCTAAGGGCTCCCGCTGCGCCACCCACACCGCCCGTTCAACCCATCCACCAGAGCCGGATTACCAGCCAGAGCCACGACTACCGACACCAGAGCGTTATTCAGGTGAACCTGACTACTGTAGAGCCTTTCTCACTAGATTCTCCATGTATTTTTTGTTGCAGCCACAGACTTTCAACCGTGAACAGTCGAAGGTAGCATTTGTACTCACATTGCTGTCGGGTAAAACGACTCTTTGGGGAACGGCTGTGTGGGAGAACCAGGATCCATGCTGCGCCTCATTCCAGGCACTCCCTGAGGAGATGAGAAGGGTCTTCGATTGTGCGGTGGTGGGTAGGGAGATGGCCAGACTACTCGCAGACCTTTGCCAAGGAGATGGCTCGGTGTCGGAATATTCCATCCAGTTCCACATGGACATGTTCCTGCATGGGCTGGCTGACCGTATTCAAAAGGAGATTTACATTCTGGATCTTCCCAGGAATTTGAATGGACTAGTGGAACTAGCATTGTTCAACAAGCACGCCCGAACTGACCCCAGTACGGCATGGAGGACTCGCGTACCAGCGGCGGGAACACGGTGAGCACAGTTTTCGTTCACGAGCCCATGCAGGTGGGGAGAGCTCGGCTTTCCCGGGAGGAGAGGGAAAGGCGGAGATCCCAAGGACTCTGCCTGTACTGTGGCAGAGCGGGTCACTTTATCCACTCCTGCCCGGTAAAAGATCAATCCCGGTAGTAACTGTGAGGCTACTATCGGGTGGGATCTCCGCCGAGAAGACATCATCATCGACCCTCCTCCCGGTAAGACTGAGATGGGCAACCTTACGCACAACACTCAAGCCTTACTGGACTCTGGATCAGAAGGTAATTTTATAAACTCGCTCACAGACTCCAGATTCCTATCACCTCACTCATGCACAAGATATCTGTCAATGCTCTCAATGGACAAGAACTTCCCAATATTTCTCACACCACATAACTCATCACATCTGGCAATCACACTGAGACAATATCATTTCTCCTCATGGACTCACCACTTGCCCCCGTGGTTCTTGGTCACCCCTGGCTCACTCAACACAACCCCAGAGTCGACTGGGGTCATAATTCCATATCCACATGGAGTAACAAGTGTCATGAGTCCTGTTTAGTGTCTGCTTGTTCGTCTGTGTCTGGTTCTGTGTTTCAGGAGGAGGCAGTGGATTTGTCTAACGTGCCCGCAGAGTACCTCGACCTGAAGGAAGTGTTCAGTAAGTCCCGTGCTGCTTCTCTTCCTCCCCATTGTCCCTATGACTGTGCTATAGATTTACTGCCAGGTGAGTCTCCGCCTAAGGGCAAGTTATATTCGCTTTCTGTCCCAGAGAGGGAGGCTATGGAGAAATATATTTCTGATTCTCTGGCATCCGGGTTCATTCGTCCTTCCTCTTCTCCAGCGGGGACGGGGTTCTTTTTTGTGGGGAAGAAGGATGGTTCTCTGCGACCTTGCATTGATTACCGAAGGTTGAACGACATCACGGTAAAGAATACTTATCCTTTGCCGTTGATGTCTTCAGCTTTTGAGAGGTTACAGGGAGCATCCGTGTTCACAAAATTGGATTTATGTAATGCCTATCATTTGGTTCGCATAAGGAAGGGGGATGAATGGAAAACCGCGTATAACACCCCCAGGGGGCATTTTGAACATTTGGTTATGCCTTTTGGGCTGTCCAACTCCCCAGCGGTTTTCCAGGCACTCGTCAATGACATGCTGAGAGATATGGTTGATCAGTTAATTTATGTCTACCTGGATGACATATTGATTTTTTCGTCTTCTCTCCAGGAACACGTTCAGCACGTCAGACGAGTGCTTCAGAGGTTGCTAGAGAATGGGCTTTTTTACAAGGCGGAGAAATGCGTTTTTAATGCACAGTCTATTCCGTTCCTAGGTTACATCGTCTCATCTGAGGGAGTTCGTATGGATCCTGACAAGGTTAAGGCTGTGGTAGATTGGCCAAGTCCAGATTCCCGTAAGGCCCTACAGAGGTTTTTGGGATTCGCCAATTTTTACATGTGTTTTATTCGCAACTTCAGCCAACTAGCCGCGCCTCTGACTGCCTTGACCTCCCCCAGAACGACGTTCAGGTGGTCCGATACAGCCGAGGCTGTATTCGCCAAACTCAAGAACCGCTTTATTTCGGCTCCCATCCTCATTGCCCCTGATCCTTCACGTCAGTTCGTGGTGGAGGTTGATACGTCAGAGGTGGGGGTAGGTGCAGTGCTTTCCCAACGTTCCCACAGATGACAAGATGCATCCTTGTTCGTTTTTGTCCCATCGTTTATCACCTGCCGAACGTAACTATGACATTCGTAACAGAGAGTTGTTGGCAGTCAAGTTAGCATTGGAAGAATGGCGTCATTGGTTAGAAGGGTCGGGGGTACCTTTTATCGTTTGGACCGATCACAAGAATCTAGAATATATCAGAACCGCCAAAAGACTCAACTCCAGGCAGGCTCGGTGGGCTTTTTTTCGGACGTTTTAACTTTTCGTACCGCCTGGGTTCCAAGAACATTAAACCCGATTCTTTATCTCGTATTTTTGACCTGTCCGAACGCCCGTCCACTCCCGAGTGCATTTTACCCGAGACCCTATTTGTCTCCACACACACATGGGAGGTCGAATCGAAGGTCAAAACGGCCTTAGAAGGGGTAACGCCTCCGCCCCGGTTTGGCCACCGAATCGATTATTTGTGCCGGAGGGATATCGGTCCGACGTCATTCAGTGGGGGCATTGTTCCATTGTTCTTGACTTGCTCGGTTTGTGCCACTGGTAAGACTTCCAATCGACCCCCAGATGGGTTACTCCAACCGCTGTCTGTCCCTTCGAGACCCTGATCCCACATTGCGCTAGATTTTATTACAGCCCTCCCGCCCTCCCAGGGCAAGACGGTTGTTTTGACCGTTGTGGACCGGTTCTCGAAGGCGGCTCATTTCATTCCCTTACCTAAATTACCCTCTGCCAAGGAGACAGCGGTTACTGTCGTAGATCACGTCTTTCGCTTACATGGCCTCCCGATGGACATGGTTTCTGACAGGGGGCCCCAATTTGTATCCAAATTTTGGCAAGAATTTTGTGAGTTACTGGGAGCGAGTGTCAGTCTGTCTTCAGGGTTTCATCCCCAAAGCAATGGCCAAACCGAGAGAGCCAACCAAGATTTGGAAAGAGTGTTGCGATGTTTGGTTTCTAGGAATCCTTCCTCCTGGAGTCAGCAAATCTCAATGGTGGAGTACACCCATAATTCGTTTCCAGTGTCATCTACTGGCCTCTCTCCGTTTGAATGTAGTTTAGGTTTCCAGCCACGTATTTTTCCTGTATTGTCACGGTTCATGAATCTACTGTCTCCCTCTTGTGTGTGTGTATGTATGTGTGTGTGTGTGTGTGTGTGTGTGTGTGTGTGTGTGGGTGTGGTTATCCAAACTCAAGCTGATTATTAGCGCCAGCAGTAATCAATTCCCTTTCCCTTTATATGTTCAGTGATCACTGTCTCATGTTGTCAGATTGTTGTGGCTTCCCCGATGTTGTGTCCTGTTCCAGTGTGCTTCTCTCACCTTCCTCGTGTGGATTATCTTCGTTGTGCTTCATCTTCGTTTGGATTGTTGTTCCCTGGATTCCTGCGCACGCCGATCACCGCACGCCATCACCGGGTTGCCCGTCGAAGTCCCTGCGTAATTTGTCACCTGAGTGTTTTGTCCTCTGACCTGTTGTTATCTTCTACGAAGCTCCAATAAACCGTTTTACTTGCATTTGCATCCGTCTCTGTATCGTCACAAAAATATAATAAATATGTAATATAGTGCTCATATAAAAACTTCTCCCATGTAGCTCATTTTGAGGTAGGCTAAATGTAACATCATTGTTCTCGAGCTGTTTTATTTACCTCTTTCCGCGGTGGAAAAACACTGAGGTTATCTGGGGGGTTATCTGTACTTGTCCTTTAATGTAAACAACATTTCCTATTTAAGATTATTCTGTTGTTGTTGTTGTTATTTTCTTTTGCCTTGAAAAGGCATGAAGAGGTGAAGAACAATGGCAGAATCTTTCCCACCATCAACAAAAAAACGAGAAAGGAGAGGGAGTATGGATATTCCTCCAGGTGAGTCATATATTTTATCTTGAAAATAGCCTTGCATTGTTTAGAATTAAACTCTGCACATTATTAACATTCTCTCAATAAGATTTTGACTTTAAACTAATGCAGGTGATTTATCTTCATCATTTCTCTCTCCAGGGATGTCTTCCTCCAGCGGTCCACTGACTGAGGAGCTTCAGTGCTCTATATGTCTGGACGTGTTCACTGATCCAGTCAGCACTCCATGTGGACACAACTTCTGCAAGACCTGTCTGAATAAGAGCTGGGACAACAGCCAGACCTGCAACTGTCCATATTGTAAAGAAACATTCAAGCACAGACCTGATCTCAAGATTAACACCACACTCCGAGAAGTTGTAGATCACTATAAAAAGAAAAGTCCTGAGAAAAAAGCTGAAGTTCTGAAAAAAGCTGAAGTTCTGTGTGACGTCTGTGAGGAAAGAAAGCTGAAAGCCCTGAAGTCTTGTCTGGTGTGTCAGATCTCTTACTGTGAAACTCACCTGAAGCCTCATTCGAGAGTGGCAGGTTTAAAGAAACACAAACTGATGAATCCTGTGAGTAATCTGGAGGACTATATATGTCAGAAACATGAGAGACCTCTGGAGCTGTTCTGTAGAGATGATCAGACTATCGTGTGTCTGTTCTGCACTGAAGGAGATCACAAGAACCACAACACTGTTTCTTTAGAAGAGGAGAGTGAAGAGAAGAAGGTAAAAGTTAATGACAAACTGATTTTAAATGTCTCTTATCATGAGGAAACACATGTTCTTTGATATAAATGAATCAGTTATGAAAACATATTGTGTGTTGTTCTCTGTCTATAGACTCAACTGATGAAGACACAGAAAGACACACAGCAGATGATCCAGGACAGAATCAAGAAGATTCAAGACGTCAAACACTCAGCAGAAGTCAGAAAGGTAGCCTAAGTTAAATTATGTAATTCAGTTTTCTTAAATATTTATTTCATCAGTTAGTTTTGGGGGATTTTTTTCATTGTTTGCATCACTCTTGTCTGTGTTTGTTCAACAGTCTGTTAGTCAAGCCCAATTTAAACTTCTGTGTCGAACTCACGCCGTAGCTATACGTCTGCTGTGTGTAGCGCGCGTACCCTTCAGCGTACCCTGATGCGCACCTCTCCAAAATGTAACAACGCGTCAACTCTACGCGGACGCAAGCGCTGTGATTGGTCTGCTAGGACCCCTCCCTCGGGTTTCACATGCTCCCTCTGAAAGTGTAATTGCGCGTCAACAATGATGCTGAAGTATAAATGAAAACCAACGTGTAGTCTACAGCGTAGAGGCTCTGGCGTAGGTCCGATGCAGAAGTATAAACCAGCCTTCAGTCTGTATATTAGTGCTGTGGACTGTACAGTCACTCTTTCTGCAGGTTACATTGATACACCATTATGGCAAAAAGTGACTGTTTATGAGAGAGACATCGATTTTAATTCATTTGGTCTACCAACTTGTTTAAAATAAAGAAAGAACCGCATAAACACCTGTTAGTGTTGCTCAGATATGTTCAACAATTGTTTCTTCTGTGGTTTTGTTTGGAAATGTTTTTGTTGAAGCAAAAATAGATGAAGTATGCATAACTGTCAATATTGTGTCTATAACGTAAGTTAATGAATATTACATTTTTGTTTAGTGAATTGTTGTATAAAAGTGCTAATTGTGATTGCTGTCATTTCATTAGTTGTTATTCTGATCACTTAAAGTGACAACATATCTCTCCTCTACAAGGCACATGATTTGAGGAATTATTCAGTCCAAACGGTGCAAATTAAACAAAGAAAAAAACTCCCTAACACACTGAAATATGATCAATAGTAATACTGAATCTTTCTTTAGATATTTTATACTGAACTGCTGGAGATGATGGAGGAGCAGCAGAAAGCAGCAGAGAAACAGGAGGAAGAGCTCATTGAAGAGCTGGAGCAGGAGATCACTGAGCTAAAGATGAGAAACACTGAGCTGGAGCAGCTCTCACACACTGAAGATCACCTCCACCTCCTACAGGTCAGTCAACATCTCTCTGATCAATGATAATGCAGTATATGACACCATAACACTCCCCATGCTGAAGGATTTCTCCTCTCTCCTGCTGTAGATTTACTCATCCCTGTGCAGCTCTAGAAACACCAGGAACTGGTCTGAGATCAGTGTGAAGACTGATGAGAGTCTGGAGACTCTGAGGAGAGCTCTGACTAAACTGCAGGACTCTCTACAGGAGAAACTCACGCAAACTGGTACAGCAATATCAAACACACCGTACAGATACATATATTTATCATCTTTAATATCAGTAATGAAGAATGAGTCTGTTAAAGCTGAAATAAGAGAAGTGTGTGATCATGTGTTTGTGTCTCATTATCATCACAGTTCTTCTTGAAGAGAGCAGGTCATATTCATCTCTAATTTCAGAAAACATGCAGTAAATTCATCTTGTACTAGAAGCTTCATCACTGTAACCAGAACCTTGAGGCTTTAGTAAATCTGTGAACACTTTTAGATGAGAAACTACTCAGAAACATTAATTATTTATTATCTCTGCGTCTACATTTTGTGAATGCACATCAGATCTAATTATTTAATCAAGATTTTTAAACGTTTTTAAGAAAATATAGTTAATATGCATTATGGGTTTAAGAGGTACATTTTATCCTTCATTATATCAGGCCTAAAGCTTAAACTTTAAAATCGTAAAAGTTTTTTTTAATCCTTTTTTAGCTTGTTTGCACTCCAGAAATACAGTATGATGAAATATTGAGATGAATAACATTAGCCACAAAAATAACATATTGATTCTCTAAATATCAGCAGAGAAACATTGATCAGATAAAACATGATGTTGCACACAATTCTTTAAATATAACCTTAAATCTTGTTGTCTATAATTCCACACATAAACATGTCAAAGATCTGATGGTGTTTTATTGTCATTAGTCTCTACAGAACTGAAGAGGAGACAGCAGTATGCAGGTACAGTGTGCTGTCTGCACTACACTAGATTACATTCAGATACTCGCAGCTTCATCACTGACCGACAGTATGATTAAACACTGATTACATATTACAAACATCAGCACTAAATATCTGTATTAAGTTGTGATTTATATTCTCTGTTTTCTCAGTGGATGTGACTCTGGATCCTGATACAGCTCATCCATATCTCATCCTGTCTGATGATGGAAAACAAGTGAGATGTGGAGACATTAGACAGAAACTCCCAGACAAACCAGAGAGATTTGATAACTATATATGTGTCCTGGGAAAGGAGGGATTCTCCTCAGGGAGATTTTATTTTGAGGTGCAGGTGAAGGGAAAGACTGACTGGGATTTAGGAGTGGCCAGAGAATCCATTAACAGGAAGGGAAAGATCAAACTGAACCCCAGTAATGGATACTGGACTGTGGCTCTGAGGAATGAGAATGAATATTGGGCCGGTGCTGGTCCTGATGTCTCTCTGTGTGTGAGAGTGAAGCCGCAGCGGGTCGGTGTGTTTGTGGATTATGAGGAGGGTCTGGTCTCCTTTTATGATGTGGAGTCCAGCTCTCATCTCTACTCTTTCACTGATCAGTCTTTCACTGGGAAACTCTTTCCATATTTTTGCCCGTGCCTTAATGATGGAGGTAAAAACTCAACTCCACTGATCATCACCTGTCAATTACAGTAAATGAATTTTCTCCCGTAGTATGAAATACACAATGAAAATTATTTATATAATTACAAATCTAAACATGTTTTGCTATATTTTCATAATTTGGTTTTCATTGTTAAAATCTATCATTTCTAGCTATAATTGCAAATTATATTGTGAAAATATAATGCTTGTTTAACTATTTTATTTTCAACTTTTCATAATTATTCATGCCATTGTTTTCTCCCATCTCAACCTGACAAAGTGAAAGTGTCTGTATTTTTGTTTTTATATACATCAAAATAAACCAAACTATGATAAAATTGATAAAGTATATCAAAGCTGTTTCTACCATTTCAATTACAAAATGATCTGTGATAATACTGAAGTAAATCAGATGTTAATTCCTCAATATATATCACTGTATGATTATTACCATATTCATACACAACACTATGGATCTTCAAAACACCAACAAAAAATTTAAAAAGAGGAGAAGAAGAAGAAGAAGAAGAAGAAGACAAAGTAGAAGAAGAAGAAGACAAAGTAGAAGAAGAAGAAGACAAAGTAGAAGAAGACAAAGTAGAAGAAGACGAAGAAGAAGACGAAGAAGAAGATAAAGACAAAGAAGAAGAAGAAGATGATGATGATGATGATGATGAAGAAGAAGAAGATGAAGAAGAAGAAGAAGAAGAAGAAGAAGAAGACGACACTGTAGGTCTATTAACAAGTTACCATGTCTAATGTTTGCCCCATGCAGGTAGGCCCGCCCTCACGTGATACCGATTGGTCGATAGATAAGCTTAAATCTGATTGGCTAAAGAGTACGACTCATCGCTGCCAGGAAAGTCTCAAACACACACACACACACACACACACAAATCAATAGGTTACTGTCGTAACCCCGGTTCTCTGAAACATCGAGTGGAGAGATCCACCTATGGGAAGGGCATCCGTACCTGACCTCTGCAGAAGCATCCAATTGCACCAAGTCTGGCTAGACAGACAGAAGCGCGCAGCCAATGCCAGGTAAGGCCACACCCCTTATCTAGACATATAACTTCTCCGCTTCTCTGCTATTCCTCAGTAAGTATATTCGCTTCTCGTGCGGCAAGCGGGGCAACGCTGGTGGATCTCTCCACTCGATGTTTCAGAGAACCGGGGTTACGACAGTAACCTATTGTTCTCTTTCATCATCTCGTTTCGAGATCCACCTATGGGAGAGACATGGACAGCTCCCCGATTGCCCAATACACTCACAGTGAGGTTCTGAAGGCCAGAGAAGGACGGTCACCTCAGAGAGGCGGTGCCTGACACGTCCCACAAACATGACCCTGCAAGGGTGACGCCACACTAAACTGCTGTGGACAAGCAGGGCATGAAACATGCATGAGACACATACATGATAATGACCCCCACACCACCAATGCACATAGCTAAACCCAAGAAGGAATGCGAATGCTTGGTGACAGGAATGAACATGGCCAGCCGGCCTATTCACTCCTCGTTGGTTAACCCAACAGGGCTGTGGGAAAGGGCTAAGAGAACCCTACCCCTAGGACCGAGTGTGCCACCGAAGTTCTGGTGACATCCAACTGGTAGTAACGCTCAAAGGTATGAGGAGAGGCCCAGCTGGCCGCGGAGCAGATGTCCTGCAGTGGCACCCCCCTGAACAATGCCCAAGAGGCGGCTAAGCCCCTTGTGGAATGAGCTCTGATGCCCCCTAGGGGCTGCACTCCCTTTGCTTCATAAGCCATAGTATAGCGTCCACAAACCAATTTGAGAGGCATTGCTTTGAAATGGGACTCCCCTTGTGCGGGGGGAGCCCTTGAAACAAAGAGCTCTTGCGGAAAGCACTGGTCCTGGTCATATATGCTTGCAGGGCACGGACGGGACACAGAGCATTCAGCCTCTGATCCTCCGGGGAGGCAAAAAGGTGGAGGGTGAAAAGCGGATAGCTCCAAAACCTCCGAAGTGAACGCAGGGAAGCATTTCGGCATGACGGCCGGGTTAGGCTTAAGGGAAACCCTATCTCCACTTAGGGAGAATTTGGCACGAGGGGTGAACCGAGAGTGCATGTAGCTCACTGACCCGTTTAGCAGATGCCACGGCCGAGAGCAAAGCTGTCTTGAGGGACAGCAGCTTAAGGGAAATACTCCCCAGAGGCTCAAAAGATACAGAGGCCGTGCTTCCAGCATCATGGAGAGGTCCCACTCTGGAACAGATCTCCTGATGACCGGCAAAGAGCGGCGTGCACCCTTCATAAAACTGCAGGTTAGAGGGTGTGACGGTGGAGCCCTCAAAACCCACATGTCAGGCTGAAATCGCAGCCAGGTAGACCTTAATGGTGGAAAAGGACCTGCCTCTTTCCATGAGGTCTTGCATGAAACCCAAAATATCAGGCACCGAGCACTGATAAGATGTGAGACCATGCCCATCACACCACCCACTGAACACTTGCCACTTACAGCCATATAGGGATCGCATGGAAACGGCCCTGGCATTCTGAGTATTGGCGATTACACGCGGCGGGCGCCCCAGTGCATTTAGGTTTGTCCTCTCACGGGCCAGGCCCAGAGAGCCACCCTGTCCGGATGGGGTTGGTAAATCTCCCCTTTGGCTAGGACAGTATGTCCGTGCGATGGGGGAGGCGCCATGGCTCGGCGTATAACAGAGGGATTATCTCTGCCAGCCACGGGGCTTTGGGCCACCTGGGTGCTATCAGAATGAGAGACAGGCCGTGCTCTCTCACCCTGGCCAGTGTGAATTATCAGGCACAGGGGAGGAAAAGCATACAGCAGCACTTTGGGCCATGGGTGGGCCAGTGCGTCTGCCCCGAGGGGCGCGTCCATGTCCTTTAGCGAGAAGAACATAGGACAATGGTGGTTTTCGCACAAGGCGAAAAGATCTACGGCTGCCTGTCCAAATCTCATCCATAACATCTTCACTATCTACGGGTGAAGACGCCAATCCTCGTAGATTGGGTTTCCCCTCGATAGTAGATCCGGCGCCTCTGTTCAGAAAGCCTGGAACATGAGTCACGCGTAATGACAGAAAAACCCGTCTGCTCCACATCAAAAACCTGTAAGCTAGAGCGTGGAGTTTCGACGAGCACATGCTGCCCTGACGGTTGATATAAGCCACTGCCGTGGTATTATCGTACCGTACTAGAACGGGATGTCCCTGCAGGCGAGGCAGAATATGATTCAGAGCTTTCCAAATGGTAAAAGCTCTAAATAGTTAATGTGCGCTGAACGTAGTCTGCTCAGCCACAGACCATTCAGCATTCTGCCTTCCTGGGTGGTTCCCCAGCCTGTTAAGGACGCATCTGTCGTCACAACTTTCCGCATCGTAACCATCCCGAGGGGGGTTCCCCGTGCGTAAAACTTCTCGCTCTCCCAATGGCGCAGGGCCGCCGAGCAGGCGCACACCACTGTTACCGAGCGGCAGAGATCGCAAATCGGGCTGAAATGTAGTGACAAAACCCATTTCGTGAACGCTCTCATTCTCAGGAGACCCATTGGCACAACTTGGATAGATGAAGCCATGAGACCCTGCAGCCTGAAGCATGTGCGATATTGTACTCTCGCCCCTTCTCTGAACTGAGACAGACAGTCCATCAGCGAGCGAACGCGCTCTTGAGAGAGACGTTCAATTCCAAGCCCAGGAAAAAGACATTCTGACTGGGAGTCAGATTGCTTTTGCTCGCATTCACCTTGAACCCGAGGGATGTGATGTGCGCGATCACCCGGCCGGTGACCAGCGACACCTTCTCCTTTGATTTGGCTATGATGAGCCAATCGTCTATGCAAGTACGAATTCTTAGCCCTGCTAGTCTCAGGGGCGCCACGCCCGCCTCCGCACACAAACAGAAAGTTCGGGGACTCAAATTGCGCCCGAACGGAAGAACTGTGAATTCGTAACAAATGCCTTGGTAGGCGAAACGAAGATATTTCCTGTGTGGAGGGTAGATGCTTATGTGAAAGAAAGCATCTTTCAGATCGACTGATGTGAACCAGTCGTTCTGCTTTATGGCACGGGCGAGAGAGCCTTGTGTCACATTCTGAAATTGTATTTCCTCAAATGTTTGTTCAACACTCGAAGGTCCAATATAGGGCGGGGGGCGCCACGCCTTTTGGATAATGAAAATACCAGGAATAAAAACCATGGTTTATTAGATTGGGTGGCACCATCTGAATCACTCCCTTGTTTAGGAGGGAGGAAATTTCCTCTTTCAGAATGTGTGAGGCGTTTTCTTCTGTGTGAGAAGAGAGAACGCCATTAAAATGCGGAGGTTTTATTGCAAACTGCAGCCTGTAACCCTGGGTTACGGTACGCGAAACCCACTCGGGCGCTGAAATGGCTTGCCAAGCAGCTTCGTGACTCGCGAGCGCCCCCGCTCGGGCCGGAGCGGGTCTGTATGGGCCCAGCTGGATCATTTGTGATGCAAATGCACCATCTAGTGGGCACACTAGAGGCAACATGCAGGGGTTCGGAGGGATTTCCTCTCTCTGCAGTGAGAAGTTTTCTCTGCGGAGAGAGGTCTTCTTTCCAAAACGTATTCATTTGATTCGTAACTTTGTGTGTTTTGTGTTGGGCAAACACTGGGGCCGAAAGCCTTATTGACAGAGTGAGGGGAACATAGTGTGGTGTCCACTGTGCTAAACTTTCCCTCACAAAGTGCCCCCTGATTTTTAAGTGGGGGGAAAACACACATCTCCTGAACACATGAACTGGGCAGTCTCAAGTGCAGGCAGAAAAATAAAAATCCGCGGAGAGAGATACTCTCTCTGTAACAGATTTATTTAATTTGTTTGTTTTAAAGTGTTATATAGTTATGTGTTTTGTGTTGGGGAACACAGGGGCCGAAGCCTTCCACACACAACGTACACTAAAAACACGGGCTGGGCAGCCGCAACTGAGCTGTGTGAGCCCAGCTGGTTGATTTGTGAGGCAATGGCGCCCTCTGGTGGACAGACTCGGGGCGACATGCATGGGATCAGAGATATTTGCTCTCTATGTTGGCAGATATATAAATCTGCACGAATTCATTTGATTCGTTTGTTAAATGTGTTGTTTAGTAATGTGTGTGTTTTGTGTTGGGGAACACAGGGGCCGAAGCCTTCCACACACAACGTCCACTAAAAACACGGGCTGGGCAGCCGCAACTGAGCTGTGTGAGCCCAGCTGGTTGATTTGTGAGGCAATGGCGCCCTCTGGTGGACAGACTCAGGGCGACATGCATGGGATCAGAGAGATTTGCTCTCTATGTTGGCAGATATATAAATCTGCACGAATTCATCTGATTCGTTTGTTAAATGTGTTGTTTAGTAATGTGTGTTTTGTGTTGGGAAAACACTGGGGCCGAAGCCTTTAATAACTGGGTGAGGGGAACCAAGTGCGTGCGGTGTGGTAACACTGCTTATGTACTTTTCCTCACGACAGCATCGACTAAACACACGGGCTGGGCAGCCACGAGACGGGATTAACCGACCGTCCGCGGGAGACCCTGTGTCTTTTGGACAGGGGTTCCGGGACCGGGAGAGAATCCGGAGGGCTCGTGGCCCGTGAAAGCGGGCTCGATACTCCCAACGGTCGAACAACAGGCAGGCCGCTTGCGTTTGGGGCCGCGCCTTCCTAGGAAGGCATAAATTGAAAGCCTCAACACGTAGCAATCGTAACACATCAAGGCCCGTGAGACCGTGTTAACAGTCTAGCGGGACGCTCCAGCTGTGCTTATGAGACGAACGGCCGCTCGCTCACAAACTTCCAGGAGGATGTAACGTTACTGAGGCAAAGCCGCGTGAGCGCTAGCCTAGGGAACGTTAAAAGGACCGCGTCATCCCCGTCGCCGGAACCGGCCGGTTCGTCAACGAGAGTGAGGTTTTCCCGCGAAGATGTCCTCTTCAGGGAATGCGGATTGGGCTGATGTCAGCTTAAATATTTTAGAGAGGTGGCGCTCCGGGAGTCCCCCGGTAGCGCGTCATCATCACCGTGTCCTCCATCCGAGTCAGAAAGGCCGAGCACGGCTTAGTAAAAGCTAACGTTACATGGACAGCAATTACAATGACCGCAATTCTCCGGGTTCTCCTAAGCTTCTTGAGCGTGTAAAGCCCAAGCAGACCGCGCAGAACGAGAGGGTCCTTAGCGGCGATGAGAGCACCACACGCGGCCGGGCAGGCTCGTCGTGATAGGCTGTTCCCCGGAGAAGCGGCGGTTAGACGGTCACATAGCCATGGGTGGGCCAGCGGTGAAGAACTCGGAAAAATCCGTGGCGGGCAGCCATGTAAGGAGGAGCAGGTGAAGGACAGCGAGAGCGCGGGCGGCTCCGGATGCAAAAAACACAGCGGATAGGCTGAAGAAACGACTGTCACTCACGTCTGGCGGACGCTGATCTGGCGATATGTCCTCCTGAAGACTCGAAAGTGAGCAGCGTAACGTTAATCACACTGTGTCAGTGCAGAGATCGCGAGAAGCGAATGTCAACTGAGGAATAGCAGTGCGCGGAGAAGTTATATGTCTAGGTAAGGGGTGTGGCCTTACCTGGCATTGGCTGCGCGCTTCTGTCTGTCTAGCCAGACTTGGTGCAATTGGATGCTTCTGCAGAGGTCAGGTACGGATGCCCTTCCCATAGCTGGATCTCGAAACGAGATGATGAAAGAGAACCAAGGCGATTCACACGTGAATGACGATTTGCACATTCACATTCAAGGATAAACCGGTACATTTTAAACATTCAAAGGTTTTTGTGCTCCGTTGTATATTTATGAATTGTGTTTTGTATTTGTGAAATGTATTTTATGAATATATACTTTTATTTTGCGCATGTGAATTGGTTTTTGTGAATGTATTTTTTTTTCACGCACGTTCTATATTGGAATATGTGGTGAGCTGGAACCTGCTTATGTCACGTAGTACCGCAAACATCCAATAGGAAAATTCAACTGCAGTAGCCACCATTCAACCTGAGGAGGGCAGCACTCAGACCTTTTTACACCATATATTGTAGAATTAAAACACTTTATACCCAAATGTCAAAAAAAGTTACTCGTATCAATGAACAGCACTAATAAAGCCCCATTCTTACAGATCATTAACTAAAAAAAGTTGGTTTAGGGTTTAGTTACCCTTTAAGTCCACTATTCTTAATTAATTTTATTCTTTATTATTTGACCAGATCCTTGTTTTATGTTTAAATAGACTTCATCTTATTAAAAAAAAAACAGCAGTAAAAAATAGCAATCTTTTATTTATTAATAAAAGATTAAATTTTATTAATAAAAAGGTACTGAAAGAATGAATGAGGTGTTTAAACACTGCTTCCTCTTTAAAAAAGGGGAGGAGACTGAAAGAAACTCTGGGTTTACCAAAGAAAACCTGTTCCCGACCAGGTTAGGTTCACAGAGTAAGTCACCATGGTATAAGTTACCTCTCTTTCAGAAACGGGCTTGACTTACTCTGCTTTCTCAGGTTTAACATACCTCCCATTCTGAAACAGAAAACTCAGAGTTTCCCTCATTTCAGGGTTAACATACTCAGAGTTTTCACTTAACACTCCTTTCTGAAACAGGCCCCTGGAGTTTGTTCATCTACCATCATGGTACAGGCCCCTGTTGTCTTGTTAATTACTCTAATCAGCTATGTCTCGTTTCCCTGATCTGTTCTGTGTATTTAAGTCCTGTGTTTCAACTGTCCCTTGTCTGTCATCATTGAGTTTAGTTGGTTGTTCTGTTCATATTCCTTTGATCCTGTTCTTGAGATTTGAGTTTGTTTAATAAAGATGCTGCAATTAGAACCTGCATCCTCTCTGCTTCAACCTGCTTGTGACAATATGAACCATATTGTTTTTACCATGGACATGGTAGTGAGGTGCCATGTTTTACCTGTGCTTATTATGATCTAAATGTATGATAGCTATTAAAGACCAATGGTTAATTTGAATAAGAGTAGAGTTCAGTAAGAATAGCCTATTTAAACTTTACCCTTTAAAAATTAGGCTTTTACATTTTTTTTTTTTTTTTTAAAAGATGTTAGCTACTGTCTGTGTTAATGAAAATAAATGTACATTTGTATCAGAACTGCTACTGTCAAATGTGCATTTCCAAGAGACAAAAAAAATTATAGCTAATGCTTTTACATTTGTATGTTTCCTTTTTGTTGTTCGATTGTTGAAAGGTGAGTAGAATAATTATTTGTAGCCAGTTTAAAAAATATTAGCGCGTTCATAGAGCGAGCCGTTCACTGATTGTTACCGGTTAACGGAAGTCACAGCTGCGCAGTGTCATGGGGCCTGTAGGAACAAAAGCAGTCACTTACTGGAGACTTCGGAAAAATACTGCTTCTTAATTTTAAAATGTTAATGTGTGAATACAGGAGTAGCTCTGACATCACTGTAGTTCAGAGAGATTCAGAGAAAGTGAAACTAACTTGATCAACAACAATATGGACTCCTGAAACGATCAACCTCTTTAAACTACAGAATATTTATTGATCCGTTCAAAGAGTCTTGTGGACACATCTGATCCTCACAGGTAAGAGATAGAAATATAAGAGAGATTGTGCTGAACAGGTTTCTAATGGAAGTGAACTGGTTTAGTAGGTTTATGTCAAACTGGAATAAGTTGAACAGAACCAGATTTAAGCATGTCAAATACTTAACTATTTTAGTTGTTCACTGCACTGAAATGGTATCTGAATTGTATTTAAATATGTCATTTGATTGTTTTTGATACAAAGATTGGCGTTTCTGCCATTTTGTCACAAATAACGACTAAAGAAACAGGAAGTAAATTACCCACAGACAGACTGAACACAAAACTTCTAAACTGCAGATGAAAATCACATTTACATTAAACATTATTAAGATGAAAATTACTCTTGGCCATATAATATATTTTATGGAGAGCTTTATATAGTTATATAAATATACGAGCCCGGTGCGTCGCGCAGGTGTCGCTCATCAATCACGCCACCGGCCTCGTCCTGCTCGCCACGATATATTTTAATATTATAAGAAGAAACTTAAATTGAGTGTGTGTATCAAGTGTGTCCAACCTTTAGACTAGTAGTGAAGGTGATTTATCTTCTTCATTTCTCTCTCCAGCGATGTCTTCCTCCAGCGGTCCACTGACTGAGGAGCTTCAGTGCTCTATATGTCTGGACGTGTTCACTGATCCAGTCAGCACTCCATGTGGACACAACTTCTGCAAGACCTGTCTGAATAAGTTCTGGGACAACAGCCATACCTGCAACTGTCCATATTGTAAAGAAACATTCAAGCACAGACCTGATCTCAAGATTAACACCACACTCCGAGAGCTCGTAGATCACTGTAAAAAGAAAAGTCCTGAGAAAAAAGATGCAGTTCTGTGTGACGTCTGTGAGGAAAGAAAGCTGAAAGCCCTGAAGTCGTGTCTGGTGTGTCAGAGCTCTTACTGTGAAACTCACCTGGAGCCTCATTTGAGAATGGCAGGTTTAAAGAAACACAAACTGATCAATCCTGTGAGTAATCTGGAGGACTATATATGTCAGAAACATGAGAGACCTCTGGAGCTGTTCTGTAGAGATGATCAGACTATCTTGTGCCTGATGTGTGTTGTAACAGACCACAGGAACCACAACACTGTTTCTTTAGAAGAGGAGAGTGAAGAGAAGAAGGTAGAAGTTACTGACAAACTGATTTTAAATGGCTCTTATCATGAGGAAACACATGTTCTTTAATATAAATGAATCAGTTATGAAAACATATTGTGTGTTGTTCTCTGTCTATAGACTCAACTGATGAAGACACAGAAAGACACACAGCAGATGATCCAGGACAGAATCAAGAAGATTCAAGACGTCAAACACTCAGCAGAAGTCATAAAAGTGAGTTTAAAATATTTAATTAAATGAATTTTAATATCTGTCGTTGTTTATTGAATTGTTGTATAAAAGCAATTTCACACTCACAGTCACACTGCTGGTCTGAATATCGACACGTCTGTGATTCCCTGATCACTTAGTAAAGTAATCACACATCTCTCCTCAACAACACACATGATTTGAGGAATCATTCAGTGCAAACGGGGCAGAATGAGGGATTTTGAAAACCGCCTAAAAACACTGAAGTATGAGAAATAATAACACTGATTCTTCTCTTAACAAACGCCACTAATAATGTGTTGATTGTCCTGGTTGAGCAGAGAAACACAGAGAAGGAGAAAGCCGCCCGTGTGGAGCTCTTCACTGATCTCATCCGCTCCATTGAGAGATGTCAGACTGAACTGCTGGAGATGATGGAGGAGCAGCAGAAAGCAGCAGAGAAACAGGAGGAAGAGCTCATTGAAGAGCTGGAGCAGGAGATCACTGAGCTAAAGATGAGAAACACTGAGCTGGAGCAGCTCTCACACACTGAAGATCACCTCCACCTCCTACAGGTCAGTCAACATCTCTCTGATCAATGATAATGCAGTATATGACACCATAACACTCCCCATGCTGAAGGATTTCTCCTCTCTCCTGCTGTAGATTTACTCATCCCTGTGCAGCTCTAGAAACACCAGGAACTGGTCTGAGATCAGTGTGAAGACTGATGAGAGTCTGGAGACTCTGAGGAGAGCTCTGACTAAACTGCAGGACTCTCTACAGGAGAAACTCATGCAAACTGTTACAGCAATATCAAATACACCGTACAGATACATATATTTATCATCTTTTAATATCAGTAATGAAGAATGAGTCTGTTAAATCTGAAATAAGAGAAGTGTGTGATCGTCTCTGGTTACTTGCGTAACCTATGTTCTCTGAATAGGGAACGAGACGCTGCGGATAGCGCAGTGGGATATTCTCTGAATGTGCCGATTATCTGAAGCCCTATAGAATCACGCCAATTCATTGGCTGATGGCGCTCGCGCAGTCTGGCTCCGCCCCGACGCTCTTACGTCGCATCATTACATATTCGCGCGCGCGCCATCTGATCCTCAGATTTCTCTGCCGAAAAGAAAACTGTCAGCAGCGCGAGGAGCTTGGCAGCTAACGCAGCATCTCGTTCCCTATTCGGAGAACATAGGTTACGCAAGTAACCAGAGACGTTCTCTTTCATAGGTTCACTCAACGCTGCGGATAGCGCAGTGGGAACGGACTACCAAACTCGCCAAGCTAGAGCGCTTTCCATGACTGGTACAAAAATAGACAACGACCAAGAGGAGTTCAAACAGAAAGAACCTGGGAACCCGGGGTCATGTCAAGATCCAAATTATAGAACCTTACAAAAGTGTGCGGAGAGGACCAGCCTGCCGCAACACAAATGTCCTCCAAAAGTGCTCCTCTAAAAAGAGCTTGAGAAGATGCCACACTTCTGGTGGAATGTGCTCTAATGCTAAGAGGTGAAGGAAAGCCACGCACCTCGTAAGCCAACGAGATAGCTTCTGTAACCCAGTGAGAAATCCTCTGCTTTGATGCAGCAAGCCCACGGCGGCCAGCACCGAAGCAAACCAGAAGCTGGTTAGATTTCCTCCAACCGCCTGAGCGGTCTACATATATCTTAAGAGAACGAACTGGGCAGAGCAAGTTAAGCTTCCTATCTTCCTCAGAAGAAAATGGAGGAGGGTGGAAAGCGTTAAGGTTAACCACCTGCAAGCGGAAAGTTGTGGAAAGAACTTTGGGAAAATACCCTGGTCTCGGCCTCAAGGAAACCTTGACCAAGCCAGGAGCAAAGTCCAAGCAAGACTCGCTAACAGAAAGAGCTTGTAAGTCTCCTACACGCTTTAATGATGACAAAGCCAACAAAAGAGAAACCTTGAGAGTCAGAATCCGCTCCGGAGCTGACTCTAAGGGCTCAAAGGGAGCCTTCGTCAAACCCTCTAGGACAACAGAAAGGTCCCATGAGGGAACTCTAGGGGAGCGAGCCGGTTTCAGGCGCTTAACCCCACGCATGAAGGCCGAAACTAACCTTAGTTTCCCCAGGGGAATCTCGTCCGATTCCCTATGCGCTGCAATAGCTGCGACATAAACTCTGAGAGTGGTAGCAGCTGCTCCAGAAGCAAACTTCTCCTGCAGGAATTCCAATACTGAACCAACAGGGCAGTTAACTGGACTCCTATCATGTGCTAAGCACCATGTCTCAAACACCTTCCATTTGGAAGAATATAGCCTCCTTGTAGAAGGGGCTCTAGCACTCGCAATGGTCTCCTGAACGTCAGATGGGAGATCAGAACTTAATGCTAACGGCCTCTGATCGGCCAAACATGCAGCTTCCACATGTCTGGGCGAGGATGCCATATCCTGCCCTGCAGTTGGGACAGCAGGTCCTCCCTGACCGGGATCTTCCAGGGGGAAGATTCCAGCAGAGGAATTAGCTCCGAAAACCATGGCTGGGACGGCCAGAACGGAGCTACCAGGAGGAGGCGGACTCCGCTCTCTCTCACTCTGGCCAAGACCGCCTGGATCAGTTTGATGGGCGGAAAGGCATAGAGTTTCCGCGTTGGCCAAGGGTGAGCGAACGAATCTATCCCTAATGGAGCCGGGGGACTCAGGGAGAACCAAAGCGGGCATTGGGACGACTCTTGAGATGCAAAGAGGTCCACTTCCGCTTCTCCGAAAACCTCCCAGATCAGGGCCACTGCCTGGCGGTTCAACATCCATTCTCCCGATCTGAGTTTCTGCCTCGACAGAAAGTCTGCTGCGAGGTTCAGAATCCCTGGGACATGAACTGCTCTCAGAGAAAGGAATCTGCTCTGAGACCACAGGAGAAGGTGATGCGCATGCCTGTTCAGGGTGCGTGACCGAGAACCCCCCTGTCGGTTTACATGAGACACCACTGCCATGTTGTCTGTCCTGACAATTACATGGTGTCCCTCCAGAAGAGGGAGAAAATGATGCAGAGCCAGAAAAACGGCTCTTAACCCTCTGGGGTCTGGGGGTTTTTTGGGGTCCTTGAGATGTTCTGACATGCCCTGACATCTGTGCTTTTTTCAGTTGCTTATAAACATTTTAATGGCAAAGGTGTAAATTCACTCTATTTAGCACAAACAGGGCTACCATAATATGTGAACAACTTGCATGTACATGTTTGTATTTTTGATAGAATAATGTTTATGCATGGTTTTTTCAAAAACAAAAAACTAAAGTTTCTGAAATAAGGCCATAAAACACATTCTAAATATATGTAAATAAGACTTTTAACTAATGGATGACGTTGCCTAGAACTTTTTCTTCAAAATTATGTGAAAATCATCCTGCCTAATCATTCACATAACACAATACATTGATTTAAATCTTGTAAAACACTTTTTGTTTGGAAAGGCCATATGCGGGTGGGCGTGATTCACACCTGTGGAGTCAATGGGGCCCGCATAATGAGGCTGCATACGTAATGAGCCTTTCATTCAGGTGTGTGACTGAGCCACAAGAATGCAAGGACAATATATAACTGGTTTGTTGTTTTTTCCCACAAATTTTGCTTGCAAATTGTACAATATCCAAGGTAAACTTGTGCAGTTAATTGTTCTCATACTGTATTTTCAGATTTGGAATATATTCTCTTCCCAAATGTGTCACTAATAAAGCATAATAAAATTATTTAAAGAGAAGGCTTATAATGACCTTTTAAGATTTTGTTTACATCTATCCTTATATATATATATATATATATATATATATATATATATATATATATATATATATATATATAATTTATTTTTTTTAAGGTTATACAATTACAACATTTAAAATTGTAACAATATTTCCAGTGTAATCTTTCTTTGTATTCGCGATTCATATTAAAACAGTATTTTTGCCAGCTGTAGTAGCTCCACAACAGCGCGCATCTGTGCGTTCATTCATTCTTAGAAACGCGATTCATATTAAAACAGTATTTTTGCCAGCTGTAGTAGCTCCACAACAGCGCGCATCTGTGCGTTTGTTCGTTCATTCATTCATACACAGAAACGCGATCAATATTTAAACAGTATTTTTGCCAGCTGTAGTAGCTCCACAACAGCACGCATCTTTGCGTTCATTCATTCCGATTAGAACAAAGCAAACAGAACTGACCTAATTCCTCAGCGGGATCCGTTTGCTCCTCGAAATGATACTTCCAGAACTTCTGAGGTAAATTTTTGCAGGATTATTATCAAGATATTATTATTCCTCACAGCATCGTAAAGTACATAAGTCTGAAAGTGAACTCGCGGTGTGTGTTCTCCAGCTGATGTGGGCGTTTCACAGGTTTGTTTGGATCGCCTCACATTTGCGTTTGAATAGCGCGCGCTCTCCGTGGGCGGAGCACATTAAAACTTAATTAGCTGAGATGAGAACGACTGACATCTCTCTCTTTGCATACATATTACATAAACTGTGAATATTTGTTTTTTATAAAAATTACTTCATTGAAAAGAAGAGAATTCAAGCTTCATGCCTGTGTGACTGTATGCCTGTTTGACTGAGTATTCGCTGAGTTACAGTTCATTTTCGGACGCGTTTCAGAATGGACTACACTGACGGAGAGTAGGCAGAACTCGCATCATGTTTATTTTTCTTTATTTGGCGAAAAGCACAACACTTTGTTTTTATTATGAGCATACACACAAAAAAATACACACTAAACAGGATCGATTGATGTATAACACAAGCATATAAGATAAAAATTAATTTTTTTTTTTTTTTTTTTTTGCACTCATACGGAAAAAAACGAGCCTATCGCGCCGGCGCGATAGCCGACCTCAGGGGGTTAACTCCGGGCAGTTGATGTGCCAAGAGAGAGTCTCGCCAGTCCAGACGCCACATGCTGGTCTCCCAGCCGGTGAGAGAGGCATCCGTCGTAATCATCTGGCGACGAAATACCGCACCCATGCTGACCCCTTTTTGAAGAAAAAGAGGGTCCCGCCAAACTGACAGGGCTCGAAAGCAACTGCGCGATACCTTCAGTAGGCGAAGGGTTGGCCCGGAGGGCCGAACCCCTGAGAGCTTCATCCACCACATGAAAGGTCTCATGTGGAGCAGGCCCAGCGGTAGCACGGAGGAGGCCGCGGCCATAAGGCCCAGCATCCTGCGGCAAGTGCCCACAGACACATGTTGGCCTAGCGAAAAACGGGCCACGCATGTCGTCAGACTGGAAATCCGTGCAGGAGCCAATCGGGCCTGCATGAGAACGGAATCCATGTTCACTCCCAAGAAAACGGTGCTCTGAGCCGGAGCAAGAACACTCTTCTCCGAGTTCAACCTCAAACCGAGAGACTGGATATGACTCAGGACGATGTCTCTGTGGTGGGTCACTAACTCCCTGGATTGGGCTAAAATGAGCCAATCGTCCAGGTAATTTAGAATACGGATGCCCTGGAGCCGCAATGGGGCCAGAGCTGCATCCATACACTTCGTGAATGTCCTCGGGGCCAGAGCGAGGCCGAATGGAAGGACCCTGTACTGGAACGCTCTTTCTCCAAAGGCGAACCTGAGGAACTGCCTGTGTCGCCGTACAACCTGGATGTGAAAGTAAGCATCCTTTAGGTCTACTGTCACGAACCAATCCCCTGGCCGAATCTGAGATATGATAGCTTTCAGCGTCAACATCTTGAATTTCCCTTTGTAAAGGGCGAAGTTCAGTCGGCGGAGGTCCAGTATGGGACGCAAACCGCCGCCCTTCTTCGGGACCAGGAAATAGCGGCTGAAAAAGCCCCGTTCGGTTTCCCCTGAAGGAACCTCTTCTATTGCTCCTTTGAGAAGGAGGGATGAAATTTCCTGCTGAAGTACAGAAGCCTGAGTGGCGCTGTCTACTACGGTAGGAAAGACCCCGTTGAAACAAGGGGGATTGCGGCAAAACTGAAGAGTGTAGCCAAACCGAACTGTGCGAAGAACCCAAGACGATACCCCTGGTAAGCGATCCCACTCTTGAAAGAAATGTGAAAGAGGAAGAGGGATGTTGTAATGCAGACGACATACCTGAGTGAGGGTGCCGTGTTGACGTTCGTGGGGTAGAGAAGTTGACTGTGCAGGAGAGCCCTTGGCGTCCTGGCACGTGATGGGAGGCATCGATGCTGGGGTCATGGTGACCAGGTCCGCCTGTTCCTGCCTCCGAGGATGCGACCGGCAGTTATAGAGAGTGTCGGGGGTGAGGGGAGAAAGCAAAAAGCGTCTCCTTCCTCCCGCGCCGGGCTGAGTTGAGATGGTGAAAAATGGCCTGCACTTCGAGACACTCTGAGTGGAAATTTTCACAGAATTTGCATTTAGACGATCCTATGACTGCCTCGCGCGCATGTGAAAAACCCAAACATTTAACACACTTACTGTGCGGGTCGTCGTTAGCGATGTAACGAGCACATGGCGGAGAACAGCGTCGGTATTCCATGGCAACTTCACCGTAAGGAGAAACAGAGTTCTGCTTGAATAGTCGCAGAAGCGCCGAGAATAATCCAGAAGTCGTATGAGCTTAGAAAAATCAAGAGCGAAGGGCAACGTGACCGCTTCGTTCTGAAGGCAGAGAAATCTGAGGATCAGATGGCGCGCGCGCGAATATGTAATGATGCGACGTAAGAGCGTCGGGGCGGAGCCAGACTGCGCGAGCGCCATCAGCCAATGAATTGGCGTGATTCTATAGGGCTTCAGACAATCGGCACATTCAGAGAATATCCCACTGCGCTATCCGCAGCGTTGAGTGAACCTATGAAAGAGAACATGTGTTTGTGTCTCATTATCATCACAGTTCTTCTTGAAGAGAGCAGGTCATATTCATCTCTAATTTCAGAAAACATGCAGTAAATTCATCTTGTACTAGAAGCTTCATCACTGTAACCAGAACCTTGAGACTTTAGTAAATCTGTGAACACTTTTAGATGAGAAACAACAGAAAGAAACATTCATTTTCTGCCATTTTCAGTCTTTTCAGCTGTTTCATCTAAATGTTGTGATTATATGGCAGATAAAATCAGTTTGGCAGAAGAAAATCAAATCGATAGACATCATTAATGTCAGATTTGTTCTTTTTTAGAGGAAAATTTCTGACCTGTAGTTCAAACAGCTTCGCAGTGCTGGGCTTTCATTTTCACTTTCTCTAAGGTTATTTTTTATAGTGTTGTCTTTGCTGAATAACCACAACACTAATACACTCCAAAACTGAGATGAATAACATTTGGCATAACAATATCTAAAATAAAAATTTCATAAAATGTTCACGAAACATTCCCAAAGATGTTCTAAAAAGGAGAAATATTTTGAGCTCAAACACAATAGGAGTTCAGGGATTCTCTAAATATCAGCAGAGAAACATTGATCAGATAAAACATGATGTTGTTCACAATTCTTTAAATATAACCTTAAATCTTGTCTATAATTCCACACATAAACATGTCAAAGATCTGATGGTGTTTTATTGTCATTAGTCTCTACAGAACTGAAGAGGATACAGCAGTATGCAGGTACAGTGTGCTGTCTGCACTACACTAGATTACATTCAGATACTCACAGCTTCATCACTGACCGACAGTATGATTAAACACTGATTACATATTACAAACATCATCACTAAATATCTGTATTGTGAATTTGTGATTTATATATTCTCTGTTTTCTCAGTGGATGTGACTCTGGATCCTGATACAGCTCATCCTGATCTCATCCTGTCTGATGATGGAAAACAAGTGAGAGATGGAGACATTAGACAGAAACTCCCAGACAAACCAGAGAGATTTGATAGATATTTAATTGTCCTGGGAAAGGAGGGATTCTCCTCAGGGAGATTTTATTTTGAGGTGCAGGTGAAGGGAAAGACTGAATGGACTTTAGGAGTGGTCAGAGAATCCATTAATAGGAAGGGATCGATCACATCGAGTCCCAGTAATGGATGGACTGTGATTCTGAGGAATGGGAATAAATATAAAGCCTGTGAGGATCCTCTTGTCTCTCTGTGTGTGAGAGTGAAGCCGCAGCGGGTTGGTGTGTTTGTGGATTATGAGGAGGGTCTGGTCTCCTTTTATGATGTGGAGTCCAGCTCTCATCTCTACTCTTTCACTGATCAGTCTTTCACTGGGAAACTCTATCCATATTTTAGCCCATCCTTAAACTATGGAGGTAAAAACTCAACTCCACTGATCATCACTCCTGTCAATTACAATAAATGAATTTACACCCCTAATATGAAATACACAATGAAAATTATTTATATAATTACAAATCTAAACATGTTTTGCTATATTTTCATAATTTGTTTTTCATTGTTAAAAAATATAATTCTAGCTATAATTGCAAATTACATTGTGAAAATATAATGCTTGTTTAACAATTTTATTTTCAACTTTTCATAATTATTCATGCCATTGTTTTCTCCCATCTCAACCTGACAAAGTGAAAGTGTCTGTATTTTTTTTATTTTTTTTTACATCAAAATAAACCAAACTATGATAACATTAATAAAAAGTTGAAAATAAAATTGTTTAACAATTTTATTTTCAACTTTTCATAATTATTCATGCCATTGTTTTCTCCCATCTCAACCTGACAAAGTGAAAGTGTCTGTATTTTTTTTTTTTTTTTTTACATCAAAATAAACCAAACTATGATAACATTAATAAAGTATATCAAAGCTGTTTCTACCTTTTCAATTTCAAAATTATATCTGATAATACTGTGGTAAATCAGATGGTAATACCTCAATTTTTATCACTGTATTATTATTACCATATTCATACACAACACTATGGATCTTCAAAACACCATGATATTATGATCATGGTAAAAACAAGAAGAAGAAGAAGACATTGTAAGTCTATTACCAAGTTACCATGTCAAATGTTTGCCCCATGGTAAAACTAGGTTTGTTTAACCATAAGAATAGAATAATAGACAAATTTCAACACACATCAGATTCATTTAAATGCTCATTTTTTATTGATACAGTTATATACATCTTCAAATAAAATATAGGACTGTTAAATATCTGATGGTGCTGATATGATTTAGACATACAAATATGAAACCGTATAAAAGAGTAGGCCTATCTTATAAAATTAAACCTTATAAAAAATATTTTCCTTCTATCAGGACATAGTAGAGATTATTCTATTAAAGATGCCTATTTATATTGATGTTTATGTTTAATTTATTTTGATCTGTATGAAAATTGAGCACAGCTTCTTTTTACAGTAGATAGTGATAAAATAAGGTCATCGTTTTAAAGGAAAAAAATATATATAGAAAGCTAGTCACATATTCTGGTGTTTTCACATTGTTCTGTGTCCTGAGAGAAAGAGTAGAACACTTTATCTCTTTAAAGTAAACCAATCACAGTAAAGAAACTCATACAGGTTTGGGGAGAGTAAATGATGACAGAATTATTATTTTTGTGTGAACTATTACTTTAAGATTCTCTGAGGCCTCTGTGCTACAGCGTTACTGTAGATAATGTTCACTAGGTGGCGCTATAGTTTCAAATCAGAAAATACAGAGAAAACGTCTCGGTTACGTATGTAACCCTCGTTCCCTGAGTAGGGAACGGAGACGTTACGTCGGATGACGACGAATGGGGTTTCACTTAGAAAGCCTGTCATTTTCGAGTATACAAAACAAGCCAATGGCAATGAAATGCCATGGGTCTGCGGAATTTGCATAGCGTAACTCCGCCCCACCCTGGGGGTATATAAGGAAGTGCGCTGGCAACATGCAGATATGTCTTCGCTGAGGAGCCAAGACTGAACTCAGGCGTTCCAGCGGTACATCGGAAGTGGCAGGGAGACGTAACGTCTCCGTTCCCTACTCAGGGAACGAGGGTTACATACGTAACCGAGACGTTCCCTTTCGTAGTCACTCCGAATTACGTCGGATGATGACGAATGGGGTTCCCAGTGTAATCACGCCACCTCTCGACTGTCTTCCAGTGCCCTGCGTAAGTCTGAGCTCCCTGTCGTGAGACTAGCACGGACGAAGGAGTCCTACTTAACACAGGAATACCAAAGTACACTGGGAAGCATATCTCAGTGGAAATATGCAATTATGCCCAGCCCGAAGGGGGGGACTTGGAATACACATATGACCCCGGGGGGCTGCATATGGAGAATCACTGGGGTGTCCAGCCGCAGGTAGAATCTTTCAACCCCAGGGGTGGCAAAGTGGCTTGCCAAGGGAAAGACACATGCTCAGAGAGGCTTACAGTGGAATACACATGTGGGGGTCACCCAGAGGGGGAACCATGCACATGGAGGCACCTAGCCAAGCGCGAAAGCTGCCGGTGGCATAACTCTGGCGTTGACGTCGTCAGTGCTGGAGGAGACTCAGGGCTTATTAGGCTCACCTGAGGAAAATATCGCACGTATCCCGTCCGTGGAGAGGAATGGCGAGCAAGCGAAGACACCTGAGCAGAATCTAGCACCGGCTAGTTGAAGCGAGTACATGAGAAGAAACTGGCTCCACTCGGAGATTATAGAATCTCGCGAATGTGTTGGGTGTCGCCCAGCCTGCAGCTCTGCAATGTCTGTTAGCGAGGCGCCATGCGCTAGAGCCCAAGAGGATGCCACACTCCGAGTGGAGTGGGCCTTCACACCAAGGGGGCACGGTCGACCTTGCTGCTGGTAAGCCAAAGCAATGGCGTCCACTATCCAGTGAGACAACCTTTGCTTGGAGAGAGCCTTTCCCTTCAGCTTCCCACCATGACAGACAAAGAGCTGATCTGAGGTCCTGAACACTGCGTTCTGTCTACGTAAGCACGGAGGGCGCGTACTGGACAGAGCAGTGCCAAGTCTGGGTCTGCCTCCTCCAAGGGCAGCACTTGCAGGTTCACCACCTGTTTCTTGAAAGGGTGTGGTGGGAAACTTGGGCACATATCCAGGCCGGGGTCTCAGGATCACGTGAGAGTTAGCCGGTCCGAATTCCAGGCACGCTTCGTCAACCGAAAATGCCTGCAGGTCCCCTACCCTCTTGATGGAGGCCAATGCAACTAGGAGCGCTGTCTTCATTGACAGGAACTTAAGCTCCACTGATTGCAGAGGCTCAAAGGGAGCACTCTGCAGGGCAGTTAAAACCACTGAGAGGTCCCAAGAGGGAATGAGAGGAGGGCGAGGAGGATTCAGTCTCCTCGCTCCTCTCAGGAACCTGATGATCAGGTCGTGCATTCCCAGAGACTTACCATCAACTGCGTCGTGATGTGCGGCAATGGCGGCAACGTACACTTTCAGGGTGGAGGGAGACAGCCTTCGTTCCAACCCTTCTTGCAGGAAGGAAAGCACGACACTGATCGGGCATTTCGTGGGTTCTAGATGATTAGAAGAACACCAGCTGACGAAGAGGTTCCACTTCAACGCACAGGCATGTCTCGTGGATGATGCTCTAGTGGAAGTGATGGTAGCCACCACCGCTGGTGGTAGGGTACTCAAACCTACCTCGTCCCATCCAGGAGCCACACGTGGAGGTTCCAAAGATCGGGACGAGGGTGCCACAAGGTGCCCCGTCCCTGAGAAAGAAGGTCTTTCCTCAGAGGGATTGGCCAGGGAGGAGCTGTCGCGAGGAGTATAATTTCTGGAAACCAGGTGCGGTTGGGCCAATACGGGGCAACCAAAATCACCTGCTCCTCATCCTCCCTGATCTTGCGCAAAGTCTGCGCAAGAAGGCTCACTGGGGGAAACGCATACTTGCGGAGGCCCCGTGGCCAGCTGTGCGCCAGGGCATCCGTGCCGAGCGTGCCCTTGGTCAGGGAATAAAACAGGTCGCAATGGGACGAGTCGTGGGAGGCAAACAGGTCTACCTGTGCGTCCCCGAACTGATCCCAAATCAGCTGAACCGTCTGGGGATGGAGTCTCCATTCTCCAGCGAGAGGCCGAAGCCGAGACAGCTCGTCGGCCGCCTGGTTCAGGTCTCCCGGGATATAAATGGCTCGAAGCGACCTCAGATGCTTCTGACTCCATATGAGGAGGTGGCGGGCGAGTTGTGACATACGGCGGGAGCGCAGACCACCTTGGCGGTTGATGTACGCTACAGTCGCAGTATTGTCTGATCGGACTAGTACGTGTTGACCCCTGAGCAACGCACTGAAGCGGTGCAGGGCAAGACGTACAGCCAACAACTCGAGGCAATTGACATGCCAAAGGCGCTGGGGTCCTGTCCAGGAGCCCGTGGCAGCATGTCCATTGCACATGGCGCCCCAACCCATGGTGGAGGCATCTGTTGATACAACAACATGCCTGGAAACTCATTCCAAGGGCACTCCGGCCCGAAGAAAACTGAGGTTCGACCACGGGGTGAAGGTCTGACGGCAGGTCGGAGTCACTGGAACTCGGAGCGTGCCGTGATGCCATGCCCACCTTGGGACTCGATCGCAAAGCCAAGCTGAAACGGTCTCATATGAAGCAATCCGAGCGGCGTGACTGCGGCTGCGGATGCCATATCAAATCAAATCAAATCAAATCAAGTATATTTGTATAGCGCTTTTTACAATACAGATTGTATCAAAGCAGCTTCACAGTATTAAAATAAAATAATACAACAAAGTTTGTTTCTAGTGGAGTTTATTGATTGATAGAATAAAATTAAATATCCCCAAATATCCCCAACTGAGCAAGCCAAAGGCAACAGTGGCAAGGAACCGAAAAACTCCATCAAGTGACCTAATGGTGTCCTAAAACTCCATCAGGTGACCTAATGGAGAAAAAAAAAAACCTTGGGAGAACCCAGGCTCAGTCGGGGGCCAGTTCTCCTCTGGCATTTATGAACTAGAGGCCGGATTGTAGTTTGAAACTGTGAGATTAACAATATTATATGAATGCCTGGCTGAAAAGATGCGTCTTTAATCTAGTTTTAAACTGGGAGAGTGAGTCCGAGTAACGAACAGTATCAGGAAGGCTATTCCAGAGTTTTGGAGCCAAATGTGAAAATGCTCTCCCTCCTTTGGTTGATCTGGATATCCTAGGTATGACCAAAAGCCTCGAATTTATTGATCTTAAAGAGCGCGATGGATTATAGGGTGATAAAAGATCCGTTAAATAGACTGGAGCTAAGCCGTTTAGGGCTTTATAAGTCAGTAGCAATACCTTATAATTAATACGGAACTTTATAGGTAGCCAATGTAGTGATGATAAAATCGGTGTTATATGATCATATTTTCTTGATCTAGTAAGAACTCTAGCGGCTGCATTTTGGACTAACTGTAGCTTGTTTATTGAGGATGCAGGACAACCGGCTAATAAAGCATTACAGTAATCTAGTCTCGAGGTCATGAATGCATGAACTAACTTTTCTGCATCAGAAACTGATAGCATATTACGTAGCTTAGCAATGTTTCTAAGGTGGAAAAAGGCAGTTTTTGTAACATACGAAATATGATTTTCAAAAGACAGGTTACAATCGAGTATAACACCCAGGTCTTTTACTGTAGAGGATAAAGTAACAGGACATCCTACAATGTCAAAGTTGTATTGTGAGAGGTTCTGTGGGCGGTTTTTTGAACCGATAAGTATTACCTCTGTCTTGTCTGGATTTAATAAAAGAAAATTACGCGTCATCCAATCTTTTATATCTTTAACACACTCTGTCAATTTGGATAAATTAGCGTTTTCATCCGGCCGTGATGAAATATATATTTGAGTGTCATCAGCATAACAATGGAAACTAATTCCATGTTTCCTTATAATATTTCCAAGTGGCATCATATATATTGAGAATAACAGAGGGCCTAACACAGATCCCTGCGGCACTCCATAGTTTACTGGAGTTATGATCGATTTTTCTCCATTTAAATAGACAAAATGGTAGCGGTCAGATAAGTATGATCTAAACCAGCTTAATGCTTGTCCTTGAACACCAGTATAATTTTGAAGTCGATCTAAGAGTATTGTATGATCTATAGTATCGAACGCAGCACTTAGATCAAGTAAAACTAGTATTGAGATACAGCCTTGGTCAGAAGCTAAGAGTAAATCATTTGTGATTTTAACGAGCGCAGTTTCAGTGCTATGATGCGGCCTGAATCCAGACTGAAACTTTTCATAGATATCATTTTCTTGCAAGAAAGAGCCCAGTTGAGCGGACACAACTTTTTCTAGTATTTTAGACATAAAAGGTAGATTTGAAATGGGTCTATAATTTGCTAGATTATTATGATCTAATTGTGGTTTCTTAATGAGAGGTTTTATAACTGCCAGTTTAAATGTTCTTGGAACATGACCTAAAGATAAAGACGAGTTAATAATATTGAGGAGACCACCTTCCACTACAGGTAACACTTCCTTCAGTAGTTTAGTTGGTATAGGATCTAATAAACATGTTGTTGTTTTAGATGAAGTGATAAGTTTATTTAACTCTTTTTGTTCTATAGTTGTAAAGCACTGTAATTGTTCTTGCGGGGGGGAAATTGAGGCTGAATTATAAGGCGCGATTGAGGATTGAACATTTACAATTGTGGTTCTGATGTTTTCTATTTTCTCAGTGAAGAAGTTCATGAAATCATTACTACTAAACTGTAACGGGATATTTTGTTCGGGTGACGTCTGTTTATTTGTTAGTCTAGCCACGGTGTTAAATAAAAACCTAGGATTGTTTTGGTTGTTTTCTATTAGTTTGCGGAGATGCTCAGCCCTGGCCGCTTTTAGGGCCTTTTTATAACGTGACATACTGTCTTTCCATGCGATTCTAAAGACCTCTAAATTAGTTTGTTTCCATTTACGCTCTAAATTACGGGTTTCTCTCTTTAGAACATGCGTAGTATTATTGTACCATGGTGCTTTAATTTTCTCTGTAACCTTTTTTAATCTAACGGGTGCAACAACATCCAATGTTCTAGAGAGAATGGTGCTCATAGTGCTAGTTAGTTCTTCTAGTTCATCTGTTTGTTTGGGTTCAGGCAGCAGCTGAGACAGATCAGACAAGCAACTCGAGAAATTATCTATGGTGGATGGAAGGATTGTTCTGCCTGGTCGAAAACGCGGCGCCGCATGACATATTACAGGGGTACGTAATATGCAAGTTACCAAGTAATGGTCAGTGACATCATCACTTTGTGGAATGATATCTATATCGGTTGGATCGGTTCCATATGATATAATTAAATCGAGTGTGTGATTAAGACGATGAGTTGGTCCGGTGACGTTTTGCTTGACCCCAAAGGAATTTAATAAATCTATAAACGCAGCCCCTAACGCATCATTTGGATTATCTACGTGTATGTTAAAATCTCCAACAATTAATGCTTTATCTACATTGACCAATAGATCTGAGAGAAAATCTGCAAACTCTTTTAGGAAATTAGCGTAAGGCCCAGGCGGTCTATATACAGTAGCCAAGGCTAGAGATAATATGGATTTTTTTTCTAACATCTAAGAGCGTAACATTTAGTACAAGTATTTCAAACGAAATAAACTTATTACCCGTTTTCTGAGTAACATTGAGAATATCTCTATAGACCGCTGCAACACCGCCGCCACGACCAATCAGACGGGGTTCGTGCTTATAGGAGTATCCTAATGGAGTAGACTCATTTAGACCGAAATAATCATTAGGTTTAAGCCAAGTTTCAGTAAGGCAAAGTACATCGAAGCTATTATCCGTGACTATTTCATTTACAATAACTGCCTTAGGTGTGAGTGATCTAATGTTTAGAAGACCTAGCTTTAGAAATTGTTTTTGGTTACTAATAGCAACATTTTCTGGTTTAATAACAATTAGATTTTTTCTAGATCCTGCAGTAGATTTATTATTTGATCTCACTAAACGAGGAATAGACACAGTTTCTATGCAATATTCTACACTATTTATATCAGTTAATTTGGTGCAGCAGAGACTATGATTTGAACTTTTGGTTACTAGTCAAAAGTTATTTAACATTTTAGAGATGTTATCTGACAGAAGATCCGATCCGAATCTGCTTGGGTGTAAGCCATCAGCACGGTAAAGCCTAGGACGCTCCCAAAACAGATTCCAATTATTTACAAAGAGCAGTTTCTGCTCATTGCACCATGATATTAACCATTCATTTAGCGCGAATAATCTACTAAACTTTTCATGACCTAGTCGGTACGTGGGAAGCGGTCCTGACACAATGATCGTTATATCAGGCGATGTGCTGCGTACCGTATCGATCAGATTCCTGAAGTCTTTCTTCAGAACCTCTGTCTGTCGCAGCCTGATGTCGGCCCCTCCCGCGTGCAGGACCACAGTTCCGACGCGCTCGTTCAGAATCTCGGGAACGTGAGCAGCGATTTCAGAAACACGAGCACCAGGAAAGCAGTGACTATGCACCTTACTTTTATTTAACGTAGCTTGTACGTGTCGAACGATGGAATCACCGATGATCACAGCATCGCGTTCTGTTTCGCGAAGAGGGGAGAAGCGGTTTTGTGTGGATATCTCGAAAACCGGGAGGGTCGGAGAGAGTTTTCTTGGTCTAGACCTGACTCGCGTCTTCCGCTGCGGAAATATCCAGGCTTCGTGGTGGCATGTTGGAGCCGGCGTAAACGAGACCATAGCTGATCGCGGCCTCGACGCTCGTGACCGATGCTGAGTAACGCACGGAGTAGACGAGGTCGGAGTTTGTGTTGATTTGTGTTCATCGGCTCGTGATGTTTCAAGAGCTAACCGCCGGTCTATCAGCTCGGCTTTTCTCACTAAAAGGTCGTGGATCTGTTTTTCAACAGCTTCCAGCTCAGACTGCAACGCGTGTAGCTCAAATGTATCCTCACCTGCACCAAAAGGTAGACTACTTACATCTGATATATTCGCCATTTTAACAGATGGACAGTAAGTTAAGTTAGCAACGACGCTACCAGTGATGCTATCAATATTAATACTAATTTATGGCTTAAGTCTTGGATATAATCCGTCTTTTTAGTGGTACGGGTGTGGAGTAGACGCACGATAGGCGAAAAAAAAATGTTTGTTTATAAATGAGTGCGGAGAAGACGCGTTCAGCCGTGATCCACGGACGTAACCTATAAGAGTATCCAGCGTTGGATCACTAGGCTTGAGACACGTCTGCTCAACAGTCCGCGTTGTAACTATGAGGTGAGGAAAAATAGAAAATGTTCGTTGTAAGTGAGTTTAAAGAGAAATCAAGAATTATAAATCAATCGATGGAGCTCCAAAGACAACAACGCGTTCAGACGCGACGCATGCGCATTCGAAACAGGAAGTGTCCTGGAGCATATGCCCCAGGAGCCTCTGAAATAGTTTCAGTGGAACTGCACTCTTGCCCTCGAACTGACGAAGGCAAGTCAGCAGTGACTGCGCGCGCTCGCTCGTAAGCTGCGCGCACATGGCGACCGAGTCGATCTCCATACCGAGAAAAGAGATCCTCTGCACGGGGCAGAGTTTGCTCTTCTCCCAGTTGACCCGAAGGCCCAGACGAGCTAGGTGCTGGAGCACTAGGTCCCTGTGTTCGCAAACCTGGTCTCGAGAGTGAGCTAGGATCAGCCAGTCGTCGAGATAGTTCAGGATGCGAACCCCGTGTTCCCGTAGAGGAACAAGGGCTGCCTCGACGACCTTCGTGAAGACGCGAGGAGACAGGGCTAGCCCGAAAGGGAGAACCGCATACTGGTATGCCTGCCCCTCGAAAGCAAACCGTAGTAACGGTCTGTGTCGAGGAAGAATGGTGACATGGAAGTAGGCGTCCTTCAGGTCGATCGCTGCCTTCGGTACAATGAAGTAGGTGCTGTAGAAGCCGGACTTCATTTCGGCTGGAGGGACAATCTCGATCGCACCCTTCGCCAGTAGGGTGGCGACCTCCGCTCTCATGACAGGGGCATTGCCACCGACCATAGTGAAGCGGACTCCCCAGAAGCGGGGAGGAGACCGCGCGAACTGAATCGCGTAGCCGAGCCTGATGGTATCGCGACCCAACGGGACAGTCTGGGAAAGCTCCCAAAAGCTGTACCAGCGGGGTCAAGCGAACCAGACATACACTGGTGGTGCAGCGAAGCGGAATGACCAGCCCGGACATGGGTGGCATAGCGGCCCGGTGTGGGGGCACGGTCATTAGCCGCGCCCTGCCAGAGGAGGCCAGGGGAGGACCAGCGTCCCACGGGGGCGTGCTCTGGCAGGGGTCTGGCGACAGAGGGGGACGAGAGTGGCGAGGCTCGTGAGCGGCGCGCACTGTCATGCACAGCCTCTTGGGGCTCGGAGGAAGGGGCATCAGTTCTTGAAACAAGAGATTCTCCCCCGGCCCTCCACCGGGGGACGGAGTGGCCCTGCTACCAACTCCTGAGAAGAACTGAGCCAAGCTGCCCGTCTCAAAAGTGCTACTTAGCCTGGTGTTTGGCCAGCTAAGGGGCAGAGACGGGCAGTGCCGCCCTCCTGCATCCCCCTCCAGCCCGGGGCCGGTGAAGGCTCGAGGGGAGGAGCCGCAGGGAGGCGGCCTCGGCGGGAAGCAGACTAAGGAGACTGCACGGAAGGATGACCATTAGTGCAGAAGGCCTCAGTCCACTTCAGGGGAGGGTCGAAGACTGTTGGGCGCAGTCCTCAACCACTCCGCCGAGCAAGCCACCCATCTCGAGAATGCTGCTTAGCCTGGCGTTTGGCCGGCTAAGGGGCGGAGACGGGCGGTGCCGCCCTCCTGCAACCATCTCCTGCTCAGGGCCAGTGAAGGCTCGAGGGGAGCGGCCGCAGGGAGGCGGCCTCGGCGGGAAGCAGATTAAGGAGACCGCACGGACGGATGACCGTCGGTGCAGAAGGCCTCAGTCCGCTTCTGGAGGGGTCAAAGACTGTAGGGTACAGTCCTCAACCACACCGCCGAGGAGCCCAGCCTGGGACATGGGGGAGCTGAGAAAAAAAAATTCTCAGACCCCCTCACATCAACCTGGCTGAACCCACTCCTGGACCACAGCTGTGGACATCACCTGGCCCCGGGATCACGCAGGTACCGATGTCGCCCGTAGAGCAAGGTCAGTAGTGTGCGTGGCGGATCGACCAGCCCAGACATGGGAGGCATAGCGTCCCTGCGTGGGGGCGTGGTCGAGTTTCCGCGTTCTGTCAGTGTTGGCCAGGGAAGGACCAGCGTTCCATGGCGGCCTGGTCTGACAGAACTCCCAAGTCAGCACTGCCTCGAAGGCGAAGGCGACACACAGCACTGCATGCCTGTGTCACGATAGTGACAGAGAACATACAGCCCATGATCGCCATGCGATCGAGTGCAGCGAAGGCGGAGGACACCTGCGGGGCGCGATAAGTCACGGGGACTCACGCGAGCCGGAGACGTCCTGATGCACGTCCGGGATAAAGGCACTGGGAGTGAGTGCTGAGAGCAACACGCGCCCAGGAACCAATCGTAAGCCTACAGCGCTCGGGGGGAGGGTGACGCCACTCCAACCGATGCTTTCAGCTGCCCGGGAAAGCATGGCCATCAGCTCTGGATCTGACCCGACTAACGCTGACACTCCAGAGGGAGGCAACGCAGTCGAATCCTCATTTCCAGAGGAATCCAGCCCGCCTTGTGATGCTGTGAGTGACATGACACCACCTGCTGGAGCCCCGAATGAAAACACTGGGTCCCCGAGAGGAACCAGGCACACACGGAAGCCCCACGGTTTGCGATGTGGAGGGGGGCGTGGCCCGAGGAAAGCTCGTCGGTATATGCCACACTGTAACCCTCAGATCACCCTGGCCACCAGCCAAAGTATCCCCTCTCGAGGAAGAGATAGATTGGGGTGTGGCAGAGGGGACTCTACCCACACGGAGATCATTGAGTCTCGATCTATAAACATTGCGATGGTCACGTTCCCACAAAGAAAACATGACTCATCCACGAGCGCTGCCGAGCGTGAATAAGCCCAACACGCGAAACAGCGCTCGTGACCGTTAGGCAGATGAATCACGCGCCCACATCCAGTAAATACACGGGCGAGCCGTCTTGAAAAAGACGTGCCACGTGCAGCTCTTTTAGAGAGAGGAAAAGCTCAGCAGAGTGCTGAAGCGCCCAGGGAGAAACACACACACTGTCGGCAGATCACTGCACAGATCAGCAGCAGGCAATGCGATCTCGCTGGAACACGCCGTCACACCAACACACTGAAGAGCCGCTCGTCTCGTAGAGTGAAGATGATACATAATGGCTTGTAGGAGTGAAGAAAACTCTTGGCTCCGAAGCGAAAACATATCTGCATGTTGCCAGCGCACTTCCTTATATACCCCCAGGGTGGGGCGGAGTTACGCTATGCAAATTCCGCAGACCCATGGCATTTCATTGCCATTGGCTCGTTTTATATACTCGAAGATGACAGGCTTTCTAAGCGAAACCCCATTCGTCGTCATCCGACGTAACTCGGAGTGACTACGAAAGGGAACAATGAGGTTCACACAGTGAAGAAATATGTTATTTAAAATTTTTACATTTAATTTGTTTAGTGATTTATTTTTAGTTTACTTGGTTAAATTTGTTCTTTGTGAGTGCTGTGTCTGGTAAATAATTTTTGATCATGCATCTTTAGTCCTAATTATGATTAATTATATATATATATATATATATATATATATATATATATATATATATATATATATATTAGTCATGATATTGAGCTGACAACTTGATGATGAACTCAGAGTTTAGTATAATATAAATCTTAAAGTTGAAGTCATAGACAGTATATAAACTGGACACAGTGACCCCATAGACTTCAACAGAGACAATTAGAAGCACTCACTTCCTGATGACTGAGCGCACTGCGCAGAGTCAAACTGAGCTTGACGACGTAGATGTGACGTGAGCAACCTGTCTGTCTTCTAGAAGCTGTGCCAAGAGAAATCTGAATCATTCCCTTCTGAATCTTGCAGAGACGGAGAGTGTGAGCTAGCCTATTTTTACAAAAACTGCTTCTACAGGGCCACAAGGTAATGGAGCCTTTTATATATTTTCGTGTTTCTTTAGAAATAAATAATGGACAAATGAAGTCTTTAAACACCTCAGATGTAAAGTTATTCGCTGTCAAAGTGACGCCAAAATGAATGGGAGTCAATGTAATGCTAACAGTAGGCGAAGGCTTGTTAGCCAATGGATGCCCTAGAGGTGATGATACACAGGGCAACTTTTTGTCAACGGGCAATCAGATGAGACACAGGGCCCACAACCGATCTAAATGATCCAGATAGAAATGTATTGCCCATTTTCAATAGGAAAGTGCCCAAGCAACAATCGCTCGGCAAGATTGCCCAGCAACATTGCTCAAAAAGTTTCCCTGTGTATCATCACCTTTACGCTTTCCGGCTGATGGATTACCCCCTTGGTTTAAGCATAGACAGTAAAAGAAATGGACACAGCGACCCCATAGGTTTCAACGAAGACAAGTGAAGTCAATTAGAAGCACTCACTTCTGGGGGTCGAGCGTACTGCGCAGACTCAAACTGAGCTTGACGATGTAGATGTGACGTGAGCAACCCGTCTGTCTTCTAGTAGCTGTGCCAAGAGAAATCTGAATCATTCCCTTCCGAAACTTGCAGAGACGGAGAGTGTGAGTTGGAGGTGTCCATGAGCTAGGAGCAGGATAAACTTTTACTAAGTATTCTGATTAATTACTTTGTCATTTTGCCTCCACGTCCCCCCGATTGCTCGTGAGCTTCTCCTCCTGTCCATACGGTAATTTCTCTACTGTGCGACACAGAGTCGCGGGTTATGACGCAATCGATAGCCTCGTTAGCCAAAAATTGCTTTGGGGCCATAACGTAAGCTACAAGGTAATGGAGCCTTTTATACATTTTCGTGTTTCTTTAGAAATAAAAAATGGACAAATAGAGTCTTTAAACGCCTCAGATGTAAAGTTATTCGCTGTAAAGTGACGCCAAAATGAATGGGAGTCAATGGAATGCAAACAGCAGGTGGGGGTCGGCTAATCAATGGCGGCTCCCGGGGAACCTTCAATAAAATATCAAACGCTGCCCCCCTGGGTTGAAGTTGATGGGGTCGCTGTGTCCATTTCTTTTACTGTCTATACCAGCTTTTACCATACCGCCACCTCCTGTACTGGAGTGTGAAGAGATTTCAGGCTAGGCATGTTATGAGATATATATTCTATGCTAAAGTCCACTATTCTTAATGAATTTTAAAACTGTCTTTATTATTTGACCAGTCCAGATCCTTGTTTTATGTTTAATAAATTGCAGATTGTAAATTCATTGCATCCTATGTTCTGTAGTTCTCTTTGCAGTTCATTCCTTTCCTGTTTAACAACACATGATCAACTGTTCCCTTCACTCTGCATATTTCACATTATCCTGTACTGTGTTTTCCTATTATGTTCAGTGTAGAATTAAGTATTATATGGCCCATCTTTAGTCTTAATAAAATTATCGGATCTTCTCTACTTAAGTTTTGTATCATTTTACTTTGTCTTACCATGTTTTGTATATTATAAAAATGTCTTCCGGTTTTACAGTTTTTCCAATTTCCTTGCCATATCCGATTGCAAGCTTCTTTAATTATAGCTTTTCCCTCCTTCCTACTTAAAGAAACTGTTGAACACCCCCAGAACACTATACGACACCGACACGCGTCACATGGGGTCATTCTGTGATACTTTTGTGTCTTTTTTTTAAGTTTGGTGCTGATTGCCATTCACTGCCATTATATGGAAGAATTTCAGATTATATAATGATGAACACAACATGATTTCTATATGATTAAAAATATGATTTATTAGATGAAACAAACAAGAGAAATAAAAAACGTTTCTCCTATCTCATCAATTATCAACTATATAAACTAATTTCACCACTTTTATTTGCACTGATATAGCAAGATGTCCTCTTTTAAAGACAGCTATTTTCTTCTTGCAGTGTAAATGCATTTAAATTCTTAATATTTTTCAATCCTGTAATATTCTGTTCGCTACTGATGTCACACTTTCATGGGCATGTGCTCCATAGTTATTCCTAAACTCTGTTTAACGTACTGTGTGTGTGTGTGTGTGTGTGTGTGTGTGCGTGTGTGTGTGTGTGTGTGTGTGTGTGTGTGTGTGTGTGTGTGTGTGAGGTTGTGCTGTGATAAGGATTAAACATTTTTGCTCAATACTTAAAGTGTTCATTGCTGTTTTCAGGCTAAAACACGCTCCTTTACACCTTGTATGAACTAGTGATTAATAAAGGACCCAGAAGCATTGTTCTTAAACATAAATAAATCTGGATTATGCAAACAAAAGACAGTGGAATTAATGAGAGATAATTCACAAAATAGAAAAAATAATTACAATATATAATTTAAGACAGCATGTAATGTTACATAAATCTTTTATTGACATTTGCCTTTAAACATTATTGTAAAAATGCAGGTTATAGAAAAGACGTGTGTGGTTTCTATAGCAACAGACTGTAAATATATTGCTTTGAATCTCTGTGTTTTTTTAACATTAAGTCTTATATTCAGAGCATATCTATATTTACATTTGCAGATTACAACAACACCCCATAAATGTTCATAATCTCAGTGGCTTTCTGTCCTGCTTTTGGCGACGGCAGGTCAGTCCAGTTTCTTCCCTATTCAAATCCATTACAGCACAAGATCAGCCACAATCCACAAGCTTTAGGAGAACAGCAAACCTCAAAATACTTCATTTACCCGAGAGAATCTCACAAAAACTGCCAGAAATGACCAAGTTAAGACTCGATCTGAAGATCTAGTCTGACCAAATTAGTTAGGGCTAGTCCAATCTACTTTCTTATGTTACTTACTTAAAGTTATGAGCAGTCTTGAGGTAAAAAATGAGATGATTTACTTTTAGGTCATATTTCACCCCAAAATGTAAATAAATAAATAAAAAATAAAAAATATATATATATGTATATATATATATATATATATATATATATATATATATATATATATATATATATATATATATATATATATATATATAAATTTTGAAGCATACATCATGGTAGTATTTGTTGTACTGAATATAATTTGATAAAATAAAATAAATGTAAACAACAAATAAAATAAAGGATGTTTTTCATTTCTCATGTATGACTCCTCGGGGTGAAATGCGTGACCCAGACATTTTTTGTGAGATTCACCAAATCATCGGACAGCCAATGTTTTATCATCATCATCATCTCTATCTGTTCTGCACATCTGGAAACATCCCGTCAAACACAAAATAACACCAGTGCTATAGATATATATCAACAAAAGCTCTGTGTCGTCTATCACAGGACGTTCAGGTGAGATGTTCGCACGTCTGTGAACAAAATGTGTCAGTGTGGAAACAGATGAAGCTCAGATTCAGACGTCTGTGGCCTAATAACTCGGACTCTTTCCTGAGCTCTTCATTTACAAATCCATAATTCCCTTTAATCAAACAAATCGAGAATTCAAGAGATGTAATCAACTCAGATTTTGGCATCAAATCCCATTTTAGAAGTAGTTTTGTTCTGTGCACTGGATCGATCACGTCAGAACAGATCGGGGTTCAAGGCTTTTATAAAACATTTCACAATATTAAAATCCTCTCATATTGCATTGCTCTCCCATAATAGTGCTTGGCACAGAAACGTGTGTTTGCAAATGACCCAACTTATTTTTCTTTACATTTACAAACTTATATACATTCTTACACGATAATGTACAAACAAAGATGTAAGTGCAAATACAATATGCATGCATGTCACTTTAAAATCTCGTTAAAACTGAAACGAGTTTCACACCAGAGCTTCAGAACTGCGAATATAAACGACTGTATCCAAACGAGAGCGAGTGAAGGGCAAAAACTGCACGAAACGAACATCTTCAAGAGCCTCGACCACCGAACGGACCAAGAAATAATGACTGTGAAATAATACTGTCAGGTCACTGTAGAAATTACACTTCAGAAAAGCTTCAGTCACGGGCGTGTCGTGGGAAAGACTGGCTGTGTCACATCTGGACTGAGCTCAAACTGGACACATTAAATAATATGAAACAATAACTCAACATCATCATAACAAGATTCAGTAGAAAGTGAGTACTTGGCCCTATATGACATCATCATGACCTTTGACACCAGTTGTGTTTGTTCGTTCAGTCTGAGTTTACACTGTAGGGCCGGGCGATATACGCTTTGTTTATAAAATATCACATATTTATAAAATGAAGCAACATTGTGATGATTTTATTTGGCCATTGAGTTTCTTCTCTGATTCTTTTCCATGAATCAGTCAAACTGATTCAAATATCAAGTCTCAGTCTTTTATATGTTAATATTGCTTTTAATGTACTGTTATATTTATACATGTGTTGTTGTTTTTTTCTTGATTTTTACTGTATTTTTCTTCTTGCATTAAACATTTTCAATCAAACTGGCAACAGTTTCTATTTGGTTGAAATTAATAAAAGAAATCAGCCTTCAAATCTATTTCAGAGCAAATATATAAATACTAATAAATACCGAACATGTTCAAAAGGCTGAAAAAATTTATATATATATATATATATATATATATATATATATTTTTTATTAAAATATTAAATATAATATCGCTCAGCCCTAACTGTCCAAGTAATAAATTCAAATAGCCTATAAATATGGTCCAGAATGCTGGTAGCATTACAACAAAACATCGCTGAAAAGTTTACGCTTTTCCTGTGGACAGGAAAACAAGCTTTTATCAACTTCTCGATGATCTATTTTTGACATTAAATAAAGATTTATTCACATCAAGAGAACACAGGCTGTGCTCAGGCAGACTGATGTCCTGATGGACTATGGCAAGCCGTTTTAACTTTTATTCATTTCCGGGATATGAATCCTTGATATCAACAATTCAATTATCACTAGTTAAAATGATAATTCTTGATATCACACTCAAAAAAATAACTCTTTGAATGAACGTAAAAAAATCATGGAAATGATTTCCACATGATTAACTTGCTTTATTTCAGCATTATGCAATTATGTTATTCCAATTTAATGTACTTACGTTGGGTCAACTTAATTTATTAAGGTTGATTCAACTTATTTTGGTTATTTTCAACTTTACTATGGTTGGACACAGCTCAATTTAATATTGTCAGCCCAACTAATTTACTTAATTTGCATCCAACTTATGTGGTTGTTATTTTCATTCATCCATCAATATTTCATTTATTTTAGTGACACATAATTAATTTGACAGACTACAGCTAGCACACAGTAGCACACATTTACATGCTCCTTCAACCAAAGCAGTTAAAAGAAACCAAATCAGTCCTCAGCCAAACAAAACACTATACTGCACTATACTGCCACCCTCTGGATGTAAGAATTTTTTACTTAACATAAATGGTTTGTGTTTAGACAACACGTTAGGATTTTGTACTGTTAAGTTGAGACATAATTACGTGGACCTTAATAGAAAAAAAAACATTTCAAGTCAACAAACACAATTATTATAAGTAAACTAAATATAAATATATTATGTAAAGTGCACAACCTTCCTAGTTCATTTTTTTGAGTGCAGGAATAATGTTTCTACTAGTAACAATGGCAATTTTTGATATCAGGAATTACATTTCAACTAGTAAAAATGTTCATTCTTGATATCAGCATTTACATTTTCACTAGTTAAAATGATAATTCTTGATATCAACAATTGAATTTCAACTAGTAAAAACTATAATTCTTGATATCTGTAATTGTATTTTCACTAGTGAAATGTCACCATAGGCTGCCATTCAAAATCAATTGTTGATATCAAGAATTGATTTCTTACTTGTTGAAATTCCAGTTCCACATATCAGAAATACAATTCTTACTAGTAAAAACCTTTATTTTTGATATCAAGAATTCAATTGTCTATGGCAAGCCGTTTTAACTTTTATTCATTTCCAGGATATGAATCCTTGATATCAACAATTCAATTTTCACTAGTTAAAATGATAATTCTTGATATCAGGAATAATGTTTCTACTAGTAACAATGGCAATTTTTGATATCAGGAATTACATTTCAACTAGTAAAAATGTTCATTCTTAATATCAACAATTTAATTTTAATTAGTAAAAACTATAATTCTTGATATTAACAATTGAATTTCAACTAGTAAAAACTATAATTCTTGATATTAACAATTTATATCCTGGGAATGGCAATAGGCAAGCCGTTTTGACTTTTAATCATTTGCAGGATATGAATTCTTGATATCAACAACTAAATTTTCACTAGTTAAAATGATTGTTATTGATATCAGGAATTAGATTTCTACTAGTAACAATGGCTATTTTTGATATCAGGAATTACATTTCCACTAGTAACAATGCTAATTCTTGATATCAGCATTTACATTTTCACTAGTTAAAATGATAATTCTTGATATCAACAATTGAATTTCAACTAGTAAAAACTATAATTCTTGATATCTGTAATTGTATTTTCACTAGTGAAATGTCACCATAGGCTGCCATTCAAAATCAATTGTTGATATCAAGAATTGATTTCTTACTAGTTAAAATTCCAGTTTCACATATCAGAAATACAATTCTTACTAGTAAAAACCTTTATTTTTGATATAAAGAATTCAATTGTCACTAGTTGAAATGTCTATTCTTGATATCAACAATTTAATTGCTACTAGTAACAATGTTCATTTTTGATATCAATAATTCCATTTTCACTAGTGACAATGTTAATATTTGATATCATGAATGTGATTGTTACTAGTAAGAAAGCCATTTTAGATATCTGAAATTATATTGATATCAGAAATACATTTTCAGATATCAAAAATGAAAAATTTTACTAGTAGCAATTAAATTGTTGATATCAAGAATAGACATTTCAACTAGTGACGATTGAATTATTGATATCAGTAATTGCCATTTTTACTAGTAACAATGTAATTCTTGATATCAACAATTATATTTCTACTAGTAAGAAATCAATTCTTGATATCAACAATTGATTTTGAATGGCAGCCTATGGTGACATTTCACTAGTGAAAATACAATTGTTGATATCAACAATTCAGTTGTTGATATCAACAATTAAATTCTTGATATCAACAATTACATTTTTGATATCAAGAATTGAATTGTTGATATCAAGAATTGAATTGTTGATATCAAGAATTTAATTGTTGATATCAACAATTGAATTGTTGATATCAACAATTCATATCCTACATGTGTTTTAAATGTTAAAAGGGCGACAAAACTATTACAGATATCAAAAATGTATTTCTTACTAGTTAAAATTCTGAATACACATATCAGAAATACAATTCTTACTAGTAAAAACCTTTATTTTTGATATCAAGAATTCAGTTGTCACTAGTTGAAATGTCTATTCTTGATATCAACAATTTAATTGTTACTAGTAACAATGTTCATTTTTGATATCAATAATTCCATTTTCACTAGTGACAATGTTAATTTCTGATATCATGAATGTGATTGTTACTAGTAAGAAAGCCATTTTAGATATCTGAAATAATATTGATATCAGAAATACATTTTCAGATATCAAAAATGAAAATTTTTACTAGTAGCAATTCAATTGTTGATATCAATAATATATATTTCAACTAGTGACAATTGAATTATTGATATCAGTAATTCACATTTTTACTAGTAACAATGTAATTATTGATATCAAAAATTATATTTCTACTAGTAAGAAATCAATTCTTGATATCAACAATTGATTTTGAATGGCAGCCTATGGTGACATTTCACTAGTGAAAATATAATTACAGATATCAAGAATTCAATTGTTGATATCAAGAATTAAATTGTTGATATCAAGAATTCAATTGTTGATATCAAAAATTAAATTGTTGATATCAACAATTACATTTTTGATATCAAAAAATGTAATTGTTGATATCAAAAATGTAATTCTTGATATCAACAATTCATATCCCGGAAATGAATAAAAGTTAAAACGGCTTGCCATAATTGTCACTATAGTTGAAATGTCTATTCTTGATGATAACAATTTAATTGCTACTAGTAACAATGTTCATTTTTGATATCAGTAATTCCATTTTCACTAGTGACAATGTTAATTTCTGATATCATGAATGTGATTGTTAAGAAAGACATTTTAGATATCTGAAATTATATTGTTATCAGAAATACATTTTCAGATATCAAAAATGAAAAAATTTACTAATAGCAATTCAATTGTTTGGGTTTTGCACTATTGATGATTTAGAGTTTCACCCCTTCATTGCTGCATCTTGGCCGATTTGTAGATGTTTTGTGTGTTTTTGTGGATTTCCCATTAATTTCCTATGGTCAGTAATTTTTGACCGAAGAACACAAGTGTGACTAGTTATTTTTTACAACCCCTTAGCCTGCTCGAATCATGCCCTCAATTTTTCTGTGTTCACATTCCAAATGCCATAAAAGTCACCAATTTGCGTACAATTCTGATAAAGCTGTGATTTTTAAAAATTCTAAACAGAATATTTTCCGGTCAGAAATGACTGAAGAGCACCAGAGGGAAAATAATCTAAATTCATAATTTTTTTTTTGTGAATTGTCTTACAGGCTGTTTGCGCTTTTGGAGGGATTCCTGATCATATGAATGAAAAACTGAGTAGGATCTCGAGCTTCTTGTTTCTGCAAGAAATTTCAGTTAATCATGAATCTTCATTTATTGTTAAATGGACTGTGTTTTAAAACCTAGTGAGCTGTCTGTGTAGGGATTACCCTCCCTCATAGGCTCATCGTCTACCTAGCCAGCATTTTTGGGTATCATCTAATGAACATTCAGAATGTGCATGTGAAGTCCAGAAATGCTGTCTAGGTTGGCAGCTCAGAAAGTTAAAAGGTGTTGGACTTGAAGTGGTGCTGCGCAGACCGATCGGTGTCTGACATCAAAGTATCACGAGAGCAGACGGCTCTATGGTTTCAAATCGCTCTCGCAGTGCTTTGATGTCATACACCGATCGGTCTGCACATCGCCGCTTCAAGCCAGTGAGGGTTTCTGCTCTGCAGTTTGGAGTGATGGGTGTGAAGAAAGGTCTTTATCATTGGTCAGGAAAGCTGTCTGTCAGAGTGTGGCGTAGGGTTCGGGGTTAGTTTCTGTTGTAGCAATTCACCTTTCGGCACGTCCATTACTGCGACCTGCAGCTCTCTCTGTCTCGTTTCACGTCGAACACACAAAAAACAAATCTGCATGCGTTTTGCTGAAGAACATTGTTTTGGTTGTGCTTCGGCTCTGCGTTGGTTGTGCTTCGGCTCTGCGTGACTGTGCGGATGAATATGGATATTCTACTGCTCATAAAACATTCACTACTAGTCTTAAGAGTTATAACCAGTTTAGAAGGAAAGGATCTCAAGCTGACGAGCTGAAGACGTTACTGTAGCTTTACCCATTAATAGACACTAGTGGTGGAATGGATCACAAAATTCACAGTTTGGATCATTTACAGATTTTGAGCCACGGATCAGATCATTTTTCGGATTAGCAAAAAAACGTTGCTTTTCATTTATTACTTAAAGCTCACTTGAAGTTCTCCGATACTACATCAAAAACTACTAGCTAACAGATAAGGTTCAAACCTTATTAAAAACAAGTGAATCGTCAGTAATAAAATAAGAACAAATACACAAATTACAAGCAGAGATGAATACTAAATAACAGTTACAAAGTCTAAGTCAGGACACAGACTCAAACTGCAGGACACAAAAAGGTTTAATTTTTTTAAAGGTAAAATAACACTTTGTTCACTGCTGAAATTAAATATAGTTTCATAATAATAATAATAATAATGATAATAAACTTTATTTCAGACCCAGGGGTATCCATAACACAATAGCACAATAACACACAGAGTAAGACATAAAAATACAAAAAATACAAAGCCTTCCACAATGTTCAGTGTCTAACATACAGACATGTTCACCAGTGGTTCCACAGTCTGGAAGAAAATCTGACAGAACTTCGTACAGGGTTTGCCAAAACAGCAATTAAGTCATTTTCTGACTCGGATACCCTACACATAAATCTATTCATCAGGTTATGTAAAATTGCAGAGCAGGTTGATACCCCGACACTGACAAACATATGGCTTGCACTGGAGCTTCTTGGAGCTCTCAGCAGAAGCCTCATGCTGTCATTAAAAGGCACTGTGAGTTTTCTAATGTTGCCTTGCTTATAACGACACCACAGGTAGGCAGTGTACAAAGGTGTACAATACGCTCTAAAGAGTGAGATCTTCACAGGTACAGAGCACATGCTAAACTTAAACATAGCACGTTCGCTTGAGCATACAGCTTCCGACGCTGCTATCCTTATCATCAGACAATAATATTGCAATAATATGGCCCAGATATGAGGCTCTCTGCACACCGCAAGTGCAGTGCCAGACAGATAGAAGTCAGGGAAGTTTGACTGTCTATCTTCTCTACTTCTGATAATCATGATCTTACTCTTTTGTGCATTATATTTTATATAAAAATCAGCACCATACAGTCTGCATATTCTCAGAAGCTGTTGTAGACCAGCACTATATGGGCTTAGAATGACCAAATCATCAGCGTACATAAGGTATTAATTAGTGAGTCACCAACCCTACAACCTGTACCACATGCATTTAAAATCACAGACAAATCATTCATATACATATTAAAAAGAAAAGGAGACAGAACACTGGCGAACACCATTGGTCACTTGGAAGGGAGCAGACGTTACATTCCCGCATCTCACTCTCATTGTCTGATGCGAGGACTAATAAACCAAGATTATTTTAACTCATGATTAACACGATTGAATGCTTCAGAAGCATCAATGAAGCACAAGAACATTGTGGAATTTTGCCTATTATATTTATCTTAAATTTTCTTTAGTGCAAAAATACACAAATCAGTGCCATACTTTCGTTTAAAACCAAATTGGTTATCAGTAAACAGGACGTTCCTCTCAAGTCTACACTGTAAAACTGTCTCCAGCACTTTGGACATAACACTGGCCAGAGCTATCGGCCTGTAATTATCTGAGCTGTTCAGCTTCCCCACTTTATCTTTAATAACTGGTACCAGCACAACAGAGAGCGTAGCATCAGGTAACTCTCCATGAACAAAAACACCTGTGTAACACATAGCCACCAGAGGACACAGTTTCTTACTAGTTTAAGATGTTCAGCTGTAATATAATCTCTTAACTTCAATATTGCTTCATGGACTTCAGCAGAAGTGATAACAACATCATCATTATACTCTACATTATCAACTACTAACAGATTTCTTTTTACACAGTTTAACAGTTCATAAAAATGTTTCCGCCATAACTGTGAGATTTCATCAGGACCACCAGCATCTATATTAGATGGAAGAGATGTTTTGCAATTATTAATAGTTTTTCATTTCTTTCCAGAAGTCATTACAATATATATTTTTTGCAGCTTCTATACCAGTGAATCTGACCTCATAGTGTTTTCATTTCTTTTAATATAGCGAAGTGCATATTTAAATCTAGCATTAGTGCATTTCTTATTTTCAAACAAGGGGCCATGCCTGCTTTTGCCTGACTCAGACCATTTTTTAAAAGCATTTCAGGCCTCTGTATGGAGCTCTTCTACATGATCCATCTACATGTAACCATTACTGTTAGGGGTTAACACTTCCAACCTGGCTTAGCATTGCACACTTTTGTCCTAGGTTTATATAGAGGCCTACTCGCAATACCGAGAGACTCCACAATAGCTTCATACAGGGAACATAAAGCCTTACAGTGTTGTACATTTTTACAGTTCATATCCCGACACAATAAGGCATATTTTGGGACCTTGATATCCCAAAATCTCTCTGCGTGAGCACGCGTTGTGTGCGTGGGGCTGTGTGGGCAGATAACGTGCAAGTCCCGATTTTCGCCTCTTCTTCTACGTTTAAAATTGTTTGAATGTGTAAATTGGCAAGACAAAACACGTCCAAATTATAAACTTTCCCTCTATGAGGGTTAAATTAGCAGAATCCCATGCGTCCCGAACCGTGGGGCCTGGTCCGTATGGATCAACTGCGTTCCGTTGCACCTCTAATAGACTCGGTACTTCCTTGAAAATAAATTCCAGCACAGAGTTACAACAACCATAATGAAATTACCATTCACAATAGATGATGCTGTAAAATCAACTTTGTTAAAGGGCAACATTTGGTAATTTTTTTGTTCAATAAATTCCTCATTCGCTTGTTGAGTAATAAAAACACCATCTCCACACCTTTACAACATTTCAAATCAGTTCTCGCCATCTCCAAGTCAAGCCAATGATGATTCTTGTTTTATTACGAACGACATAGTGTACGACAGTGTACCTTTAAGAGAAACAGCCAATTTGACGATTGTTTTGCAAGATTTGTAAGTTACTTTGATACAGTGTATTTAGTGGCCTGATGTGTTAATCACTTTCCTTTTCCTCTGCTGGACTCCTCTGAGTGGATGTGGGATCAGTCATAAATTGACATATTCATAGATGATTATGATTGCCCCGCCTCTTTTCCCAAACGGGAGGAGTTACTTCAGTTTCATTTTTGTCCTTTCCTTTCCTTTCTGTTCTTTTATTTTTGTTCTTTCCTCTCTTATGGATTTGTCCTAAAGTCTCTTACTCAGTCCTAATGTTTATCTAATGCTGTTTTGGTCCAGTTCAGACCTATAAGAGCCCGGTTTGATTAGAGAATGAAACACTCAAATGAAACCGTTTGAATCTGTGTTTGTATTAGATGGACAGAAGGAAGATTTTGAGGAGCTAGTTTTCAACGTCTGCAGAGGATATACAGACCATTTCCTTACTGTATTTATAGATGATTTATGGAAAATTACTATGGATTGGAAGGTTTGATATTAACTGGGTCTAAAATTAACCTCAAATGTGATTTTCACGAGTAATTCTTGTTAGTTGGCCTGTAGCTTTTATCGTTTTTATTCTATTTCTTAGGAAATGCACAATATAATATATCAACTATTTTCAGACCCTTTCAAATTTTTTCCTGTCATTAAGCCACAAAAATGATGGTGAATCTTGATTTTGTTATGTGTGGTTTGCTTTGGAGCAGATGAAGTTGCATCCAGGATCGTTTCTCATTACATACGATGAGCACTAGTTAGGGTCTGATATTCACTGATGCCCTATAGAGGATGCTTTAGTGCAGGGTTCACCAATCTCGGTCCTGGAGGGCCGCTGTCCTGCAGAGTTTAGCTCCAACCAGCTCCAACACACCTGTCTGAAAGTTTCTAGTATGCCTAATGAGATCTTGATTAGCTGGTTCAGGTGTGTTTAATTGGGGTTGGAGCTAAACTCTGCAGGACAGCGGCCCTCCAGGACCGAGATTGGTGAACCCTGCTTTAGTGTCTACATATAAACCGAAGTGTTGACACCCTGTCTAGTCCACTGTGGGACCAATTAGGAGATCAGAAGATCGCTATGTTCGACTATGGAGGTGGAGGGTTATTGCTGAGGGATGACAGGAGACCACAGTTAAGGTAAGTATATAACTTATAAACGTTTGTTTGAATGCACAGGCCTTTCCCCTTTTTAAAGTAAAAACAATCAAAATAAAATAAATAAACAATTAAAAGTGAATTACTTCAATTCAATGAAAAGAAATAAAATAAATCACTGAGCAAATCACTGTCAGTTTCACACTAGAAATACATTAATCATGTACCCAAAAGCAAATTGACAAAAACCTATTCAGACTCAACCACAATTTTGTAATATCACACACGTCGACGATAGGTTCAATTTTCAAATATTCAATCACTGATATCAGTCCCTTCTATTAGGTATCTCAGTTCTCAGTCCCATGGAGGAAAAAAAACAGTCTCTGTGCAGAAAATTTTTACCTTGAGCAGGGGGAAAAAATGAAATCAAGATACTCTCTTTGTCCTTTAAGATGAATTTTCTACTTTTTCGTCCAGTATCCGATTAGGTTGGCTCGCCATCCATGAGAATCAACTCCACTCAGAAAAACAAAAACCTGACCGGTTCAAAAGGCCAGAAATGCACCACCGCATTTAGTCAACAATGGCAGATTCACATTAGGTAAGTATCTCAACATCAGAGTAAATTGACATTTAAACATACAAATTAACATATCAAGTAATCAATGTTTTACAATATTGTACCTTTTACAATATTACATAGCTAATAAACATATCTCTTTTCAGGCACGCGCACGACACACGCACGTGATAACAAATGAAATAAACTTCTGTTTTTCTCACAAAAGTGTTGTGTTTCTTATTTAAACATTAAATTCAGCATACATACATAAAGGAACTCACCACATCCAGATATTCACTTTCCAGCAATATGACGATTTAATTAACCCATCGTTCGTCATAGGAGTAAAATGACTACAGAATCCACTCAATATCTTCCTCTTTTAACTATTCTGAAGAAATGTAAAGACTATGTTTAGTAACTAGGCGAACTAAACTAGGCGAATTTCGCACAGACTTTTCCACTTTCCGGTCTCGCGCATCTGCTCAGTGGGCGAATCATATCAACAGAATTCTGATTGGCTGAACCAATAACCCTAAATATTACAAATTATTTTTTCCACATAATTTATTCTATAAAAAGTGTTTGTTAACATCACCAATCTTTAATTATTTACATTTTTGTGAACCCCCTTAATTTACAAAAATATATTTTATAATACTGAATTAGTCTGGGTTACATCTGCTATTTTTCTTCTTCAGGACCTGACAGAAACACACCTAATACAGGGACAAATGTAAATGTGTGAATACAGGAGGAGCTCTGACATCACTGTAGTTCAGAGAGATTCAGAGAAAGTGAAACTAACTTGATCAACAACAATATGGACTCCTGAAATGATCAACCTCTTTAAACAACAGAATATTTATTGATCCGTTCAAAGAGTCTTGTGGACACATCTGATCCTCACAGGTAAGAGATAGAAATATAAGAGAGATTGTGCTGAACAGGTTTCTAATGGAAGTGAACTGGTTTAGAAGGTTTATGTCGAACTGGAATAAGTTGAACAGAACCAGGTTTAAGCATATCACATACTCAACTATTTTAGTTGTTCACTGCACTGAAATGGTATCCGAATTGTATTAAAAGTGTGTCATTTGATTGGTTGTAAAGCAAAGTTTGGCGTTTCTGTCATTTTGTCACATGGCAGAAAGACTAAAGAAACAGGAAGTAAATGACCTGCAGATTCACTGAACACAAACCTGCTAAACTGCAGATGAAAATCACTTTTATAATAAAGATTAAAACTAAACTTGACTAGCCTATATAATGTATTTTGTGAAGATATATATATATATATATATATATATATATATATATATATATATATATATATTATACATATACATATATATATATATATATATATATACATACATACATACATACATACATACAGTTTTGTTGGAAAATGTATCACTTGTACTTTGTACTTTAGTTAGGGTCAATAGTTCAGTTATACAGTTCTCAAAAAAAAAGTTATCAAAAGAGCATGTCAAAGTTCAGTTCTGTAAGTTTATGAGTTTCTTACTGAATTTCAAATCAATTATTGTGTTTCCCTCACTATCAATTCTTACGTTCATTTTAACCAATTTGATATAAATTATAAAATTGCCTCGAAATAATATTATGATGAAAAAGTAAAACTAAGCCGGACTCGAGGTAATATTTCATTTAAACCTCAGTGACTAAATACACATTAGGAGCAAATATAGGCTTAGATGTTTCTTATAAGTTCTTTGATCATTCAGTAACATTTCTATTCTTGAAAACGAAGAGGGAAGAACAATTGGCAGAATCTTCACCAACATCAACACAAGCAAGAAAAACCAGGAGACGGAGTATTGAGCAAACACCTCCATGTAAGTCAATAAACAAAAAATAAAAAACAAGAAGAATGACTTAATGCATGAATAACTTTCACTCTTCTCATATAATATTTAATATGTAGTTCAGGAGTGTACAGCAGCAGATAATAAAATCATTTCAAATCAAGATTTCAAATCAATATTGCTCATTCGTGTATTCATTTATTTGGTACAGTAAGTGTTCGTGTAATGAGCTTCACATTAGGGTTCTGATCAGCTTGTCTGGGTTCATTTAGCAGTAATGACCAGCTGACTGTACATGATCTCTAATATATTTGAGTTTCCTCAAAGACGTCACTCTTTGTCTCTAGACATTCTTTACATTCAACCAACTTCATGAGGTGCATCATGGGATTCTTTATAAACAGTATTAAAGGTTGTATCAGTGATTTCAGGCCCCCCCCCAAAAAATATCACATTCATCCAATCTTTCCTAACGATCCGCTAGCTACACGCCCCATAAGCATGCCATCAAAAAAACGCGTCTCTGTAGGCAGCCTAGGCTCTGAGATCTGCACACAAAAACAATTGGTTTCACCAACCACTCAAAACCAAAACAAATAGTACCATTTGAAAGCCATTAAATCAAAAAATCAAATGTGTTTCCAAACTTTAGACTAGTAGTGCAGGTGATTTATCTTCATCATTTCTCTCTCCAGCGATGTCTTCCTCCAGCGGTCCACTGACTGAGGAGCTTCAGTGCTCTATATGTCTGGACGTGTTCACTGATCCAGTCAGCACTCCATGTGGACACAACTTCTGCAAGACCTGTCTGAATAAGTGCTGGGACAACAGCCAGACCTGCAACTGTCCATATTGTAAAGAAACATTCAAGCACAGATCTGATCTCAAGATTAACACCACACTCAGAGAGCTCGTAGATCACTATAAAAAGAAAAGTCCTGAGAAAAAAGCTGAAGTTCTGAAAAAAGCTGAAGTTCTGTGTGACTTCTGTGAGGAAAGAAAGCTGAAAGCCCTGAAGTCGTGTCTGGTGTGTGAGATCTCTTACTGTGAAACTCACCTGGAGCCTCATTTGAGAGTGGCAGGTTTAAAGAAACACAAACTGATCAATCCTGTGAGTAATCTGGAGGACTATATATGTCAGAAACATGAGAGACCTCTGGAGCTGTTCTGTAGGGATGACCAGACTATTGTGTGTTTGTCATGCACTGACGGAGATCACAAAAACCACAACACTGTTTCTATAGAAGAGGAGAGTGAAGAGAAGAAGGTAGAAGTTACTGACAAACTGATTTTAAATGGCTCTTATCATGAGGAATCACATGTTCTTTAATATAAATGAATCAGTTATGAAAACATATTGTGTGTTGTTCTCTGTCTATAGACTCAACTGATGAAGACACAGAAAGACACACAGCAGATGATCCAGGACAGAATCAAGAAGATTCAAGACGTCAAACACTCAGCAGAAGTCAGAAAAGTGAGTTTAAAATAATTAAATTAAATTAATTTTAATATCTATCATTGTTTATTGAATTGTTGTATAAAAGCAATTTCACACTCACAGTCACACTGCTGGTCTGAATATCGACACGTCTGTGATTCCCTGATCACTTAGTAAAGTAATAACACATCTCTCCTCAACAACACACATGATTTGAGGAATCATTCAGTGCAAACGGGGCAGAATGAGGGATTTTGAAAACCGCCTAAAAACACTGAAGTATGAGAAATAATAACACTGATTCTTCTCTTAACAAACGCCACTAATAATGTGTTGATTGTCCTGGTTGATCAGAGAAACACAGAGAAGGAGAAAGCAGCCCGTGTGGAGCTCTTCACTGATCTCATCCGCTCCATTGAGAGATGTCAGACTGAACTGCTGGAGATGATGGAGGAGCAGCAGAAAGCAGCAGAGAAACAGGAGGAAGAGCTCATTGAAGAGCTGGAGCAGGAGATCACTGAGCTAAAGATGAGAAACACTGAGCTGGAGCAGCTCTCACACACTGAAGATCACCTCCACCTCCTACAGGTCAGTCAACATCTCTCTGATCAATGATAATGCAGTATATGACACCATAACACTCCCCATGCTGAAGGATTTCTCCTCTCTCCTGCTGTAGATTTACTCATCCCTGTGCAGCTCTAGAAACACCAGGAACTGGTCTGAGATCAGTGTGAAGACTGATGAGAGTCTGGAGACTCTGAGGAGAGCTCTGACTAAACTGCAGGACTCTCTACAGGAGAAACTCACGCTAACTGGTACAGCAATATCAAACACACCATACAGATACATATATTTATCATCTTTTAATATCAGTAATGAAGAATGAGTCTGATCAAGCTGAAATAAGAGAAGTGTGTGATCATGTGTTTGAGTCTCTTCATCATCACAGTTCTTCTTGAAGAGAGCAGGTCATATTCATCTCTAATTTCAGGAAACATGCAGTAAATTCATCTTGTACTAGAAGCTTCATCACTGTAACCAGAACCTTGAGGCTTTAGTAAATCTGTCAACACTTTTAGATGAGAAACAATAGAAAGAAACATTAATTTTCTGCCATTTTCAGTCTTTTCAGCTGTTTCATCTAAATGTTGTGATTATGTGTCAGATAAAATCAGTTTAGCAGAAGAAAATCAAATCGATAGACATCATGAATTTAAGATGCAGATTTGTTCTTTTTTTTTTAGAGGAATATTTCTGACCTGTATCAAACAGCTTCGCAGTGCTGGACTTCATTTTCTCTTTCTCTAAGGTTATTTTTATAGTGTTGTCTTTGCTGAATAACCACAACACTAATACACTCCAAAACTGAGATGAATAACATTAGGCATAAAAATATGTTCTAAAAAGGAGGAATATTTCGAGCTCAAGCACAATAGGAGTTCAGGGATTCTCTAAATATCAGCAGAGAAACATTGATCAGATAAAACATTGTACACAATCCTTTAAATATAACCTTAAATCTTGTCTATAATTCCACACATAAACATGTCAAAGATCTGATGGTGTTTTATTGTCATTAGTCTCTACAGTTCTGAAGAGGAGACAGCAGTATGCAGGTACAGTGTGCTGTCTGCACTACACTAGATTACATTCAGATACTCACAGCTTCATCACTGACCGACAGTATGATTACAGTTTTTCTCGATTGCCTAAACACATTTCTTGAAACTATGCTTCGTATTCTCAAAACTGTAAACACAAATCCATAACGTCTCACCCAATTCCCCAAACATCCTATTTTCAGGTCAAAATGAAGCTCTACACTCAAAAACATTCACTCTTGCTGAAAAACCAAACTTTGCCCTCAGACAGGACACACAAGCCCTCAAAATCACACACACTACAGCATAGTCTAACACACTGGTGCAATAAATTCAAAATAACATTTCCAAAACTGGTAAGTTATGTTGCTTGTGGTTCCCCCCCTCACAAACCTTTTCACATGATGAACACAAAAGACACAACCAATGGATACATTGGCACATTTTTATTCATTCGTGTACTACACAGTACAACACACACGCAACAAAACAAAACAACTTTTTTTTCCCTGTTTTACTTTTCTTTTCTTTTTTTATTCTCTCCTCAAAAAAATGTACACTGTTAGAAAAATCTGTAGAAATTACAGTATTACTGGCAGCTACTTGCCAGTAACTTACTGTAGATTTAAATTTATGTTATTTACTGGCAACAATTTGTTCAAAATTAAATGAACATTAAACATTAACAAGTCTTTATCTTTACAGAATAAAACTAATATAACAGCCTCATGCAAAGCATTCTGGGAACCAAAATCTGAAGGAAAAAAACAGAAAAAGGTTGATGAAGATTTCTGGTTCCCAGAATGCTTTGCATTAGATTGTTATTTTATAATTTTATTCTGTAAAGACAAAGACTTGTTAGTGTATAATGTTCATTTAACTTTGAACAAATTGTTGCCAGTAAATAACATAAATTTAAATCTACAGTAAGTTACTGGCAAATAGCTGCATAACTACAGCAAATTTTTTACAGTGCATATTTACTTACAGTAAGATGTGTGTGACTGTCACGGGGTGACAAATAAGCCCGGGACGATCCCCACTAGAGAAACGTCCCTGTTGAGATTTGGGAAGTGAAACACCGTCCCAAAGCCGAGTGAGTGCCTGTCGCCATGGTAATTAGAGGCGGATTGACAGCAGGTGTGGGTAATTTGCGCTGAGCGTTTGAATGAGGCCACGCTGGCTCATGAGAGTATAAAAAGTCAGAGGAAGAGAAAGTTGGGGATGTTCTTCTCCTGCTTGTGGTGCTTTTGTTCCCGTTTGGATGTGGCTGGCTCTTGTTAGGAAGCGTTCTCAGAAGTGTGTCGTTGAGGGCTCGTTGCGAGGAAAAAGGAATGTCGTGTGTATGAGGAATTGAAGACGGAGAGAGAGAGAAGGAAAGAGGGAAGTGCCTCGTCTGGATGAGAGAGCGAAGATAAGTAACCGATTAATTGAATCTCCTACCACACGTTTGATATTGAGATAGATGTGGGTTGAAGTGCTTGGAATGTGCTGTACGAATATCACTGAGTGAATTAAACTGATTCTCTGCCAGTCTTATCTCCTCTTCCCGTTCGGACGGTGAAGTGAATCCAGTTTATGCCTATGAAGAAGTGTGTAAAATCTCCTTCCTCTCGCCGCCGATCCTTTGCTCTTTAAACCGAGACCCAGGGTGAGTGCTGGCCTTAAGTACACTAAATGAGTGGATTTGCAGTGTTTGAATTGCCGTTCCTTCTCTTCCCTCGCGTTGTATATTGGAGTGGAATTCCTGTGAGTGTGTAAAAGTCTGTTTTTAACCGCCGTGCGCTCGCCCAAGAGGCAGGCTGGTATATTGTACATCTTCAGAGCTTGGAGAGATCGAGTACGTCCAACTGAGGAAAGGTTTGGGAAGGACAGCTGGCGTGAAATCCTGTTTCCTCCACGACATACGTAAGAACGTTATATTGCTGTGTGAAGTGTTGACTCTGTCTGCCCTAGAGAAAGCCCAGCTCAGTCTGTGACTGTGAGTTCGCTGCAGCCCCGAAGCCCACCTGTATGGAGCGAAGTTTCTGTCTTCTCTACGACACACGTGAGAACGTTATATTGCTGTGTGAAGCATTGACTCTGTCTGCCCTAGAGAAAGCCCAGCCCAGCCTGTGACTGTGAGTTCGCTGCAGCCCCAAAGCCCACCTGTATGGAGTGAAGTTTTTGTCTTCTCCACGACACATGTGAGAACGTTATATTGCTGTGTGAAGTGTTGACTCTGTCTGCCCTAGAGAAAGCCCAGCCCAGTCTGTGACTGTGAGTTCGCTGCAGCCCCAAAGCCCACCTGTATGGAGTGAAGTTTCTGTCTTCTCCACGACACATGTGAGAACGTTATATTGCTGTGTGAAGTGTTGACTCTGTCTGCCCTAGAGAAAGCCCAGCCCAGTCTGTGACTGTGAGTTCGCTGCAGCCCAAAGCCCACCTGTATGGAGTGAAGTTTCTGTCTTCTCCACGACACATGTGAGAACGTTATATTGCTGTGTGAAGTGTTGACTCTGTCTGCCCTAGAGAAAGCCCAGCCCAGTCTGTGACTGAGTTCGCTGCAGCCCAAAGCCCACCTGTATGGCGTGAAGTTTCTGTCTTTTCCACGACACATGTGAGAACGTTATATTGCTGTGTGAAGTGTTGACTCTGTCTGCCCTAGAGAAAGCCCAGCCCAGTCTGTGACTGTGAGTTCGCTGCAGCCCCCAAAGCCCACCTGTATGGAGTGAAGTTTCTGTCTTCTCCACGACACATGTGAGAACGTTATATTGCTGTGTGAAGTGTTGACTCCGTCTGCCCTAGAGAAAGCCCAGCCCAGTCTGTGACTGTGTTCGCTGCAGCCCCAAAGTCCACCTGTAAGAGGAAGCTGTGGTCATCCCTTCACTGGAGAACTCACCTGTCCATCACCTCCCACTGTGTACCTGATACCAGCGTGGAGAAAGGAACCCAGTTAACCTACTTACCGTAAGACACCTACCTGAATCCTATCGACTGCTGTGAACTGTCCCCTACTTCAAAGAGAAGAGGAAGCTGTGGTTACCTACTCACTGGAGAACTCACCTGTCCATCACCTCCCACGGCGTACCTGATACCAGCGTGGAGAAAGGAACCCAGTTAACCTACATACCGTAAGATACTTACTTGCATACTATTGACTGCTGTGAACTGTCTCCCACTTGAAAGGAGGAGAGGAAGTTGTGGCCATCCACTTACCGGAGAACTCACCTGTCCGTCACCTCCCATTGTGTACCTGATACCAGCTTGGAGAAAAGAACCCGGTTAACCTACTTACCGTAAGGCATCTACCTGTATCCTATCGACTGCTGTGAACCGTCCCCTACTTCAAAGAGAAGAGGAAGCTGTGTTCATCTACTCACTGGAGAACTCACCTGTCCATCACCTCCCACTGCGTACCTGATACCAGCGTGGAGAAAGGAACCCAGTTAACCTACATACCGTAAGATACCTACTTGTACCTTATCAACTGCTGTGAACTGTCCCCTACTTCAAAGAGAAGAGGAAGCTGTGGTCATCCGCTCACTGGAGAACTCACCTGCTCATCACCTCCCATTGCGAACTTGATACCAGCGTGGAAGGAGCCTGGTCGATCTACTTACCGTAAGATATCTACCTGTATATTTGACTGCCGTGAACTGTTCTCTATTGAAAAGAGGAGAGGAAGCTGTGGCCATCCATTCGCCGGAGAACTCACCTGTCCATCACCTTCCATTGTGTACCTGATACCTGTTTGGAGAAAGGAACTCTGTTAACCTGCATACCGTGAGATACTTACCAGTCCGGTACTCCTTACTGGGAATCGCCGTCTGTGGGGAAGACTGTGTCCTCTTGCCGTCTTGGACTCCTCCCTGGACGAGGGAGAGAAGAAGACTTTTAGATTAGGATTACCAATTGTTTTATTCTTAATAAAATTTGTTACTCTTTATTCCTTGACTCTGGTCTCGTCTCTGGCACGCTCCTCAAAGTGTTCTGGGTCTAGGGGTGGGCATAGTCTGGTTCGGCCCATCCCGACCTGTGACAGAAAATTGGCGTAGTCGGCAGGATTACACTTTGAGTTGAGCGACCAGAGTTGGGGATGGCAGAGGGGGAAGAACCGGGGGCTCGGCCACCTGTTATGCCGACTTTCATGGGTGCCCCATGGGCCCCGAGGTATGGAGGCCTGGGGTCTGAAGTGAGTCTGTCGGAGTGGAGAACCCAGGTCGAGTACTTGGCAGGACTCCAGGGTCTGAACGCCACACAGAGGGTCCAGTTTGTGTTGAATTCCCTGGAAGGGGATGCAAGAAGGGAAGTCCAAGCAGCACCAGAAGCTAATCGAGCGACAACCCAGGCGATTTTCGACTTTCTCACAGGGCAATATGGGGATACCACCCCGGTAGCAGTACTGAGGGCGAAGTTCTTTAATTCTCGGCAAGGCCCTCGACAATCCATTCGGGCATTCACCTTACAACTGCGGGAGCAGTATTCTAGGCTGACGGGGAGACAGGATCATGGCCTGGGGGGCGAAGAGGTCCTGTTGCGAGACCAATTTGTGCTGGGGCTACGGGAGGGCCCAGTTCGGCAGAGTTTGCGGGTACAACTGAGGAGAGAGCCGAATTTGACTTTCGAAGAGCTCCGACGGGAAGCTTTGGCCCTGGAGCATGACCAGGCGGAGCATGCGGGTGTCCCCAGCTGCCTGGCTACGAACGTTGTTGAACCTCCTCCGGCCCCGGCGGCGCCCGATTGGAAGCAGGCCCTCCGGGAAGAATTAAAGAGGGATGTCCGTGAGCAAATGTCTGAGTTATCCAAGTCTGTGAGGGAAGAACTACGTCGAGAACGGCCCCAGTACCCTCCTCACTCTCGAGAGCGGGCCTACTCCGATGGGAGTCGCCCGTTTGAACATCGTCCTCCCCGGTCAGTGGGCTCTCGATTTCAGTGGGATGCACATGGGCGTCCCATCTGTAACGGCTGTGGAGAGCCGGGGCACTATGCTCGCCAGTGTTCCGCTCGACGGGCATCACAAGGGGGTTTTTAGAGTCTCCGGCCACTGTGGGTCAAGTGGTCGGGACCCCCTTGTCAGACCCCCCTCCTTCGATATCTTCTCAGAGCTGCCTGGTAGGCCGTTGTCCGGTGGTTATGGTCCAGGTAAATGGCCAGAAAATCCGGTGTCTCTTGGATACGGGTTCCCAAGTGACCCTGTTTTCAGAAAGTTTGGCCCAAGAGCTGTTTGGTTCCGGAAGCCAACTCCCTGCAGAGGCCCCCTGGCTGACGCTCCGTGGGGCAAACGGGCTGGACATCCCGTATGTGGGATACTTGGTGACCGATTTACAGATCCATGGAATTCTAGTACCTCAGAAGGGGGTAGTGGTCGTCCGAGACCCGTGTCTGGGCTCCCATCGTGCACTGATCGGAATGAATGTCATCTCGGACTGTTGGGAGGAACTATTTCGAAGTGCGCCGGCACGAGCGGCCGCAACACCTGCCGGCCAAGAGTGGGACCGCGTCAGGGCCGATTGCCGCCGGATTTGTCTGCCCGAACAACAGCATGACCGAGAGAGTGTGGGAAGAATGGTTTGTCGCTATGCCCTGTCTATTCCAGCTCGAAGCGAGGCTGTGGTCCGAGTTAGGCTTCCCCCTAGACGTTACCGTCCACACGAATGGGTCCTGGTGGAACCCCATGACGAGGGTCCTAAGGTGGAAGTAGCTCGAGGGCTAACCATCGTCCGAGGGGGCAGGATCCCCGTCCGAGTTCGAAACACAAACCCCTTCCCGGTGCTTCTATACCGCCACCAGTGTTTGGCCCGAGTGACATCCGTGAAGCCACAGCAGGTTCACGAGCAGGGGGAAGTGAGTTTTGAGCGGGTGAGTCCAACGGTGGTTGAAGTGGCCCTAGCCCGAGTCGGTTCGGGAGTGGAGGAGAGCGGGAGAGGATTGCCGGCCCATTTGCAGGGAGAGTCTTTACGGGGCGAAGAGTTGAGGGAAGAACAAACGAGACAACTCCAAGAGTTCTTGAAGGATTGGCAGCACTTGTTTGCCACCCACGAGGAGGACTATGGCCGCACAGATGCGGTAAAACATCAAATTCCGACCGGAGACGCGGCGCCGAGCCGAGAACGTTATCGACCTGTACCCCCGACCTTGTACCCGGAGGTTCGTACCTTGTTGCGGGGAATGCTTGCTAGAGGGATTATTCGTGAGAGCAACAGCCCTTGGGCCGCACCTATAGTATTGGTCCGCAAGAAAACGGGCTCCTGGAGGTTCTGTGTGGACTACAGGAAGTTAAACCAGGTAACTAAAAGAGATGCTTTCCCACTACCACGAGTCGAAGATTCCCTCACGAGCCTCACTCAAGCTGCCTGGTATTCCACCCTCGATCTAGCCAGCGGCTACTGGCAGGTGCAAATGGACGAGCATGACCGAGAGAAGACGGCATTCACTACCCCCTTCGGCCTCTGTGAATGGGACCGGATGCCGTTCGGGCTTTGCAACGCTCCAGCCACATTCCAACGGCTGATGCAGCGTTGTTTGGGCAGTCAGTTGATGGACACCACTCTCGTCTACTTGGATGATGTTATCGTGTATTCTCCTGATTTTAAGTCTCACTTGGAACATCTGGGGCAAGTCTTCCGCTCCCTTGAGCGTTACGGGTTGAAGCTACAGCCCGACAAGTGTCAGCTCTTCCGTAAGGAGGTTAAGTTCTTGGGACATGTGGTCAGTGCGGCGGGGATCTCGGTTGACCCAGAGAAGGTGGTGGCAGTGCAAGAGTGGGCATCACCCCAGACGGTGCGTCAAGTGCGGTCATTCCTGGGCTTTGTGGGTTACTACCGGCGATTTATACAAGACTTCTCCAAGATTGCTAAACCGATTAACCAACTGCTTGGAGGTACCGGGCGAACCCGGGGTCGAGGATCCCCGACGATCCAATGGGACCCAGCTTGTGAAGCTGCCTTTCAAAGGCTTAAACAAGAGCTGTTGCAGGCCCCGATCCTAGCCTATGCCGACTTCACACAATCATTTATTTTATACACCGACGCCAGCCAGCTTGGTTTGGGTGCAGTACTGGCACAGAAACAGCAAGGAGCAGAAAGAGTAATTGCTTACGCCAGCCGAAGCTTACACCCCGCCGAAAAGAACGACTCAAATTATAGTTCCTTCAAACTCGAGCTGTTAGCCATGAAATGGGCATTAAGCGAAAAGTTCAAAGACTATCTTTGGGGAGCCAAGGTACAGGTTGTCACAGACAATAACCCGCTGGTACATCTACAAACGGCCAAGCTGGGGGCGGTAGAGCAACGCTGGGTGGCACAACTGGCCAATTTTGACTACCAGATCCAGTATCGACCAGGAAAGGAACACACCAATGCTGATGTACTATCTAGGTTACCGGGTGAAGGGTCGGCAGGCCATCTACAGGCCCCCGGAGCGGGGTCCGATGAGGGATTGATGGTGGGGGTCATTGAAGCACCGGGACAAGGGTCTGAAGACCCCCCTCCATGTTGGGGGTGGGATCCATCACGCTGGAGGTCGTGGCAGGGCGAAGATGGGGATGTGCTGAAGGTACGGACGTGGGTAGAACAGGAGATCTGGCCCGAGGGGGCGGAACGTCGAGCTGAGACTCGAGTTGTGCGAGGCTTGCTGGGACAGAGGGCGAGGCTGTGCCTAAAGCAAGGGGTGCTTTCAGGCCCGGTTCTACGGGGGTGCTTGAGGGTGCTAAGCACCCTCAAATAAAAGTGAAAGCACCCTCAGATGAAAAATTATTAATAGCACACATAAACGAGATTTTGCCGAAAATAAAACACAGACGGATTTCACACTCTTGCCTATAATAGGATAGCCTACACAAAATAAATAAATTAATAAAATTAAACAAATATATATATATTAAATAAATTATTTCGTTATGCTTTCATGTTTAATGCATTGTAGTAGTTGTCCTTTCGTGATCGCGATACGCAAAAGGTGAAGCTGTCTCTTTAATTGCCCACTTTGCTTGCGTGCGTGCTTCCCGCTCAGAAATTTTGTTAGCTGACTTTCTGAGACGGGGCTTTAGGTAACGTAAAAATAAGTGTCGATCCATTTTTAATCATCATGGACATAAGAAAATGGCTCAAGCAAGCCGTTTGAAGGAAGGTTACAGTACTGAATATATTTGGATTAGCTTCTCCTCCGAATCACAACCTGTAAGTATTATTATTAATAATTGTAGCATGCTCAATAAGTATTTTGTGTAACGTTATGTGTGTTGTGTAACGTTAAGCTAGTGCAGCTTCTTGGTCTTTTGCTGTCAATTGTTTTGAACTGCTTGTCGTTGTTATTGGAGTTGTCATAAAGAATAGAGCAGCAATACCTTGGTGCAGAGCCATAGAGAGAAAGAGTTGCGACACTCTTTGATGTCGCCGCTATGGCTGTCACGTGGTTCATGTAAGCCCCAATAGTTCTAAAACATACGCTGGCTGTCATGTTCTTCTATGGGACAGACAGCAGCGATTGCATTATTGAACGGTAAATATAAAATAAAACACACCTCAAGTACTTTTTCAGCTGTTATTGCATTTTGTTAATGTCAGTTTTGCATTTGGAGACAAGTTTTAGGCTATATTTTTGGAGGGAAAAGCTCAGTGTTCATGTTCGCATGGGTAGTAGCACTGGCTTTAGCGGCTCTAACTTAACTTTTCCATATCATTCATCTGATGATGGACGTCTCATGATATTTATTTTAGCACAACTGGGCTGTATTAGGCTATTGATTCCCGTGATTTTGCTTATAAATTTTGATTCAGCCATTAGCCTACCTTCGTGATCACGCAAAGAGGTCTGCCGTGGCGGTCCGTTCAGAGTTCGCTTAAGCTAGCTCACTTCTTCTGATGAAAGTGGCCACCCCAGGACCACAACGTGAAACATTATCATGTTAAGACTAAGAATATTATTTTAATATTAAGCCATACACATTATCAAAACTATAACAGATTAAAAACGAATTTAAGCATTGCTAATACAAATGAAGGTTTTCAAATAAACAATTTTTATTAAACAATGACAGACAACAAAAATGTGTGCTTGTGTGAACAAGAAAAGCAAAAATCAGGGGCAGGTGATCCATGAAACAGACAGGACTGGTGATGGCCATAACAATCCTAGAGGTCCAGCATTGTTCTCACAAGCCGCTTCACTCAAGACAATAAAACATAATGAAAAGTTAGTATATCCCAAAAAATTAAATAAAATAAAAGTTGCTATAAAGGTCGCAGCGATTCATTACCGAACTCTTAACTGACGAAGTCGCGCTAGCTAACTAGCTAAGTTAGCAGGCAGTGCTTGAAAATTGGTTGAAACAACTAACATAAAATATAAATAATTACGCTGTGCATGTACAAATGAAGACCAGTATAAGCATCGCAAAGGGCCTCTGATACAAAATAGACGGTTGACAATTCAAAAGAGGTCGATATTTCAACAACTTAACTCTGGAACAACTCGACGCGCAGCAATGTAAGTGAATGGGGTCCAACGCCAAAATGACAGTGTTTAGAACTATCCCGCTCTTCAAATCCCGGAAGTGGGCGGTTAAAAGCGCCGCCATTATTTACAACGGAGGTCTATGGGAGTGTCGCAACTCTTTCTCTTTATGGCTCTGCCTTGGTGTAATAACGTTACTGCAGAAGTGCTTTATCAATATGTTTATGCATAACGCTAACAATGAATTACTGATTGGGTGTTGATGTGTTGTCATGGTTGTCATATTGTACAGACCCGGCAGTCAGCGCTAGTGCATTATGGGTAATTGTTTGTTGGGAGTTGATTTATGCGTTATTACAGCAATATGGTTGGGGTTTGTGTTAGTAAAGTTACGTGTGTTTATGTTCAAGTTAGATTGGATGTTCTTGGTACATTTTCTGCCTGGTTATGTAAAAATGTGTCTCTCACCGTCATGGAGAGAGACGTGTGTAAGGCAGTGACTTCAATGAGTGTTCAATTGTCGTTGAAGTTGGTTACAACAAAGGTATTACCACAGTGTAGGTAGACTATGTGTTAATGTTTTGCAAAGTGAAGATTGCTGCTTGTTTACATGCTATTCTATAATTTACTGTCAGATCGTATATTGTTTAATTTAACAGCAATTACAGCAGTGTTGTTGTATACAACATCCCCAATTTTGAGTTACTATGTTTCAGACTGATGACTGAGCTATTTCCTACGATTATGTAAGCAGCACCCTCACTATATTCAGAAGCACCCTCAGTGATTTGGTTCTAGAACCGGGCCTGGGTGCTTTGTAGGGCACTGCAGGAGCCCGGCCGAGAAGAGGAGGTCCGTCAGATTGTGGTCCCTGAAGGACGTTGGCAAGCTCTGTTGGAGGCCTATCATGGCCGGATGGGACATCAGGGGCAAGAGAGGACGTTGGCCTTGTTGAGACGACATTTCTACTGGCCCGGGATGGAGGGTACTACCAGGGCTTACCTCCAGAGGTGTCCACGCTGCATCTTGTTTAAATCTAGGAAGGAGGCCCGGGCACCGTTGGTCCCGATCCAGGCCAAGGCACCTCTGCACATAGTGGCCATGGACTTCCTCACTCTGGGGCGACCGGTGGATCAGGTCCAGAATATTCTTGTCATCACTTATCTGTTTACTAAATACGCCTGGGCCGTCCCTACTGTGGACCAAACTGCTCTTACTACCGCCAATGCCCTCTGGAGATATGTAATTCAGCCGTTTGGTTGTCCGGAAATCCTCCATTCTGACCAGGGGGCTAATTTCGAGTCCAAGGTAATCCGCGAACTGTGCCTCCTGTACGGATGTAAGAAGACCCACACGACCCCTTATCACCCTCAAGGGAACGGGGGGTGTGAGAGGTTCAATCAGACCTTATTGGGCTTATTGGGTACCTTGGAGGAGGAACAGCAGGGCCACTGGGCTGACAGGCTTCCAGCGATGATACAGGCGTATAATAATAGCATACACAGTACTACTGGTTACGCCCCTACTTACCTAATGTTCGGCAGGCAGGGCCGTGCACAGACATTTTAAGGGGCAGTGGCCTAAACCAAAAAAGGGGCACAATTTTGTTTTTTTGGGGGGGTTGGCCAACATCAGAAAATGTAGCTATTTGTATTAGATCTGATCGAGAGTACAATAATTTGATTAGACAAGCAGCTAACTCTAAGAACGTGGATATGTTGTACACAGGGCTGGACTGGGGCAAAAAAAAAAAAAAAAAAAAAATCGGCCCTGGCATTTTGGCCCAGACTGGCCCACTATATGATCATAAACAGCACCCATCTTTGCACGCCCTTAAATATATGCATACCAACTCCAATTCCTTAAAACCACTAATGCCATGTAATGAGTGAGTATATGAACGAGTGAGAGTTAACAGATGAAATAAGTAATTTATTAAAGTGTAAATTGCAGGTTAAATTTTTCACGAAGATAATGCAATGTGTTTATTAAACATAAAGATAAGAACCGCCCACCATTGTTTTTTATACCAAAATGCTGATATAATATGAAAAGTTGCCACTTTTAACAGTGGTTTTAACCGCTCCCGCTGCCTTCCACTAGATGGGGTGTGACGTCATAAGAGGAACTCACTAGTAGAGTTACCGTACGCTAGCAGCTATAGATGCCTTACATAACTACAGAAAAGTTGGTTGTATGTTTTATTTGATAAAAAAATTATGGATAAAATAACTCCATTGTAAACATACTCGTGTGTGCTGACTTCAAGGGGACCGTGATCCTGCCTGAAATGAGAATAAGCTATTCGCAAAACAAACGGGTTCAGGCACGTCAGATCAGCCGGTCGCAGGTCGAGCTGCTCCACTAAACAAAACGCGTTCACCTCACGGCAGCACATACTCTCCACTGCTGATAGCCCACACAAACACGGTGATGGGGACATCGATCTCTCTTTTTCTTTTCTGACAATAAACATCGCTAATGAAATCGTGAGAAATAGCGTGGATTGAGGAAGGGTATTACATGACGTTTGAGGCGTCGATGAGACTAGCGATTGATGCCTGTGCAGTGTGTGCATCTCTAACGTTACAGCTCTGATTTGGACTGCCTTACTGTAAGTAAATAATGTCTTCAGTCGTTGTCCCTCCTTGCTATTCTACATGACGGCAAATTTTTTAAAAGACTGGCTTGTTCCCTTATATTATCCAGGTTAAGTTTGCACCAGGCTAGCCTAGACTAGCTCTAACATAGCTAATTTACTCGCCAACACCTGGCTAACCCTCCACTCATTCTCCTCACACCAAGCATTAATAACTCTTTGAGTGCCATGGGTCCCCTCTCTCACGCCTGACCGGTTAAAAATTGTAGGGCCGTGGTCCATAAAGAATTTGATGGTTTCCCACATCCTCAGTCGTTCTCCAAATAGCCATAATACAGTAGGAATCTAGCAGAGTATGGGTTGCGAGTTCCTCTTGTGACGTCATCACCAGTAACTGAAAAAAACACGCTACCTTCGAAGAAACCCCAATAAATGTTATTTTAACACATTTTAAGACAGAAATAATTAAATATATACATATAGAGCACTTTAATTTACACATTAATTGGCTGTGGTGGTTAACCTGCAACTTACACTTTAATACAGTGATGAATCCTAAAACAAGCTATAAGCTGCACTGGCATAGCAATACCAGTGTTTCTCACAGTGTTGCCCCCCCCCATAAGAAAATGTTGTGCATTTTAATGTTAAATTCATCAATCTGGTGCACTTTGAGAGTTCAAAATGAAAAGCTCCAACCCATATTCAGTGTGCAAATTAAACAAAGAAAAATTCAAACCTCTTTTAGTTACAGTGTCTATTTACATTACATCTACTACATAATAATAGTTATAATATTAATCAAATGACAGTAATAGCCATATTTTGTAAAACAATAAAGGAAACTTTCATAATTAGTTTTGAACCAATTTCTATACTTGAAAGAGATAAGCACATGATCTTTTATTTTAACGGAAACTGCATCAAGCTGTTATTTTGGCGGAAAACATGGTTTACAAATGCCTCTCATTAAATTTATAGAGAATTGCGGTAATCGTCAACTATGCAGATGTGGAAATGATCTGTAACTGAGTTATGGGTTCCTACACTCATGACATGGCCTAAGTGTTTTGAAAGTAGTTCTACACTCTCTCATCTCTCTCCTGATCCTCCTCATTATCATCATCATCACTGGAGCTGATGAAGGTCAGAACACATCCACTACCGTTCAAAAGTTTGGGGTCAGTAAGATTTTTAATGTTTTTAAAAGAAGTATCTTCTGCTCACCAAGGCTGCATTTATTTGATTACAAATATAAACAAAAACAGTAATATTCTGAAATATTATTCCAATTTAAAACAGCTGTTTTCTATGTGAATATACAGTAATGCTGTTCTTTTGAACTTTCTATTCATCAAAGAATTTTGAAAAAAAAAAAACTGTTTTCAACATTGATAATAATAATGAATGTTTCTTGAGCATCAGATCATCATATTAGAGTGATTTCTGAAGGATCATGTAGTATGGAGTAATGATGCTGAACATTCAGCTTTGATCACAGGAATAAATTACAGAAAACAGTCATTTTAAATTGTCACAATATTTCACAATAATATATATTTTTTTATCAAATAATGCAGCCTTGGTGAGCAGAAGATAGGCTACTTCTTTTAAAAACATTTAAAAAAATCTTACTGACCCCAAACTTTTGAACGGTAGTGTATATTTTAACACATTTTACAGTGTCTGCTTCAAGGGCTTGTTTCTATTTTTTCAAGCTATTTCTCTGCACATTCCTTGTGTTTCTTCTCCATCTCGCTGACTATTTTGACAGATATACACTGACACTGCTGCACGCTTGCTCACTCGTTTAAAGTTGTGATTGGCCCAGCCCAGTGTCAATCAAGAAAATAACCAATGGGCCGCTGATCTACGTGTTTCATGGACTGGTCTGTCAGAAAAAAAAGAAAAAAAACCTAACCCTGACTTTTTCTGACCAATGCATTACACCAGCACAAACCCAGCACCAACAATTAAACAAAACAAAACGAATGGGGCGCCGACGTACACATTTTATGGGCCGTTAAAAAAAATAAAAAAAATAATAGGCCTAATAATAAAATAATGTATGAGTATGAGATATGAGATGTATTGGCCCAAAAAGCACGCCGGCCCACTGGGAAAGTGTGCGGTATGCCCGATGGCCAGTCCAGTCCTGGTTGATATAAATCAAAGAAAGAGCCAGAAGCCAGAAGACCAAGAGCAAAACATTACCGACATTATAAATACAAAAAAACCAAATGACTAATTTCGCAGATCAGATTCAACCACTGTCTTGCATAGCCTACCTGTTAATGTGACAGCTTTCCTGAACTGTCGTATACTGTGACTGTGCGTTCACACCGAACGCGAACAGCGCGTCAAATTCGCGCCTGCCGCATCTAGTTATACGCTTGACCACTTTGTGTGCATTCGCGTGTCAAGAGCGAAATTGACGCGCGTAAAATCAAAAGTTTGAATCGAAATTTACGCGCGTCAGGCGTCACGCGCGTCAGTTCGAAACCTGTTGGCGGCCATCTTTTTTTAGATGTTTATCGAGCATTAGCATTAGCATTAATCGAGAGAGTCACCGCTCGTATATGCTCTGGAGAGCAGAAACAGCAGCGTAGGGGACATCGTGGCTGTACTCGGGTCCACCAAACCCTCCGGAGGGTTTCAGGGGTTTCACAATTTGCTCCAGGAGGTAGGTTTGGTGGACCTAACGATGAGGACGCTGACGAGGACAGCGTAGGCCGTATAAGCCTCGGCCTCGAGTGGTGGTCGCTGCCTGACGAGCCCGCGCTGTACAGCCCGGCGCGAGGTTCACCCTCGCCCGCACCCACCTAATCTGTCATTTATTTTTGTTTTGATAATAAACGGAGCCAGCCTCCAAAAGTGAAACCTGTCCTGTGATTTTTTTTTTTTAGTTTTTATACACTAAATTGTGATTGTTGTCTTTACATTAGATTAATAAAGTTTCATATAATCTAGAATAGATATGGAATAAATAGCATTCAATAAAAAAATTAGTATTTCTCATATTGAAATCGAGTTTTTATGTGAAAGATTTGCTTTTTTGTGCATTTTAGTCATATTACAAAATAATGTATTGAGGCCAAACATAAAATAACATTATAAACTGTCACTTCACCACGTGATGCAGCAAGCAGGCTCCTGATTGGTTAACGCGGCGCGAATTGACGCAGAAGTTCAGATTTTTCAACTCGGGCGGCAGACGCGAATTCGCGTCAAACGCGTGAATGCACAAAAAGCACTAATAAAATCATTCGCGCTTAACGCACCAGACGCTCAATTCGCACGAACTTGACGCGCGAATTAGGCGAATTCGCGTCTACCGCGCCGCGCAAAACGCCTCATTCGCGCCGCAGGAATTTTTTACGCGCGTAACGCGTCTTTGCATTGACTTAACATTGAAATCACTCGCGCCTGACGCGCTGTTCGCGTCCGGTGTGAACGCACCATGACTGTGCGTTCACACCGAATGCGAACAGCGCGTCAAATTCGCGCCTGCCGCGTCTAGTTATACGCTTGACCACTTTGTGTGCATTCGCGTGTCAAGAGCGAAATTGACGCGCGTAAAATCAAAAGTTTGAATCGAAATTTACGCGCGTCACGCGCGTCAGAGGCGAAAGTTTCGAAACCTGTTGGCGGCCATCTTTTTTTAGATGTTTATCGAGCATTAGCATTAGCATTAATCGAGAGAGTCACCGCTCGTATATGCTCTGGAGAGCAGAAACAGCAGCGTAGTGGACATCGTCGCTGTTCTCGGGTCCACCAAACCCTCCGGAGGGTTTCAGGGGTTACACAATTTGCTCCAGGAGGTAGGTTTGGTGGACCTAACGGTGATGCTGCGGAGCGAGCGGGAAAACCTGGAGCAGATTAGCGGAATCAGCAGAATGCTTTGAGCGGAGCGGTGGGGGTGGGGAAGAGGGGCACCGCAGTCGATGAGGGCAGAGGGGCAGTGGCTCTAGCCACCGGGCCACCCCCCTGTGCACGGCCCTGTCGGCAGGCATGTGAGACTCCCAATGGATATGCTTATGGGGACCACCGGGGAAGAAGAGGGAGGAAGTCTATCCGCTTGGGTGATAAATCACCATCAACGCCTGCAGTTGGCATACGAGCAAGTCGCTGACCGGATAAACCAAACGGCGTTGAAGAATAAGAGGTTGTATGACCGTACGGCTCGAGAGGCCCCGTTATTGCCCGGTGAGAGGGTGTTGGTGCGAGATAATCGCCGGCAAGGAAAAGGGAAGTTGAGCGATCGATGGGAGGCTCAGCCGTACGTCGTTCAGCGACAACCCCATCCAGACCAACCGGTATACGCACTACGGCCAGAAGGAAGGGCAGGCCCTGAACGGGTGTTACACCGCAATTTGATTCGCCCTTGCCCGTATTTCCCAAAGCCAGTGGTAAGAGCCTCGCCGGCCGACACGTCATGGGCACCCCCGCTGGTAGGGTGGGCAGTAATCCCAAGAGGTTTAGGCCTGGGACCACGGCCGGAAGCACCTGTCTCCCCTCCCCGACGGTCTCAACGAGGGAATCGGGGTCAGCCACCAGCCAGGTATGGGGACTGGGTGTCAGGAGACCGTTCTCAGGACTAGAACGGTTTGGCGGGGGGGTATGTCACGGGGTGACAAATAAGCCCGGGACGATCCCCGCTAGAGAAACGTCCCTGTTGAGATTTGGGAAGTGAAACACCGTCCCAAAGCCGAGTGAGTGCCTGTCGCCATGGTAATTAGAGGCGGATTGACAGCAGGTGTGGGTAATTTGCGCTGAGCGTTTGAATGAGGCCACACTGGCTCATGAGAGTATAAAAAGTCAGAGAAAGAGAAAGTTGGGGATGTTCTTCTCCTGCTTGTGGTGCTTTTGTTCCCGTTTGGATGTGGCTGGCTCTTGTTAGGAAGCGTTCTCAGAAGTGTGTCGTTGAGGGCTCGTTGCGAGGAAAAAGGAATGTCGTGTGTATGAGGAATTGAAGACGGAGAGAGAGAGAAGGAAAGAGGGAAGTGCCTCGTCTGGATGAGAGAGCGAAGATAAGTAACCGATTAATTGAATCTCCTACCACACGTTTGATATTGAGATAGATGTGGGTTGAAGTGCTTGGAATGTGCTGTACGAATATCACTGAGTGAATTAAACTGATTCTCTGCCATTCTTATCTCCTCTTCCCGTTCGGACGGTGAAGTGAATCCAGTTTATGCCTATGAAGAAGTGTGTAAAATCTCCTTCCTCTCGCCGCCGATCCTTTGCTCTTTAAACCGAGACCCAGGGTGAGTGCTGGCCTTAAGTACACTAAATGAGTGGATTTGCAGTGTTTGAATTGCCGTTCCTTCTCTTCCCTCGCGTTGTATATTGGAGTGGAATTCCTGTGAGTGTGTAAAAGTCTGTTTTTAACCGCCGTGCGCTCGCCCAAGAGGCAGGCTGGTATATTGTACATCTTCAGAGCTTGGAGAGATCGAGTACGTCCAACTGAGGAAAGGTTTGGGAAGGACAGCTGGCGTGAAATCCTGTTTCCTCCACGACATACGTAAGAACGTTATATTGCTGTGTGAAGTGTTGACTCTGTCTGCCCTAGAGAAAGCCCAGCTCAGTCTGTGACTGTGAGTTCGCTGCAGCCCCGAAGCCCACCTGTATGGAGCGAAGTTTCTGTCTTCTCTACGACACACGTGAGAACGTTATATTGCTGTGTGAAGCATTGACTCTGTCTGCCCTAGAGAAAGCCCAGCCCAGCCTGTGACTGTGAGTTCGCTGCAGCCCCAAAGCCCACCTGTATGGAGTGAAGTTTTTGTCTTCTCCACGACACATGTGAGAACGTTATATTGCTGTGTGAAGTGTTGACTCTGTCTGCCCTAGAGAAAGCCCAGCCCAGTCTGTGACTGTGAGTTCGCTGCAGCCCCAAAGCCCACCTGTATGGAGTGAAGTTTCTGTCTTCTCCACGACACATGTGAGAACGTTATATTGCTGTGTGAAGTGTTGACTCTGTCTGCCCTAGAGAAAGCCCAGCCCAGTCCGTGACTGTGAGTTCGCTGCAGCCCAAAGCCCACCTGTATGGAGTGAAGTTTCTGTCTTCTCCACGACACATGTGAGAACGTTATATTGCTGTGTGAAGTGTTGACTCTGTCTGCCCTAGAGAAAGCCCAGCCCAGTCTGTGACTGAGTTCGCTGCAGCCCAAAGCCCACCTGTATGGCGTGAAGTTTCTGTCTTTTCCACGACACATGTGAGAACGTTATATTGCTGTGTGAAGTGTTGACTCTGTCTGCCCTAGAGAAAGCCCAGCCCAGTCTGTGACTGTGAGTTCGCTGCAGCCCCCAAAGCCCACCTGTATGGAGTGAAGTTTCTGTCTTCTCCACGACACATGTGAGAACGTTATATTGCTGTGTGAAGTGTTGACTCCGTCTGCCCTAGAGAAAGCCCAGCCCAGTCTGTGACTGTGTTCGCTGCAGCCCCAAAGTCCACCTGTAAGAGGAAGCTGTGGTCATCCCTTCACTGGAGAACTCACCTGTCCATCACCTCCCACTGTGTACCTGATACCAGCGTGGAGAAAGGAACCCAGTTAACCTACTTACCGTAAGACACCTACCTGAATCCTATCGACTGCTGTGAACTGTCCCCTACTTCAAAGAGAAGAGGAAGCTGTGGTTACCTACTCACTGGAGAACTCACCTGTCCATCACCTCCCACGGCGTACCTGATACCAGCGTGGAGAAAGGAACCCAGTTAACCTACATACCGTAAGATACTTACTTGCATACTATTGACTGCTGTGAACTGTCTCCCACTTGAAAGGAGGAGAGGAAGTTGTGGCCATCCACTTACCGGAGAACTCACCTGTCCGTCACCTCCCATTGTGTACCTGATACCAGCTTGGAGAAAAGAACCCGGTTAACCTACTTACCGTAAGGCATCTACCTGTATCCTATCGACTGCTGTGAACCGTCCCCTACTTCAAAGAGAAGAGGAAGCTGTGTTCATCTACTCACTGGAGAACTCACCTGTCCATCACCTCCCACTGCGTACCTGATACCAGTGTGGAGAAAGGAACCCAGTTAACCTACATACCGTAAGATACCTACTTGTACCTTATCAACTGCTGTGAACTGTCCCCTACTTCAAAGAGAAGAGGAAGCTGTGGTCATCCGCTCACTGGAGAACTCACCTGCTCATCACCTCCCATTGCGAACTTGATACCAGCGTGGAAGGAGCCTGGTCGATCTACTTACCGTAAGATATCTACCTGTATATTTGACTGCCGTGAACTGTTCTCTATTGAAAAGAGGAGAGGAAGCTGTGGCCATCCATTCGCCGGAGAACTCACCTGTCCATCACCTTCCATTGTGTACCTGATACCTGTTTGGAGAAAGGAACTCTGTTAACCTGCATACCGTGAGATACTTACCAGTTCGGTACTCCTTACTGGGAATCGCCGTCTGTGGGGAAGACTGTGTCCTCTTGCCGTCTTGGACTCCTCCCTGGACGAGGGAGAGAAGAAGACTTTTAGATTAGGATTACCAATTGTTTTATTCTTAATAAAATTTGTTACTCTTTATTCCTTGACTCTGGTCTCGTCTCTGGCACGCTCCTCAAAGTGTTCTGGGTCTAGGGGTGGGCATAGTCTGGTTCGGCCCATCCCGACCTGTGACATGACCATCATATGACAGTAACAGAGCACACACAAACCTTATTCTAATATGTAATTGTATTGGAATGGTAAAGAGTGTTGGGACGTGACAGGAGGGCCTCCACTCAAGGAGACAATATGATGAACTAAGAATGTTCCACATATGGTTGAAATACCATGATTTGCCTAGAAAGATAACATTCTGGGAGTCAAGACTATAAAGGAGAAAGGATGCCCTCCCTTCACTGTCACACTCTGCAGCCACTCTGTGTGACTGTATGAATGCTGGCCTTTTCTTGCAAGAAAATAAACCTCATCAAAGACTATTGGCAAGGTTTGTCTCTTATTCAGTGATATAATTTTGTTTGCCACCTCCCTGAAGGTTCTCGAGGCGACGGTAAAGCGACTCAAATTTGGCCTTACTTGTAGCCCAGCCTCCCTCATTGTCATACCATTGATAAAGACATGGGCAACTAGAGTGGCTTGAATTTCATCTGAGACTGCTTGTCTTCTTGTCCTTGCCTTTCCTCCTCCTTCTTATCCCTCCTCGATCTCTTCCTTCATGTCTTTCTGGATCCAAAACTCTATAAACTATTGAAGGATCTGACTGATGTGTGTTCAATTTTGACTCTTAGTGTTTCCACCTGGGTAATTGTGTGCTAACTGAGCTGAAGATGTGCTGACTTGAGTGAATGATATTGAATGCTGGTACGTTATACATGACAACATGGTCTAGGCAATAAGAAATGAAGGGATTTGTGTGTGGAGTTTTGCAGTGACAGTTCAACAAATCTGACTCATGTGTCAAAACAGGGAATAGTGTTTATAGTTTAGTGAAATGGGTGTGCTTTTTGGTAAATGGCATTATGGTTTTCAAATTTTAGTTCAAAAGCCTGGTTATAGTGTTTAAGCAATCGAGAAAAACTGTAAACACTCATTACATATTACAGACATCATCACTAAATATCTGTATTGTGAATTTGTGATTTATATTCTCTGTTTTCTCAGTGGATGTGACCCTGGATCCTGATACAGCTCATCCTGCTCTCATCCTGTCTGATGATGGAAAACAAGTGAAACATGGAGACATTAGACAGAAACTCCCAGACAAACCAGAGAGATTTGATTACTGTGGTTATGTCCTGGGAAAGGAGGGATTCTCCTCAGGGAGATTTTATTTTGAGGTGCAGGTGAAGGGAAAGACTGACTGGGATTTAGGAGTGGCCAGAGAATCCATTAACAGGAAGGGAATGATCACACTGACTCCCAGTGATGGATACTGGACTGTGCAGCTGATGAATGGGAATGAATATAAAGCCTGTGCTGAATCTCTTGTCTCGCTGTGTGTGAGAGTGAAGCCGCAGCGGGTCTGTGTGTTTGTGGATTATGAGGAGGGTCTGGTCTCCTTTTATGATGTGGAGTCCAGCTCTCATCTCTACTCTTTCACTGATCAGTCTTTCACTGGGAAACTCTTTCCATTGTTTTGCCCGTGCTTTAATGATGGAGGTAAAAACTCAACTCCACTGATCATCACACCTGTCAATTACAATAAATGAATTTTCTGCTGTAATATGAAATACACAATGAAAATGAATTATATAATTACAAATCTAAACATGTTTTGCTTTATTTTCATAATTTGTTTCCCATTGTTAAAATCTATAATTCTAGCTATAATTGCAAATTATATTGTGAAAATATAACGCTTGTTTAACAATTTTATTTTCAACTTTTCATAATTATTCATGCCATTGTTTTCTCCCATCTCAACCTGACAAAGTGAAAGTGTCTGTATTTTTGTTTTTATATACATCAAAATAAACCAAACTATGGTAAAATTGATAAAGTATATCAAAGCTGTTTCTACCATTTCAATCACAAAATGATCTGTGATAATACTGTGATAAATCAGATGTTAATTCCTCAATATCACTGTATGATTATTACCATATTCATACACAACACTATTGATCTTCAAAACACCATGATATTATGATCATGGTAAAAAAAAAAAAAAAAAAAAAAGGAGAAGAAGAAGAAGAAGAAGAAGAAGAAGAAGAAGAAGAAGAAGAAGAAGAAGAAGGTCTATTACCAAGTTATCATATCTAATGTTTGCCCCATGGTAAAACTAAGTTTGTTTAACCATAAGAATAGAATTGAATAATAGACAAATTTCAACACACATCAGATTTATTTAAATGCTCTTTTTTATTGATATAGTTATATACTTCTTCAAATAAAATATAGGACTGTTAAATATCTGATGGTGCTGATATGAAGTAGAGATACAAATATGAAACTGTATAAAAGAGTAGGCCTATCTTATAAAATTAAAGGAGAACTTGGTAGCTTTTTTAACTTAATAAAACTGTCTAGAAATCATTTGGATGGTTAAACAACCTGTTCTGGTGATATTGGTGACTTTCCCCGCTCCCCCCAGCGTTCCCAGGCGGAAAACCAACCTTGCAACTTGGGGACTACCGTCCCGGCAAGATAGAAATTGGAAGTCTCGTGAGAAGCGAAAGCGAGAACGAGAACAAGCGCGAAACACAAATTGCTTTACGGCAATTCGACATAAACACACACGCATGTATGATGTATTACCAGATTACCCACCTCGGTAGACATAGCTCCACGCGATACAGTTGGCTTGCTCCGATCAAAACAAACGCACATGAGCAGCGGTAGAGAGGGGGAGGAGGCCGCCGCAAGTGAGTTTTTTACGACTGTGTTGTGAAATATACGCCCCACCACAGCTGTAGGGGGAGCTCGTGGGGAAAACATGCGACAACAAAAGGGAAAATCAGCGAAGAAGTGACTAGAGTTCGCTAGAGTTGCCGAGTTCGGCTTTAAACCTTATAAAATATTTTCCTTCTATCAGGACATAGTAGAGATTATTCTATTAAAGAAGCCTATTTATATTGCTGTTTATGTTTAATGTCTTTTGATCTGTATGAAAATTGAGCACAGCTTCTTTTTACAGTAGATAGTGATAAGATAAGGTCATCGTTTTGAAGGAAAAAATATATATAGAAAGCTAGTCACATATTCTGGTCTTATCACATTGTTCTGTGTCCTGAGAGAAAGAGTAGAACACTTTATCTCTTTAAAGTAAACCAGTTACAGTAAAGAAACTCATACAGGTTTGGGGACGAGTAAATTATGACAGAATTATTATTTTTGTGTGAACTTTAAGATTCTCTGAGGCCTCTGTGCTACAGCATTACTGTAGATAATGTTCATAGTTTAGAATAATGTTAGATAATGGCACTATAGTTTCAAATCAGAAAATACAGAGAAAACAATGAGGTTCACACAGTCAAGGAAAACCTGGAAATATGTTATTTAAAATGTTTAAATTTAATTTATTTAGTGATTTGTTTTTAGTTTACTTGGTTAAAATTGTTCTTTGTTAGAGCTATGTCTGGTAAATAAGTTTTGATCATGCATCTTTCAAACCTTATTAAAAATAAGTGAATCATCAGTAATAAAATAAGAGCAAATACACAAATTACAGGCAGAGATGAATACTAAACAGTTAAAGTCTAAGTCAGGTCAGGCTACGGACTCAAACTGCGGGCAACAAAAAGTTTTTATTTTTTTAAAGGTAAAATAACACTTTGTTCACTGTTGAAATTAAATATAGTTTCATAATAATAATAATAATAATAATAATAATAATAATAGGAATCAATTTACATAGAGGTTGAACAAAGCATGCAAATTAGGTATACAGGTTAAGGAACCTGCCCCAGACCCCAGCGTGTTACCCATCCTAATTCAATCAGCATAACAGTCTATTGCAGGGATCAGCAACTCCGGTCCTGGAGGGCCACTGTCCTGCAGAGTTTAGCTTCAGCCCTGATAAAAACTCACCTGCCTGTATCTATCTAGTAATCCTGAAAACACTGATTGCCTTGTTCAGGTGTGTTTAATTAGGGTTGGAGCTAAACTCTGCAGGACAGTGGCCCTCCAGGACCGGAGTTGCTGATCCCTGGTCTATTGCATTGCAAATTGCATAGACAAATCATTCGTGTGCTAATCCCATCAGTCTGAGTGATACTGGGACTCAAAGAGCCATTAAAGACAATAAGGAGAAAGTCAATCAACCTAACTATTCAACGTCTGGGCTCCGAAAGGTGAGAATCTCAGTGATCTGATTAATTTAAAACACAAAAGAGAAAACAGGTCTGGCAGGAAAGGAGACTCTTGATACCATTATCCTAACCTAACCTTAAAATGCTAACTTCAATATACTCAACTTTTACTGTAGCAAACTAAATTAAACATTTAATAAAATATGTAATCCAACACTTCCCCCTTTGAGAGTTCTTAAAAACTCTCACAAAATACAAATTTAGACACATAAAGTGCATCCTTGTAACTGGTGTAAGTTACAGGCACATTTAACTTGCTCTGTGTTGTTCATCTGTAATTGCATGTTGACACAGAAACAAACATGCAATTTAGGGTCCGTGAATTCTCTGCGTTGTGTATTTTTCATTTTCTTTTGTGATAGTTCGTTCAGCAGTGGGTCTGGTTGTCTTCTTGAGGTTGGGCTTCATACGCAGATAAGACGGTCGTTGCATATCGATCTTGAAAAAGCCATCAAGTTTTATCTGCACACTGTAAGACAGAAACACAGAAAAACAGAGAGCAGTATTTCTTCAAAACACTACAGTTGAAGCGGTTTAAACACTGTGGTTCTATCGTTTTCAGAGTCTACTGTTGTCGTTTCATTCTTTCCCTATTTCTTAATTTATTTGACACCTATGGACCAGTGAGGTAAGGATGGACTAAATCGGGAAAAGCCTATGAGGTAGTGTCTTCACCCTGGGTTCACACCCGAACGCATGTTGCGTTCAGTTCTTCCCAGGGCACCTCACTTGTCCGTGTCCTATTCTGTCCCTGTGTTGTGTGCACATTGTAGAGTGTGTGAGAAAATTGGCACATTTCCATTCTCCATTGAAACATCAGTCCTAGTAGACATCATTAACAGAGGATGGTTGTCTGACTGCAATATTCTGTGGCATAACATTTAAGGCTGTGAGTCTTACTTAATGTCCCCCAAACAAAGGCTGAGACAGTCACTTTCCTTTTGTTCTATTAAACAAAAATAAGTCTTTCATCTCTTTTGTGAGTTACTGGGGAAATTAAGCACTCACAGCCTAAATGGTTAACACTGTATCAAGTTGCCCCCCGAGTTTAACGAAGAGGGAAGGGGCTGCTTCAGAATATCAAGCAGGCTAAGCAGAAGCTGAGTAACCTTATTTACATCTTTAAAGTTGTTTTTGTTTTTCCTACATTCTTTTCCAAAATGTCCGTGCTTGCCACAGTAAGAACAACTTGCTTCTCTAAGACTTTTGCGTTTCTTTGGCTTCTCTGAGTTGACCTTAACAGAAACTGCTGCAATTCTTACTCTCTCTTTGACATCAGAATCTCTTTCCCAAATAGCTAAATTTTCTAGGTTACTTCTGAGAGTTCTTTTAGCCCACATAATATCTAGGAATGGCAAGGCTGTTCTGTACTCAGCTACAAGACCATCTGCCCAAATTCGGATTAGAGCTCCTTTGTCAGCTAACACACTTTCGGAATCATCCACTATTCCACTGTACACTGCAGCTACCTGACAGAACCTCTCAGTATATTCACTCACAGTTTCTTCTTTCTCTTGTACACAGCTAGTAACTCTCGACCAATTGATTTTGGGTCCTAAGATATTCTTTAGGATTTTCAAAACACCTTCTCTCAAATCGCCTTTACTGACATGTTGCAGTTCGGAAGTAACAGCAGACTCAAAATTGTTGAATTCAGATTCAGTTAGAATTTGTGACATCAGCTGTGTGACTTCCGGCAACGACATGTCGTAAAGATGCATTTTACTGAACAATGCTCTTCTAAATTCAGAAAAATTTCTTTGCACTGATGGCAAACTTTCAGCAATTCTCTCAATATCTTTAGGATCTAAAGATGTTTTGACAACAGTTTGGATTTGGACAACAGAAGAGTTGTGAGTAACACTTTCAGTTCCCTGAGACCTTCTCCTAGCCCCACAAACCTGCACTGAATCTACAGGCTCATCAGTTACTGATTGGATGGCTACATCTGTTTCAAAAAAAGCTTTTAAGTCAGGATAATTGTTATCAGGCTGACTAACTTCTACCACATCAGTTTTTTCTGCATCTTTGTTGCGGTTTACTTTCTTAGTCACAGAAGATAATCTAGCACGGAGCTCTTTGATCTGTTTCTCTAGCTCTGAGTTGCGCTTAGACTGTTCTGTAGCTAGGGTTAAACCAAATTCTCTGTGACAACAGATAATGGCTTTCACACTGTTCTTGCGAATACTTTCTCCTAGTACCTTCTTACAATCTTCAATTGACCACACTTTGTCTGCATCAATGCCAAATTTCTTTGTTAAATTCAATCTGACTTTCTCAGTCACGATGGAGTCCATGTGCTCTGATAACAAAGACTTGAATTCCCTATCTGTCCAAAAAGGTGTAATCAGTCTAGTACTTTTCCTAAACATTTTGTGAATTTCTGTTACCACAAAAAAACATTAAAACTTCTCTCTACTGTCTACAATAGAGGGTACACTTGTTAACACAGCTTAACTATTGTTAACTTTCTTAATTACCACACTTAACTTCCCTGCTGACAAGAACAGAGGATCAACAGAAACAACTAGCATGTAAAGCTAATTCTTCTCTGCCTAAAGCAAAGGATACCAACTATTAGCACTTGATGCTAACTTTCTCTAGCTTACAGATCAAGAGCATACACACAATATTAACATGTAACTGTTAATCTTCCCTGCCAACAACAGAGGGTAAATTTCATCTCTAAAAGAAAAACTTTTTTAGAGGCTCATCTTTAGTTAACCAAACTCTACAGCTGTTTGTTAACTACTTCTCTGAACGGCGCAGAGGAAAAACACATTTGTACTGGTCTGCATTGGTTCTTTGAATGGAGTGAAACTCACAGAATCGTTGGTTGTACAGAAAAATTTCGTCTGGAACTCAGTCGGCTTTGTTGAGATCTTTGAGCTTGAAGTTTCAAGATTCAGTCTGGAACTCAGTCAGGCATTGAGATCTTTTTGGAGCTTGAAGTTTTCAATTTGGAGGAAGCTGGAAAGATTCAGTCTGGCAATCTTTGTCAGATCTTTTGTTGAGCTTGAAGTTTCAAGATTCAGTTCTTTGAGCTTAAAATTCTTTGAGTTTCCTTTGTCTCCATCCGAGTCACGGCAGCATCTGTTGTAAAGTTTTTCTTTCTTCAAAGCAGAGACCAGGAGACTTAAGATGGATCTTATAAGCAGAAGAGATTTATTCTTCCAAGTAGTCTGTAGTTCATCATCATCATCAAGACTAACTCAATACAGTTGCCTTGCAAATTTATAGACATTTAGGGGAAGGGATTTACATTGAGGTTGAACAAAGCATGCAAATTAGGTATACAGGTTAAGGAACCTGCCCCAGACCCCAGCGTGTTACCCATCCTAATTCAATCAGCATAACAGTCTATTGCATTGCAAATTGCATAGACAAATCATTCGTGTGCTAATCCCATCAGTCTAAGTGATACTGGGACTCAAAGAGCCATTAAAGACAATAAGGAGAAAGTCAATCAACCTAACTATTCAACGTCTGGGCTCCGAAAGGTGAGAATCTCAGTGATCTGATTAATTTAAAACACAATAGAGAAAACAGGTCTGGCAGGAAAGGAGACTCTTGATACCATTATCCTAACCTTACCTTAAAATGCTAACTTCAATATACTCAACTTTTACTGTTGCAAACTAAATTAAACATTTAATAAAATATGTAATCCAACACTAACATACAGACATGTTCACCAATGGTTCCACAGTCTGGAAGAAAATCTGACAGAACTTCGTACAGGGTTTGCAAAAACAGCGATTAAGTCATTTTCTGACTCGGATACCCTACACATAAATCTATTCATCAGGTTATGTAAAACTGCAGAGCAGGCAGGTAGTATGACATGCCCGTGGGTTGTATGACATGCCCCCTACGGAAGAAAATTTTGAAAAATAACCCGTGAAATGATGACTTCTGGTGAATATTGTGGAAACTAATTGATATTTAGATAAATATATTTCATATATTAAAGCATCTTATAATAGGCCAACAACTTATTAGGCCTATATATTTATAGAATAGCAAAGTAGGCCTAATCAATATACAAGACTGAACCACATAGATGTGAAATATAAAGGCTATGGTCATTTTGCCAACAATGAACCATGGATTTGTTTAGTTTATAATACATTTTATTTTTAACTTAAACAAATACAAAATATATCATTCAAAACTCATCGGCTTACCCTTGTGAAAAAAAAGCACTTTAGTGTACTTTTATAAAGTGTACTTATTATACAAATAATATACTTTAAATGTATACACTTAAGTGTAACTCAAATGCAATGTTTTCACCAGTCTGAATGCACATTAAGTATAATTGATTTGAAATATATCACATATTAAGTTGAAATAAAATGCAGTAAGTTATCATTAAGAGTGATTTTTTGGTACCACTTAAGTGGGACTTTAATATAACTTTATATTTACTTTCATAATTGCTTCTAGTGTCTTTAAAACTGATTTAAAGTGCACTGCTCAATGCACTGACAAGCAATTAATGTGAACTAAAATGTACTTTAACTAAGACTAATACATGCTTAAAGTGTTATTCATTCTTAGTTCATGTTAACTGAAGTAGTTAACTAATAATACCTTTTTGTAAAGAATTACCCGTTTGAATCTTAGTGTTGTACATGGAATGATACTTCACATTTTGTTTGTATTAATTCATGGGTTGTGTGTTTGAGGTACTGTGTGTTGTAACTGTTTATGTATAGTGTTTCTTTGGGGTTTTTTTGTGCATCAACAGAAAAGTTTTTATGTATTTATTTTAGAAATTTTGTCAGTAAAATGTACGTAGAGGGTTTTAAATTGAATTTGTGTTGATTGTAACTAGGTTAAGATTTTTTTTATTCAAATTTGAAATAAATTGCAACTTTATTATTAATTTTTTCAATTACAAATGTATTTAATTATATAATAGTGTACATGTATATTACATTAAAGTATATTTTAGTCCACATTAATTGCTTGTCAGTATATTTGGAAGTACACTTATCATATTTCAAAGTTCAAATAAAAGTTGTTCCAAAAAAGCACTCTTAATTTCAACTAATTTCATTTAATTTGAGCTTAATCTGTGATACATTTGAAATCAATTACCTGCAATACGTTTGTCAAAAACATTACACTTAATTCACATTTAAGTGTATTGTTAACTGACATTAAAGTATATTTTAGTTCACATGAATTGCTTGTCAGTTCATTAAACTACACTAACTATATTTTAAATACACTGAAAGTACTTATTAAATATGTATTAAAGTCCCATTTATGTTTAAAAAAAGCATTCAAAAGTTCAACTAATTGCATTTAATATGAACTTAATTTGTGATACATTTGAAATTAAATACAAATAAAATGCACTTAAGCGGTGAAAACATTACTGTGCAAAAGGGCATGGTCATTTTATATTTATGTTGTTATTATAGTTTTACATTGTTCCATTCAAGTGTTGAGTTTGCCGAGTGGGCGGGGTTTGAATCGGAAGTCTAGCGAGTTCTGTAAAATGACGCGAGATCTCACACACGCGGCAATAGAGGAAAGAAAGATGTGGTGTGCGACGAGTTGTTATTGTGAGCAAACGAGACGAGTTAAAGGGTTAGTTCACCCAAAAATGAAAATTCTGTCAGTAATTACTCACCCTCATGTTGTTCCAACCATGTAAGTCTTTCGTTCATCTTCGGAACACAAATTAAGATATTTTTGATGAAATCTGACAGAATTTTGACTCCTCCATAGGCTTCCAGTGTGACCGAAACTCACCGGCCCAGAATAGTTATTAAAACATCGTTAAAATAGTCCAAGTAACTACAGTGGCACTACATTAAGTTTATCATGCGACGAGAATACTTTTTGTGCGCAAAAACAAACAAAAATAACGACTTTATTCCACTTTTCATTTCCTTCTCTCTGGGCCCCGTAGTGTTTTTGCGCTGCGCGTCTGTGTTGCACGTTATCACGCAACACACACATGACCGGCGTCGGCCAATAGTGAGCCTACGTGGTGACGTGTAACACAGACGCGCTACGCATTGTGCGCAAAAAGACTACGCGAACCAACTAGAGGCCCAGAGAGAAGGAAATGAAAAGTGGAATAAAGTCGTTATTTTTATTTGTTTTTGCGCACAGAAAGTATTCTCGTCGCTTGATATACTTAAGATTGAGCCACTGGAGTCACTTGGACTATATTAACGATCTCTTTAATAACTTTTCTGGGCCAGCAAGTTTCGGTCACATAGAAGCCTATGGAGGAGTGAAACATGGCTCAGATTTCATCAAAAATATCTTAATTTGTGTTCCGAAGATGAACGAAGGTCTTACGCGGTTGGAACAACATGAGGGTGAGTAATTACTGACAGAATTTTCATTTTTGGGTGAACTAACCCTTTAAGGTGCATCAGAAAGCCATAAAGTTATAGATCGATAATATAGCTGGTGAGCAGTTTGGTATGTCATATGTGATGGGCGGCTGATGTTGTGTGATCGCTCCTGAGGTTGTTGGATTTCTGTGGTGAATACTCGCACGTGCGTCATTGCAGACTGTAAGTGATTATCTTACATTTATTTTGTCTAATAATCATTGTTTGATATTCTGTTTAATGCATCAATAAGATATTTCTTCAGTTATAAAAGTACAGCTGCTATATTATGCATGTATCACCTGTTTGTCTTTCACGTTCAATCACGTGAAGTGATAATGACGCAGCATTTTTATTGTAAGAGTTGTGACAGAAACTAATTGAGTTTATTTATTTTATTATAGAACCACACATACACGTTCATCTACATTTTGTCCAGCTGACCTGTCACACAAACCCATCACACAAACACACACTGAACCTCGCAGCAATTAACCCTTTCGTCTGAGGATCGACTTCTGATGACATCTGCACCCTTCTTCCATTAAGTGGACTTCCTCTGGCATACTTGGGACTTCTTGAAACTGAGTACACTTACTTATTACCACCACTTCGTTGCCCTCTCTGAATATAATTGTATCTTTTGAATATAACCACATTGTTTTTATTGTTTGTTTATTTTACGTAGGCCTACGCTGTTTATTGTGATATTTATATTTTGTTGACATTGTGAGAAAATGTATCAATCAATACAATGAGTGAATTTGATCTTTGTCTCTGGCTTCTTCAGTCTTCTCCTAGTTACTGGACATTAATTGTGTATTAATACTCTAAGGTGATTTAGAACCGTAATAGCAATCAGTGCATTCTACAGCCTTCAATACAATTACATTTAATTCACACTTAAGTGTATTGTTAACTGACATTAATGTTAATTTCAACATTTAATAATGCATTATTATATTCAAAAGTTGTGTATTAAAATTAATGCACTGTGAACTCACATGAACAATGACTATAAATTGTATTAACTAACTTAAACTATATTTTAATTAACTAATATTAACAAAGATTAATAAATACTGTAAAAAAATGCTCATTGTTAGATCATGTCGGCTAATACATAAACTAATATTAACATAGCACACTTTACATAGCACCAACATTAAACAGGACAAAATGCTTACTCCAGCATTACAGTGAATATAAGTTTGTCTAAAGACAAAACAAAAACTGAAGAAATCCAAAGGCACAAAAACAAGAAAACCAAAATCATGTCACCAATTTTTTTGAAGTTGTTGGAAAGTGCTGTTTATGTCAATGTCCCAGAAGCTCTCCAGAGTAAATGTGAATGGAAATGTTCCAAAGAGGTAGAAAAGTCAGAAAAAATACCTTGAAAAAACAAACAAACAAAAAAAAAAAACAGAAGGAAAACATTTGTTTATAAAACAGATCCAGTCCATTATTATATTTGGCTCAAATGAATGAAATTGATAGATATACAGTTGTGCTTTAAAGTTTCTATAGACCTTGCAGTATCCGCAAAATGTTAATAATTTTCGCAATAAGAGGGATCACAAAAATGTATATGTTCTCTTTTTATTTAGTACTACCCTGTAACAACTGAGACAAGTCAGACACGAATATTTGTTATAGTTTAACAACTGTTATTTAGAACTCACTCGGGGAATCTGTGTCCCAGCCCCCAAAACAGGGCAAGAAGATCTCATTTACCCTGGTTGCCATGGCTGCGATCAGATAGGATGGTTTTTATGGCTCTTAGGAATGCTAACAAGTAACTAACTCAGCCACAGATATCAGAACAGAGCCTCCTGCGTTCATTTAATCGTAGACAAACTGATCTATAAATGAACATGCATCCCAGAAACAGTGTGAATGATTTACTGGCTTATGTACCATTATGTATATACTTGATATATATTTGATTATACAACCAAAACGGGACTCTCACTTAATTCTCGCTGAGAAGGAGAGATAAACCCTATTAATCATAAGTATTCTATGTATAACCTCTCGAGAAATGTGTAGACATGTATCCAATCTTCCCACCTCATGACTTTCAGACCTTGTTGCATACTATGGTTTTGCATACTCCTGTTTGCATTCAAAGTCCCTTTTACGATTTTGATCTTGTTACATGCTCTAATGGCTGTCCATAAGGAATAATTATTCTATATATATTTTTATATATTTAAAGATACATTTTCCTTAGAATGAATGAATAATCAAAGAGTTTGTTGGAACTGATTAATTGATTGTAATATTAATTTGGCTTACCTAAAAGTTAATCTAATTAACTGACCCAAATATTAATTAATAATCATAATTGGTAATTATGGATTATTATTAATATTTCCCCTTTGAGCTAATATCATTACAACCCTGATGAAGCAGCAGTGTTTCCCCTACCATTATATAAGGGGGGCGCCCCGCCCTCCTAACGGCTCCCCCCGCCCCCCTTGGAGGTCAAGTAAATTTGATTTGATTTTCTTTATAGCGACATATTACAATTTGTTATTTTATAAAAAAAAAAACCTAAATGGCCCTTAAGTAATATGTTATTTATCTTATTTCCACGATGGCATGTCTTTTCTGTCTGTGTTTACAATTATCCCAATGAGTGCGCACACTCACACACAAACAAACACTTGCGTCACATACAGTTGAGCACTAGCGGACAGAGAGCGCGCGGCTGGAAATGTGTCGCTGAACTGAAGATGGCAACACTCGCTCTACTGCGAGTAGCAGCCGGAGTAGCTCTCCTGCTCCAAGTCTAACGCCCGTTTCACATATATTTCGTTTGCGGTGAGTATTTTTTTTCCGTACCCATAACAAAGCTTTCACACTGCACGAGGATGCAGTCCGTCGATGATCGATCTGTTCCAGTTGCGGTGCGTATACGGCAGTGCAGAGATCGTTTCTGCACCGAGTCTATTTCTGCTGTGCTGCAAACGCTGAATTAAAGTGACAGGCAGCGCATGTTTCGTGGTCAAAATGAACACCGATTGACCTGAAAATGTAGTAATTTCACCATAAGTGCGATTAATTAAATAAAATGTAGTAATCTCACCATAAATTTATTTAATTAATTACTACTTTTTTCACTTTAAGACTGAGTTAAAGCAAGGAAAACTACAATTTACCTCAACAAGGCGACATAATGAACAACACTCGTCTTATTCGTGGAGGTGGAAAAACAAACTCTTTGTGACATGCAAGATTTATTGTATTAAAATTTAAATACAAAAGATTTTAATATAAGTACATGGTTAAATATTTTACCACTTGCTTGAGCAACTTAATATATAATTATATAGAAGTAATGTATTGAATAATACATTGTTTAAATTGTGTTTACGTGAACGCGCGTTCACAGCAGTGGTGCGTCTGACAGGATTATTCTCTCCAATAAATGCATCATAGAAATAAAAACTTCTCATAAAAAAAGCCCGTTTAAAATTTATATATATATATTGGTTAGTATTTATAAATCTTTTTTTAGTTGTTAGTTAAAAAATAAAACTATTTAAGCTCTGGTCCATTAATATTAACAAATACTTCTATAAATTTAACAAAGGTTATTTGCAAAAGTCAATTTTAAAAATATTTAAATATGTTTATTTATTTTTTAAAGAGATATCTTATGTTAACATTTTTTAACTTTTACAAACCATTACCCTCCCAGACAACCAATTTATGTGACAGATAGATAGATAGATAGATAGAGATAGATAGATAGATAGATAGATAGATAGATAGATAGATAGATAGATAGATAGATAGAGATAGATAGATAGATAGATAGATAGAGATAGATAGAAAGATAGATAGATAGATAGATAGATAGATAGATATAGATAGATAGATAGATAGATAGATAGATAGATAGATAGATAGATAGATAGATAGATAGAGATAGATAGATAGCGTCTGTGTCAATTAAGATAACTTATGATTTGTCTGATTTCTTCAAGCGTTCATATTTACCATGTTTACTAATGGTTAGCACGCATAGTTTTTTGCATCTGGTATAAATATTCCTACCTTATACGGTGATCAGAATCCACAACGGATCACAAACAGAAGGCGTAATGTTAGCCGACAGAATTAGCTGGCGCAAAACCAGGCATGCGCAGAAAGACGTACACTCAAAGTAATCGGATCAGCTCGTTTACATGGTGTAATCTTTCGTTTGATCGGTTCATGAAAAGGTTTATTCCACCCCCTTCAATCCGACTGAAATTTCAATCGGTTTGAGCATTTTTATTCCAATTGAGGTGTTGACATGGAGCATTTTCATTCTGATTGGACTTTTAAACTGGTTATAATCGGAATACAATGCTACATGTAAACGGGGCTACTGGGTTTAAAGTGATTAAAAATAGAGAACATTTGTATTGCTACTTTACAGGGAATTACAGTTTTTTACAATCGCTATGACAGTTTTTTCAATACTTTTAACAAATTTCCTAAACTCTTAACGCACCAACACACCTAAAACACACATTTGGCAAAACGGTTAATTTCATGCTCTAAATCACACATTGTAAACTAAACTCCAAAACTATTTTTCAAAATACAATAATACACTAACACAATACACTATGTCTAACAAAACACTGCAAACATGTTTCAAAATCAAATAATTATTCAAAACACTAACACATGTTCTCTTCCAACAGGAACATTTAGTCAATCATAACACAATGACAAAAAAAAAAACACTATCATCAGCTGAAATTACAGAAACTGCATTATTTTATGTGTCAGGTCTGCCCTTATACAATAGACAGTACATTGTATTGATCATAGATTGTGTTTTGCACTGCAGGTTTTTTTTTTTTAAGTCTCTACATTTTGGTTTTGTTTGTAATGTAAATGCATGCATTTTGTTGTTGTTTTTTTGCAACAGAAATTCAATACAACAAAATAAATGACCCTTCTTAGAGTAGCTTTATAGAATGTATGGTTTATGAAAAAAGAAGACATACAGAATTGCTGCAGTAACGGCTTTATTTGCAACAGGACATTTCTGCAAGATAACAAAAATATGCAATATAGCTGCCATTTACAGTATTACTGTATGTGAAAATACAAATATACAAACAGAAAAAGCCATCTTCTAATCTGTGCGGTCTTCTGCATTTGCCCACGTTATCATCCACATCACACCTGATATCTTCCCTGGGAAGGCATCTTGGGAAGAATCTTTTACAGTAACATGCCTTATCCACCCCTGGCAGTGTTCAGCTGTGATGTTTGGTATGCAGCATCTTTTGCATATAGGAGGCAGTGTTTCCCCTAGGTTTACAGGTTTTGGGGGGGGGGGGGGGGGGGGGGTTGGTTTGGGGAAAATTGACACAGACGCTATCTATCTATCTCTATCTATCTATCTATCTATCTATCTATCTATCTATCTATCTATCTATCTATCTATCTATCTATCTTTCTATCTATCTATCTATCTATCTATCTATCTATCTATCTATCTATCTATCTATCTATCTCTATCTATCTATCTATCTCTATCTATCTATCTATCTGTCACATAAATTGGTTGTCTGGGAGGGTAATGGTTTGTAAAAGTTAAAAAATGTTAACATAAGATATCTCTTTAAAAAATAAATAAACATATTTAAATATTTTTAAAATTGACTTTTGCAAATAACCTTTGTTAAATTTATAGAAGTATTTGTTAATATTAATGGACCAGAGCTTAAATAGTTTTATTTTTTAACTAACAACTAAAAAAAGATTTATAAATACTAACCAATATATATATATAAATTTTAAATGGGCTTTTTTTATGAGAAGTTTTTATTTCTATGATGCATTTATTGGAGAGAATAATCCTGTCAGACGCACCACTGCTGTGAACGCGCGTTCACGTAAACACAATTTAAACAATGTATTATTCAATACATTACTTCTATATAATTATATATTAAGTTGCTCAAGCAAGTGGTAAAATATTTAACCATGTACTTATATTAAAATCTTTTGTATTTAAATTTTAATACAATAAATCTTGCATGTCACAAAGAGTTTGTTTTTCCACCTCCACAAATAAGACGAGTGTTGTTCATTATGTCGCCTTGTTGAGGTAAATTGTAGTTTTCCTTGCTTTAACTCAGTCTTAAAGTGAAAAAAGTAGTAATTAATTAAATAAATTTATGGTGAGATTACTACATTTTATTTAATTAATCGCACTTATTGTGAAATTACTACATTTTCAGGTCAATCGGTGTTCATTTTGACTAGGGGTGGGAAAAAAAATCGATATTGCAATATATTGTTGTGCTCTCTGTCGCAATAAATAATCGATACACTAACGGCCAATATCGATATTTTATTTCAACACAAAAGGATTAATTTACCCGTTGTCAGTGTCACTGTCACTACCCAATATCTACCATTCTGTTTGCGGGGGGCGCTGTTCGAGTAAATAGGGGTAAAGTGGCGCAAACAGCGGCCGGTGAAGAACACAAGTTAACTAACAACAACAGAGAATTGCAGAAAAAAGAGAAGCGAGAAGAATGGCGGAAAACAATAAAAAACTAATCAAAGACCCACCCGCTAGTTTCCACTCTAAAGTGTGGAGACACTTCGGGTTTTACGAGACAGTCGACGGAAAGGCACTGGATAAAGACTATGCAATCTGCAAGAACTGCTTTGCAAAGATAAAATATAACAGCAACACTACGAATCTGCAAATGCACCTCGTTCGCTATCACGGTGAACTACTCTCAGGTGATAATGAGGGCAAACTAAGTCAGACGACAATCACTACTGCGTTCAAAGCAAAGCTCCCCTTTGGGTCGCCGAGGGCACAGAGTATCACTAAGTCCATCGCCGAATTTATTTGCAAGGACCTTCGCCCTTACAGCGTGGTCGAGAATGATGGATTTTGCAGAATGTTGACAACACTGGAACCGAGGTACGAGATACCGAGTCGTCGGCACTTTACAGACAAAGTCATCCCTGCATTGTATGCAGAGACCAGAGCCAAAGTGGAGGCTGCGCTCCGGTCTGCTAAACGAGTTGCACTAACCTGTGATGGTTGGACGTCAAGGGCCACCGAGTCCTTCATAACTATTACTGCCCACTTCATAGACGACAACTGGGATGCCCAAAGCTACGTCCTTCAGACTCGGGCTATGAATGACAGTCATACTGGCGCTCACATGGCAGAGGTGCTTAAGAAGGCTGTGGACGAGTGGAAGCTCACAGAGAAAGAGCCAGCAGTGGTGACTGACAACGCAGCGAATATGTCCGTAGCTGTTGAGATTGCTGGATATCCGCACGTTCGCTGTTTCGCTCATGTTTTGAATCTCGCGGTGCAGCGTGCCCTCAAACTGCCAAATGTCGCTCGACTGCTCGGGAGAATTAGGAGAATTTGCACATTCTTCCACAGGAGCACCTCAGCAGCTGAGGCACTGAAGAGGAACCAGAAGATGTTAGGCCTTCCGCACCACAAGCTGATAACTGATGTTGTTGTCCGCTGGAACAGTGCCTATGAGATGCTCAGCCGGTTTCTTGAGCAACAGCCAGCTGTTACTGCTGCCCTCTTATCTCCAGAGGTATGGCGTTTATTTTGTTACTGAATTGCATATGATAACTGTAATGTGTTATAAACTATTATTGTTAACATATATATTTTGTTCCTTAGTGTAAAGTGCTTTTTCCTGACTTCTTGGTCTGGATTAATAAGGAATATGTGCATTATAAACTTGTTTAATAAAATAAAATAATTGTTTAATTTTAATAAAAGTTTAAACTTTTGACTTCATTCTGTTCTTTTCCTTCCTTCTTTAAAGGTCAGAAAGAATACCACTGACATCTCTACCCTGACTGATGGAGACATAAAGAATACAGAAGAGGTTGTGAAAGCCCTCCATCCAATGCTGGTAGCAACAAAGAGCATGTGTGAGGAGAAAAGTCCAACTGTTTCCATCATTGCTCCTCTTCACGCCCAACTTCTGAGCGACACACTCAGCACAATTGAGGATGCCCCTCTCGTCAAGGACATAAAGTGTGCCATCCATGGAGACCTATCAAAGCGCTACATGTCTGCAGAGGAGAAAAACTTCCTCTACGTTGCCTCCGCCTTAGACCCCAGGTTTAAGTCGATGCTCTTCTTGTCGCCTTCAGAAGTGCAGGAGACGTATGCCATGGTTGTGTCCAAGGCTGCTGCCCTGATGGTAATTACAACTTTTAAAAACTGAACAGCAGTTACTTAGGTCATTGAAATTCTCATTGTATTTGTACCTTTTAAACTTTCAACTCTTGCACTGCTGGTAGAAAAATGTCATCCACACATCTAACCATGTGCAAAGATGTGTTAAATTTTAAAATGATTAGGGGCTGATGATTTCTTGTTGTGATGAACATGTTATTTCATTAATAACAAAAATAACAATGAAGATGTGCCAAATGCTTTTTTGTCTTACAGGGGAATGCAGATGTGGGAATGCAGTCTGATGGTAATGTAGAGGAGGGAGGAAGCAATGAAGAGAGTGGTCCTGCTGATGACACCAGTGATGAGGACCGACCACCACACACACCAAAAAAAAGGAGATCCGCACTTGCAAACCTCCTTGGACAAACATTTCAGCATGCCAGATCTTCCCTGACTCCATCATCACCTAACTCCAAGGCTGAAAAGGAGGTTCAACAATATCAAGAATCCTCACCTCTACCACTGTCAGATGAGCCGTTGGGTTGGTGGAAATCTGAGGCATGCAAGTACCCACACCTTGCCAAGCTGGCCCAGAGGTACCTGTGTGTGCCAGGGACTAGTGTGCCATCAGAAAGAATCTTTTCTACCACCGGTGACATAATCTCTGCTCAGAGGTGTGCTCTTACATCTGAGCATGCTGATCAGTTAGTGTTCCTCAAGAAGAATATGCCTTGATGTGTCCACTGTTTACAGTAACTTACTACTGACGTTTCAGTATTATGGTTTAGGTTTACACATGTTAATGTTCATGTTGTTTTGTAATGTTCATGCACTTTTATCTGTCTAGATGTACAGTGTTTACATTTAAGACCAGGAGGCAGTGAGTTATTATGCAAATGCATATTTGTTTACATTTAAGACCAGGAGGCAGTGAGTTATTATGCAAATGCATATTTCTTTGCACAATGTTATTAATGTTGGCATTAATAAATGCATAAAATTTCCTTATTCCTTCTTTTTCTTTTCAGTCATATATATCGTGATATATCGTTAATGAAATGTCTTCCAATATATTGAATATCGTAGATATCGCGAATCGTGATATTATCATATCGTGGACCACATATCGCCACAGAATTGAATCGTGAGGTACCTGTATCGTCCCACCCCTAATTTTGACCACGAAACATGCGCTGCCTGTCACTTTAATTCAGCGTTTGCAGCACAGCAGAAATAGACTCGGTGCAGAAACGATCTCTGCACTGCCGTATAGGCCTACGCACCGCAACTGGAACAGATCGATCATCGACGGACTGCATCCTCGTGCAGTGTGAAAGCTTTGTTATGGGTACGGAAAAAAAATACTCACCGCAAACGAAATATATGTGAAACGGGCGTTAGACTTGGAGCAGGAGAGCTACTCCGGCTGCTACTCGCAGTAGAGCGAGTGTTGCCATCTTCAGTTCAGCGACACATTTCCAGCCGCGCGCTCTCTGTCCGCTAGTGCTCAACTGTATGTGACGCAAGTGTTTGTTTGTGTGTGAGTGTGCGCACTCATTGGGATAATTGTAAACACAGACAGAAAAGACATGCCATCGTGGAAATAAGATAAATAACATATTACTTAAGGGCCATTTAGGTTTTTTTTTTTATAAAATAACAAATTGTAATATGTCGCTATAAAGAAAATCAAATCAAATTTACTTGACCTCCAAGGGGGGCGGGGGGAGCCGTTAGGAGGGCGGGGCGCCCCCCTTATATAATGGTAGGGGAAACACTGGGAGGGACATTTGGTCCTGTGGACTATGGTCAAAAACCTTTCATCTCCAGGCTGAGAAAACTCCTCAATGGGGTTGAGGAAAGGGAGGTAAGGGGCAAGGAAAATGGACATCATCCTCTGATGGGCGTCAAACCAGGCTGTGACTGCACGGGAATGGTGGAATGCCACATTGTCCCATATTTGCATAACTTCAATCAGCTGTTTCTCACTAGCAATGGAATAATGTGAAAATACAAAATATACAAACAGAAAAAGCACCAAAAAAAAAAAAAGAGTAATCTTCTAATTATTTGCATAATTCAATCAGCTGTTTCTCAGTAAGAATATAATAAAATACAGGGGATATATTTGTGTTTCAATTCACAATATAAACAGCTGTTTACCTTGACTTTAGCTTGTAAGGTTAGGTTTAGAACATTGTGTTATCTGTTCTGACATAGTGTTAAAGCATTGGTAAATTTGGCAGTAAAAATCCATTGTTTTGTTCTTGTTTGAGCTTGTGTGTAAAAGAAGTTCAAGCATTTTAAATTTGTGTTAACTGTATGCATTTTGTGTTAAAGCAACAAGAAAGTGTTAATAGTATAGCTTACACTGTCATGATTCTGCCTTCTTGTCTCTGATTTTCCCTGGTCTTGAGGCAGGATCATGACAGGCCCATGTTTTGTGTGTAAGCACATGGCCATTTGTTTGGCTGTGTGCTTGCGTTGTCTCGTCATGTAACCCCGCCCCCTTGTTATCTCATCTTGTTATCATTATTGTATCATTGCCGTCACCTGTTTCCCTCATTAGTTTCTCCCTATTTAATCCCCTTGTGTTTTCTGTCCTGTGTCGGTTCATTGTGAATACTGCTGTGATGTTACTCTGTGAATCTTGCATGTGCTATTATTTCATGTGAGTCATTGCAAAATAGTTCTTGTGAGTATCCTGTCTTTGTTACGAGTCCTGTGAAGATCCTGTTTGTGTATTTGCTGTTAGTTAGTGTCTAGACTTCTGTCAAGTTTATGGTCTAGTTAGTATCCTCAGTCTTGTCTTGTTTTACCCCATTGTGGGCTTTTTCCCCTTTTTGCCTATAATAAATTGTGTTTAGTGTACTTTGTCTGCGCCTGGGTTCTCCTTCCTCATCATCATAACAGAATGAACCGACTAAGAAAGAACCCAGCAGACAGTATGTCCTCCCAGCTCAAGCGACAATCTTTTGAAGGGACTCGGTTGGTCGTGTTTCGCGGGATCCGTGGAGGCCGCAGTAGAGGAGGTGATCGAGAGGGTTCTATAAGGGCTTCTTCCTCGAGGTCTCCACCATCTGCCTCGCTACCTGTCATCCCAGAGGGTCGTGTCCTGGGCGTTGTTGCCCTTGGTGATCTGGCTGGTTCCACCTCTCCTGAGGCCCCTTCTGCTCCCATTGTCCTCCATGGTAAACGAGGGAGACGAGTTTCCTGGGATTCCCCGTCTGAGTCTTCCTCGACCGAGTCAGCGCTGCCCGAGAACGCCATCCCTGCTCCTGTTGCGGTTCCAGCTGAACATCTCCAACTGGTCGCTAGTCCAGCTACGGATTCGGCTTCGCGACCAAGGAGAAAGAAGAGGAGAAAGGGAGCCTCTCGCTCTTCATCTCAGGTTGTCCCAAGCGCTGTTCCAGAGCCCGCTACTGCAAGCGCTGTCCCAGGCGCTGTTCCAGAGCCCGCTACTGCAAGCGCTGTTCCAGAGCCCGCTACTCCAAGCGCTGGTCCAGAGCCCGCTACTGCAAGCGCTGTCCCAGGCGCTGTTCCAGAGCCCGCTACTGCAAGCGCTGTTCCAGAGCCCGCTACTGCAAGCGCTGTCCCAAGCGCTGTTCCAGAGCCCGCTACTGCAAGCGCTGTTCCAGAGCCCGCTACTGCAAGCGCTGTTCCAGAGCCCGCTACTGCAAGCGCTGTTCCAGAGCCCGCTACTGCAAGCGCTGTTCCAGAGCCCGCTACTGCAAGCGCTGTTCCAGAGCCCGCTACTGCAAGCGCTGTTCCAGAGCCCGCTACTGCAAGCGCTGTTCCAGGTGCCGTCCCGGAGCCCGCTGCTGCAGGTGCTATTCCCGGATCTGCTGAGAGAGTTGCGGCCGACTTAGCAGCTAAAGAGATTCTTCAAGCTGTTTCTACCCCTAAGACAATGCCTGTCGTCTTAGCTGCTCGAGCCGTATCTGACTATCTTACCGCTCTTGTCAAGATCCTTGATGTCCCTGTCTGTCCTGTCAAGTCCTCTAGTCCGGAATCCACAGCTGCAAGAGATCCGGTTCCAGAGTCAGCTGCAGCCAGTGTTGATCTGAGGCCAGCCACCCAGAGCGCTGTTCCTAAGTCAGCCACCGCTTGCACTGTTCCTGCTAATGTGTCCAGTCCTGTTCCAGCAGATGTGTCCAGTCCTGTCCCAGCAGATGTGTCCAGTCCTGTCCCAGCAGATGTGTCCAGTCCTGTCCCAGCAGATGTGTCCAGTCCTGTCCCAACTAATGTGTCCAGCCCTGTCCCAGCAGACTGGAGGATGTCTGTGTCCAGTCCTGTCCCAACTAATGTGTCCAGCCCTGTCCCAGCAGACTGGAGGATGTCTGTGTCCAGCCCTGTCCCAACTAATGTGTCCAGCCCTGTCCCAGCTAATGTGTCCAGCCCTGTCCCAGCTAATGTGTCCAGCCCCGTACCAGCTGTCACCCGACCTCTGTTTGTTTCCCCGGACACCCCTGTCACCACTTCACCCCGGTCTGTTTCCCCTAAGACTGTTCCTCGTGTTTCCCCATCCAAGTCTGCCCGGACCCCTCGTCCTCAGCCATCGTCCTGTCCACCCAAGACCACAGTCCCACCCACCCACCCTGGACATTCCCCCATGAACTCTGTGTTGTCTCCACCTCCTCTGCCTTGTCTGTTGTTTTTGATTTTTCACCCCAACCCTGCTATTGTTTATTCATGTTTGCCGTTGTTGGTTTTTGTCATGTTTTGTTGGTTTGTGTCCATGTCTCAGTCCGTCATGTCACGTGTTTAGTGTTCCCTTAGGGAGCGTCTGGAAGCCGCTCCTTAAGGGAGGGGTTCTGTCATGATTCTGCCTTGTCTCTGATTTTCCCTGGTCTTGAGGCAGGATCATGACAGGCCCATGTTTTGTGTGTAAGCACATGGCCATTTGTTTGGCTGTGTGCTTGCGTTGTCTCGTCATGTAACCCCGCCCCCTTGTTATCTCATCTTGTTATCATTATTGTATCATTGCCGTCACCTGTTTCCCTCATTAGTTTCTCCCTATTTAATCCCCTTGTGTTTTCTGTCCTGTGTCGGTTCATTGTGAATACTGCTGTGATGTTACTCTGTGAATCTTGCATGTGCTATTATTTCATGTGAGTCATTGCAAAATAGTTCTTGTGAGTATCCTGTCTTTGTTACGAGTCCTGTGAAGATCCTGTTTGTGTATTTGCTGTTAGTGTCTAGACTTCTGTCAAGTTTATGGTCTAGTTAGTATCCTCAGTCTTGTCTTGTTTTACCCCATTGTGGGCTTTTTCCCCTTTTTGCCTATAATAAATTGTGTTTAGTGTACTTTGTCTGCGCCTGGGTTCTCCTTCCTCATCATCATAACATACACAGACGGATGTAGTGCTAACTGTGTTAAGAGTTTTGGAAAATTAAAAGTTTAATTAAAAGTATTGAAAAATCTGTCATAGCAATCAAAAAAAAACTGTAAACATAACTTATCAATTACACAAATATAAATAAATTACCCATGCAAACCCAAGACCCATGCAAATTGAGAAAGGTAATCTTGAATGTTAAGCTTGCCGCACATTCGTTAGCAATCTTCATGAAGGATGTTCCTGTAGGCTATTTATCACGGTTGACACAGCAATGCTGCAGCCTTCTTCCTTTGGTTTGTTACCTGTAAAATACATGGTGATTATAGGGGCATATGTAAATGCTCAGGTGGAAAAGATTCAAAGCATTAAAGCTATAGGGATAGTTAGTGACTTGGTAGTAGTGTTTTAGCTTGATCAAGGTGTGCTGTCTTGGGAATACATTTTGTACAGACTCTTGTACATCTACTCAAATGAGTCAAAAGAATATTTTATGCATATAACAATTATGTTGACTGAACATGTTATGCATAAGATCTTGCACTTCTTCTTGCTTTACTGCTACTTCCTGAAAACAATTTCACCTGATGATTTGAATAGCTCTTTTTGTAAAGAATTAATAATTCTAGGATGATAGGGGTAATTGTGTAGGGTAGGCCTAGTGCATCTGCATAGAAACTAATAAACAAAATACAAATATAAATACAATAAAACACAAATACACGAGAAATAAAGCAGTGCTTTATGTTTTTCAGGTAAATTAACTGTATTAAGTATTAATACAGTTTATCTTTTGACTAAACTTTGATTAACTTTAGTGACACAAACAGCTGCAGGTATATTGGGTGCTGTCCCTTTAAGACGAATGCGCGTATCTAATACCGGTAATGACACACGTCCGTTTTATTTTGACTGCGTTTACAGGGAAACTCGTTGAGACGGACACTGGCTTATTTTTTCGTGCACATGTCTGTTCAAACACAAATAGATAAGAAAGAAAAGGGAATTCGGTGTTCACGAACTTCACGTGCTGTCTGCGACTGCGTGGCTCTGTGCGCCGACAGATCTACACTTGGATGTTAAACATAATATATATAGCCTGATACAGCAAAGACAAAGTCGGCAGTATTGACGGCAAAATAGGCTACAGAATATTTCGTTCTGTAGGCCTATTGACGGGGCAATATTTGAAAATCGATAATTAGGTCTATTTTTTTAAATTACAATTATATATGCATTTGTCAAAACCGAGAGACTTTCAAGCATCAAAATGTAATTTATTAATATGTATTTGCGCCTTCTATTTTGTCTGAAAACTTCCAACACTCTTGCGTGTCGCGTGAAAAATAGGCGTCGGTTGCGGTTCTATTTCTAGCACGCGGTTTCGGCGCGGCTCGAGAAGTGTGTGTGTCACGCAGGCATTGTGCTCTAACACAAGCTCTAACCAGTTAACATGAGAGCCGACATAAAAAACGGACACTCCACGCCACGCAGAGAGAAATGTGATGCAGTGGCAGATCCAGAGTGAGACAGAAACACTAGCGGTTCACGCTTGCGCACATACTGCTGGTTTGGCGCGCAGTGTTCTGATTCGCTTATTTCCTATTTACTTGTTGGTGGACGCAATCCAGAATTACTGTTGGTTAAATTATAATCAGACCCTCTCAACCCCCCCCCCATATACATTTGCATTACAGATCTCCTATATTATTAAGTTGTTGTAACAATAATACCTGCAAAATAACAGGAAAAATTGATGAGACAGGAACCGCTGTGTGCTGTGTCACGTCGCAGCAAATCCTCTGCAAAGAGCAGATGTTAGGGCGCAGGCGCACCGCACACAGCTCCTAACAGCGCATTTTTCAAACTCTAGTGAAGTAGTGCGTCATCATGACGTAGTATTTCCGGCGCATGCGCATTAAACAACATGTTCGTATATTCATAGACATTATGATTATATTATATATTATATTATTATATTATAAAGGCTGAGGCCTTTAATTTTTAATTCTTCATTCGGAAACAAAGACTTTCGTCCAAATTGTATTAGGCCGATAACATTGCAAATAGTTTTTCCGAAAGAAAAGCATGCTCATGCAAGAATTATGAACTTAGTTTTAAAGGTCCCATTCTATGCCCCTTTTCACAAGATGTAAAATAAGTCTCTGATGTCCCCAGAGTGTGTATGTGAAGTTTGAGCTCAAAATACCCAACAGATCATTTTTTACAGCATGTTTAAATTGACATTTTTTGGGGCTCAGAAAAACGAGCCGTTTCAGTGTGTCCCCTTTAAATGCAAATGAGCTGCTGCTGGACGACACAGGGGGCGGAGCTTCATGAGCTCGTGCTCAGTCTGTCAGGAAAAATTCATCTCACGGAATGATGATAATATCAGAAACTCTCAGTAACGGCGTTCATTTCGAGTCGGACAATAATGCCTACAGAGTCAGATTGCTGTATAGAGATGAAACAGGTATGGTTTAGTAGTTTAATTACGGTTATTATAACGTATTTGTCATCTGCTTGTAGGCTATGTATCCATTATTTATTTATAGCCTACACGTCTGCTGTCTGAATGATGATCAAACATGTACTGATGAGTATAATAAAGTTTATTGTACATCACACAAAAGATGAAGCGTCAGTTTTACTTCAGAAAATCACCGTAAGAGCTGAGTAAACACAGTAGGCTAAGTTATAAGAAGTGCGCAAGTAGCCAGTAGAGTTGAGGGAGCATTCCTGTGGGCGGAGGTTAGTCTAAACATGGTTCTGGTGATGTCACTAATGCAGGATGTAGAGGGGTGTAGTCCAATCGAGCCGTTTTTTGTAGTCAACTTCTGTTAAATAAAATATCTCGCTTGGCATTGAACTTTGAGCTTTATAATTTTACAGATATTATTTATGCTCTAACAGCAACATTACACACTAACTAAAGTTTGAAACATGGAATCGCATGCAACGGGACCTTTAAGTATCTATAACGGTAAACAAATTATACAGGCCGATAGCGCCAATAATTGCGCTAATATTAAAATATAACTACAATTAAACATTATTAAAATACACAGAGTGATGGATATACTTACTGAGATGTTGAATGATGAGGGGGAAAAAAACAATAATTAATATGAAGTTAAATTGATAATTAAATTGTATTTTTGAAATAAGTAAGGTAAATGTATTGGTCGCAGAGATGAAATTGTCCAGAGATGTTTGGTCACAGAGATGAAACTGTCCAGAGAGATGCTCAGATGTCCAAAGATGAAATTTTCGCAGAGATACTTGGTAGAATTTCTGACGAAAGGGACCTGTGAAACATGACAATCGTATATAGTCCCGCATTTAAAAAAAAGAAGTGATGATGCATTCTCATTGGTCATTTTCAAGTGTCTGTAAAAATGACAATATTTTATTGATGAGTCGCGTTAAATTGTTTTAAAAAACCTGTGTAACATATATATATTGCCCTTTCGATGTGTGCAAAAATATTGTAGATGGTAAAAAAACGTTATCTCTAATAGTTTTTTTTTTTTTGTAATGTACAAACGGCATGGCAATATCATCTTTGCATTAGAATATACAGAACAGGTGCATAAAAGAAATACAGGTACAACAAGAAAAATTATAATCATAGTATTACGTAAATGGACTGTGTTTTAAAACCTAGTGAGCTGTCTGTGTAGGGATTACCATCCCTCATAGGCTCATCGTCTACCTAGGCAGCATTTTGGGGTATCGTCTAATGAACATTCAGAATGTGCATGTGAAGTCCAGAAATGATGTCTAGGTTGGCAGCTCACAAAGTTAAAAGGTGCGTTGGACTTGAAGTGGCGCTGCGCAGACCGATTGGTGTCTGACATCACAGTATCACGAGAGCAGACGGCTCTATGGTCTCGAATCGCTCTCGCAGTGCTTTGATGTCATACACCGATCGGTCTGCACATCGCCGCTTCAAGCCAGTGTGGGTTTCTGCACTGCAGTTTGGAGTGATGGGTGTGAAGAAAGGTCTTTATCATTGGTCAGGAAAGCTGTCTGTCAGAGTGTGGCGTAGGGTTCGGGGTTAGTTTCTGTTGTAGCAATTCACCTTTCGGCACGCCCATTACTGCGACCTGCAGCTCTCTCTGTCTCGTTTCACGTCGAACACACCGAAAGACACACAATGGAGCTTTTGGCCATCTAGGGGTTAAAAAAACAAATCTGTATGCATTTTGCTGAAGAACATTGTTTTGGTTGTGCTTCGGCTCTGCATGACTGTGCGGATGAATATGGATATTCTACTCATAAAACATTCACTAGTCTTAAGAGTTATAACCAGTTTAGAAGGAAAGGATCTCAAGCTGACGAGCTGAAGACGTTACTGTAGCTTTACCCATTCATAGACACTAGTGGTGGAATGATCCCAAAATTCACAGTTTGGATCATTTACTGATTTTGAGCCATGGATCAGATCATTTTTCGGATTAGCAAAAAAAACTTTGCTTTTCATTTATTACTTAAAGCTCACTTGAAGTTCTACGATACTACATCAAAAACTACTAGCTAACTGATAAAGTTCAAACCTTATTAAAAACATGTGAATCGTCAGTAATAAAATAAGAACAAATACACAAATTACAAGCAGAGATGAATACTAAATAACAGTTACAAAGTCTAACTGGTCAGGACACGGACTCAAACTGCAGGCAACAAAAAGGTTTTATTTTTTTAAAAGGTAAAATAACACTTTGTTCACTGCTGAAATTAAATATAGTTTCATAATAATAATAATAAACTTTATTTCAGACCCAGGTGTATCCATAACACAATAAAAACACACAGAGTAAGACATAAAAATACAAAAAATACAAAGCCTTCCACAATGTTCAGTGTCTAACATACAGACATGTTCACCAATGGTTCCACAGTTTGGAAGAAAATCTGACAGAACTTCGTACAGGGTTTACCAAAACAGCAATTAAGTCATTTTCTGACTCGGATACCCTACAGATAAATCTATTCATCAGGTTATGTAAAACTGCAGAGCAGGCAGGTACCCCAATACTGACAAACTTGCACTGGAGCTTCTTGGAGCTCTCAGCAGAAGCCTCATGCTCAGGGCCGTGCACAGGGGGGTGGCCCGGTGGCTAGAGCCACTGCCCCTCTGCCCTCATCGACTGCGGTGCCCCTCTTCCCCACCCCCACCGCTCCGCTCAAAGCATTCTGCTGATTCCGCTAATCTGCTCCAGGTTTTCCCGCTCGCTCCGCAGCATCACCGTTAGGTCCACCAAACCTACCTCCTGGAGCAAATTGTGTAACCCCTGAAACCCTCCGGAGGGTTTGGTGGACCCGAGAACAGCGACGATGTCCACTACGCTGCTGTTTCTGCTCTCCAGAGCATATACGAGCGGTGACTCTCTCGATTAATGCTAATGCTAATGCTCGATAAACATCTAAAAAAAGATGGCCGCCAACAGGTTTCGAAACTTTCGCCTCTGACGCGCGTGACGCGCGTAAATTTCGATTCAAACTTTTGATTTTACGCGCGTCAATTTCGCTCTTGACACGCGAATGCACACAAAGTGGTCAAGCGTATAACTAGACGCGGCAGGCGCGAATTTGACGCGCTGTTCGCATTCGGTGTGAACGCACAGTCATGGTGCGTTCACACCGGACGCGAACAGCGCGTCAGGCGCGAGTGATTTCAATGTTAAGTCAATGCAAAGACGCGTTACGCGCGTAAAAAATTCCTGCGGCGCGAATGAGGCGTTTTGCGCGGCGCGGTAGACGCGAATTCGCCTAATTCGCGCGTCAAGTTCGTGCGAATTGAGCGTCTGGTGCGTTAAGCGCGTTACGCGCGAATGATTTTATTAGTGCTTTTTGTGCATTCACGCGTTTGACGCGAATTCGCGTCTGCCGCCCGAGTTGAAAAATCTGAACTTCTGCGTCAATTCGCGCCGCGTTAACCAATCAGGAGCCTGCTTGCTGCATCACGTGGTGAAGTGACAGTTTATAATGTTATTTTATGTTTGGCCTCAATACATTATTTTGTAATATGACTAAAATCCACAAAAAAGCAAATCTTTCACATAAAAACTCGATTTCAATATGAGAAATACTAATTTTTTTATTGAATGCTATTTATTCCATATCTATTCTAGATTATATGAAACTTTATTAATCTAATGTAAAGACAACAATCACAATTTAGTGTATAAAAACTAAAAAAAAAAAATCACAGGACAGGTTTCACTTTTGGAGGCTGGCTCCGTTTATTATCAAAACAAAAATAAATGACAGATTAGGTGGGTGCGGGCGAGGGTGAACCTCGCGCCGGGCTGTACAGCGCGGGCTCGTCAGGCAGCGACCACCACTCGAGGCCGAGGCTTATACGGCCTACGCTGTCCTCGTCAGCGTCCTCATCGTTAGGTCCACCAAACCTACCTCCTGGAGCAAATTGTGAAACCCCTGAAACCCTCCGGAGGGTTTGGTGGACCCGAGTACAGCCACGATGTCCCCTACGCTGCTGTTTCTGCTCTCCAGAGCATATACGAGCGGTGACTCTCTCGATTAATGCTAATGCTAATGCTCGATAAACATCTAAAAAAAGATGGCCGCCAACAGGTTTCGAACTGACGCGCGTGACGCCTGACGCGCGTAAATTTCGATTCAAACTTTTGATTTTACGCGCGTCAATTTCGCTCTTGACACGCGAATGCACACAAAGTGGTCAAGCGTATAACTAGATGCGGCAGGCGCGAATTTGACGCGCTGTTCGCGTTCGGTGTGAACGCACAGTCACAGTATACGACAGTTCAGGAAAGCTGTCACATTAACAGGTAGGCTATGCAAGACAGTGGTTGAATCTGATCTGCGAAATTAGTCATTTGGTTTTTTTGTATTTATAATGTCGGTAATGTTTTGCTCTTGGTCTTCTGGCTTCTGGCTCTTTCTTTGATTTATATCAACCAGGACTGGACTGGCCATCGGGCATACCGCACACTTTCCCAGTGGGCCGGCGTGCTTTTTGGGCCAATACATCTCATATCTCATACTCATACATTATTTTATTATTAGGCCTATTATTTTTTTTATTTTTTTTAACGGCCCATAAAATGTGTACGTCGGCGCCCCATTCGTTTTGTTTTGTTTAATTGTTGGTGCTGGGTTTGTGCTGGTGTAATGCATTGGTCAGAAAAAGTCAGGGTTAGGTTTTTTTTCTTTTTTTTCTGACAGACCAGTCCATGAAACACGTAGATCAGCGGCCCATTGGTTATTTTCTTGATTGACACTGGGCTGGGCCAATCACAACTTTAAACGAGTGAGCAAGCGTGCAGCAGTGTCAGTGTATATCTGTCAAAATAGTCAGCGAGATGGAGAAGAAACACAAGGAATGTGCAGAGAAATAGCTTGAAAAAATAGAAACAAGCCCTTGAAGCAGACACTGTAAAATGTGTTAAAATATACACTACCGTTCAAAAGTTTGGGGTCAGTAAGATTTTTTTAAATGTTTTTAAAAGAAGTAGCCTATCTTCTGCTCACCAAGGCTGCATTATTTGATAAAAAAAAATATATTATTGTGAAATATTGTGACAATTTAAAATGTAATTTATTCCTGTGATCAAAGCTGAATGTTCAGCATCATTACTCCATACTACATGATCCTTCAGAAATCACTCTAATATGATGATCTGATGCTCAAGAAACTGTCACGACCCACACTTAGTGAAACAAAGGAAGAACCAATAGCGGTATAAGATTTATTAAGGGTAATCCAAAAGCAATGGTCAAGTCCAGGCATGGGTCAAAAACCGATAAAGCAATCCAAAACACAAGGAACAGGAACAGGCAGGAAACGGACACAGAAGTGGCATGAAATACAACAAGGACTCCGTGACAAACACTAAACAGGCAGGGTATTTATACACAGGGAAATGACAATGATAATGGGAAACAGGCTGAGTGCAATGATCAGTAATAAGGGACAGCTGAGTGCAATGAAAAGACAAGGATCATGGGGAATGTAGTTCAAGAGTGTGCTGGACACCGTGAGGAAGGAGGACATCTAGTGGTGACCCAAGGAACATAAACCAGACACTGTGACATAACCCCCCCTCTACGGAGCGGCTACCAGACGCTCCAAGACATAACAAAAAACGAAACCCAACAAAAGTCCAGGAGGAAGGTGCAACGGTGGAGGATCAGGGGAAGGGATGGAGGGCCAGGACCATGGAGGGGAACAGAAACAGGGGTGATGACTTAGCAGGGGGCCAGGGCAAAGCAGACGGCCCATCGGGCGGCCATGGCGAAGACGACCCTTCGGGCGGCCATGGCGGAGACTTTCCCTCGGGCGGCCAGGGCGGAGACTCTCCCTCGGGCGGCCAGGGCGGAGACTTTCCCTCGGGCAGCCAGGGCGGAGACTTTCCCTCGGGCGGCCAGGGCGGAGACTTTCCCTCGGGCGGCCAGGGCGGAGACTTTCCCTCAGGCGGCCAGGGCGGTGTCAACAGTCCATCGGGCGGCCAGGGCGGAGACTTTCCCTCAGGCGGCCATGGCGGTGAAGACCCCTCGGGCGGCCAGGGCGGTGTCAACAGTCCATCGGGCGGCCAGGGCGGAGACTTTCCCTCGGGCGGCCACGGCGGTGAAGACCCCTCGGGCGGCCACGACGCAGGAACTGGAACTGGCACCAACGGCTCAGGCACTGGAACTGGCACCACCGGAACTGGCACTGGAACTGGCCCCACCGACTCAGGTTCAGGAACAGACACAGACTCCGGCTCAGGAACTGGAACATACACAGACACAGACACTGGCTCCGGCTCAGGAACTGGAACATACACAGACACTGGCTCCGGCTCCGGAACTGGAACAGACACAGACACTGGCTCCGGCTCCGGCTCTGGAACATACACAGACACTGGCTCCGGCTCAGGAACAGACGACACTGGCTCCGGCTCAGGAACAGACGACACTGGCTCCGGCTCTGGAACATACACAGACACTGGCTCCGGCTCAGGAACAGACGACACTGGCTCCGGCTCAGGAACAGACGACACTGGCTCCGGCTCAGGAACAGACGACACTGGCTCCGGCTCAGGAACAGACGACACTGGCTCCGGCTCAGGAACAGACGACACTGGCTCCGGCTCAGGAACAGACGACACTGGCTCCGGCTCAGGAACAGACGACACTGGCTCCGGCTCAGGAACAGACACCACCGGCTCAGGAACAGACGACACTGGCTCCGGCTCAGGAACAGACGACACTGGCTCCGGCTCAGGAACAGACGACACTGGCTCCGGCTCAGGAACAGACACCACCGGCTCAGGAACAGACACCACCGGCTCAGGAACAGACACCACCGGCCCAAGAACAGGAACAGACATCACCGGCTCAGGAACAGACACCACCGGCTCAGGAACAGACACCACCGGCCCAGGAACAGACACCACCGGCTCAAGTGTGTGCGTAGCCCACACACACCACATGGCTGTGGCCATAATGGCCAGTGTCGCGGTCACTGAGGGCTCAGGAACAGACGCCACTGGCTCAGGCTCAAGAACAGACACCACCGGCTCAGGCTCAGGAATAGACACCACCGGCTCAGGCCCAGGAACAGACACAGGCTCGACGGCGGCCATCTTGTCCGAAGACACAGGCTCGGCAAGCATGACGTGAACAGGCTCGGCGGCGGCCATCTTTTCCGAAGACACCGGCTCGGCAGGCTTGACGTGAACAGGCTCGGCGGTGGCCATCTTGTCCGAAGACACAGGCTCGGCAGACGTGACGTGAACGCTCTCGGCGGCGGCCATCTTGTCCGAAGACATAGGCTCGGCAGACGTGACGTGAACATTCCTGGGTGTTTCTAGGATCTTAAGTAGCGTTGAAAAATAATCAAACAATGTTCCAGTGGCCATCTCCTCAGGGGACACCAGCTCCGCGTCGGCCATCTTGTCCGAAGACACAGGCTCGACAGACGTGACGTGAACAGACTCTGGATCGGCCGCCGTGACATGAACAGTCTCTGGATCAGCAGACGTGTTCCTTTTCCCTCTTCTCCGTCCACGACGGCGAGATGGTGGTTGCGGTCCGTCCCTCACGAGCCCAGGGTCGAAGGGGGGCCATGGTGAAGAGCGCTGTTGGATCTCCACTCGACCACCTCCTCCTCTGCGACCACCCCGGGTCCCACGAAAAATAACTAGGCGGGTTCCCTTAAAAAATTCTCTCCTCTCCAGTTCGGTGGCTGGGGAAGAGAAGTTTGAACTCATACTGCTGGTTCTTGTTTGACGGAGTCCTTCTGTCACGACCCACACTTAGTGAAACAAAGGAAGAACCAATAGCGGTATAAGATTTATTAAGGGTAATCCAAAAGCAATGGTCAAGTCCAGGCATGGGTCAAAAACCGATAAAGCAATCCAAAACACAAGGAACAGGAACAGGCAGGAAACGGACACAGAAGTGGCATGAAATACAACAAGGACTCCGTGACAAACACTAAACAGGCAGGGTATTTATACACAGGGAAATGACAATGATAATGGGAAACAGGCTGAGTGCAATGATCAGTAATAAGGGACAGCTGAGTGCAATGAAAAGACAAGGATCATGGGGAATGTAGTTCAAGAGTGTGCTGGACACCGTGAGGAAGGAGGACATCTAGTGGTGACCCAAGGAACATAAACCAGACACTGTGACAGAAACATTCATTATTATTATCAATGTTGAAAACAGTTTTTTTTTTTTTCAAAATTCTTTGATGAATAGAAAGTTCAAAAGAACAGCATTACTGTATATTCACATAGAAAACAGCTGTTTTAAATTGGAATAATATTTCAGAATATTACTGTTTTTGTTTATATTTGTAATCAAATAAATGCAGCCTTGGTGAGCAGAAGATACTTCTTTTAAAAACATTAAAAATCTTACTGACCCCAAACTTTTGAACGGTAGTGGATGTGTTCTGACCTTCATCAGCTCCAGTGATGATGATGATAATGAGGAGGATCAGGAGAGAGATGAGAGAGTGTAGAACTACTTTCAAAACACTTAGGCCATGTCATGAGTGTAGGAACCCATAACTCAGTTACAGATCATTTCCACATCTGCATAGTTGACGATTACCGCAATTCTCTATAAATTTAATGAGAGGCGTTTGTAAACCATGTTTTCCGCCAAAATAACAGCTTGATGCAGTTTCCGTTAAAATAAAAGATCATGTGCTTATCTCTTTCAAGTATAGAAATTGGTTCAAAACTAATTATGAAAGTTTCCTTTATTGTTTTACAAAATATGGCTATTACTGTCATTTGATTAATATTATAACTATTATTATGTAGTAGATGTAATGTAAATAGACACTGTAACTAAAAGAGGTTTGAATTTTTCTTTGTTTAATTTGCACACTGAATATGGGTTGGAGCTTTTGATTTTGAACTCTCAAAGTGCACCAGATTGATGAATTTAACATTAAAATGCACAACATTTTCTTATGGGGGGGGCAACACTGTGAGAAACACTGGTATTGCTATGCCAGTGCAGCTTATAGCTTGTTTTAGGATTCATCACTGTATTAAAGTGTAAGTTGCAGGTTAACCACCACAGCCAATTAATGTGTAAATTAAAGTGCTCTATATGTATATATTTAATTATTTCTGTCTTAAAATGTGTTAAAATAACATTTATTGGGGTTTCTTCGAAGGTAGCGTGTTTTTTTCAGTTACTGGTGATGACGTCACAAGAGGAACTCGCAACCCATACTCTGCTAGATTCCTACTGTATTATGGCTATTTGGAGAACGACTGAGGATGTGGGAAACCATCAAATTCTTTATGGACCACGGCCCTACAATTTTTAACCGGTCAGGCGTGAGAGAGGGGACCCATGGCACTCAAAGAGTTATTAATGCTTGGTGTGAGGAGAATGAGTGGAGGGTTAGCCAGGTGTTGGCGAGTAAATTAGCTACGTTAGAGCTAGTCTAGGCTAGCCTGGTGCAAACTTAACCTGGATAATATAAGGGAACAAGCCAGTCTTTTCAAAAGTTTGCCGTCATGTAGAATAGCAAGGAGGGACAACGACTGAAGACATTATTTACTTACAGTAAGGCAGTCCAAATCAGAGCTGTAACGTTAGAGATGCACACACTGCACAGGCATCAATCGCTAGTCTCATCGACGCCTCAAACGTCATGTAATACCCTTCCTCAATCCACGCTATTTCTCACGATTTCATTAGCGATGTTTATTGTCAGAAAAGAAAAAGAGAGATCGATGTCCCCATCACCGTGTTTGTGTGGGCTATCAGCAGTGGAGAGTATGTGCTGCCGTGAGGTGAACGCGTTTTGTTTAGTGGAGCAGCTCGACCTGCGACCGGCTGATCTGACGTGCCTGAACCCGTTTGTTTTGCGAATAGCTTATTCTCATTTCAGGCAGGATCATGGTCCCCTTGAAGTCAGCACACACGAGTATGTTTACAATGGAGTTATTTTATCCATAATTTTTTTATCAAATAAAACATACAACCAACTTTTCTGTAGTTATGTAAGGCATCTATAGCTGCTAGCGTACGGTAACTCTACTAGTGAGTTCCTCTTGTGACGTCACGCTCCATCTAGTGGAAGGGAGCGGGAGCGGTTAAAACCACTGTTAAAAGTGGCAACTTTTCATATTATATCAGCATTTTGGTATAAAAAACGTCTCGGTTACTGATGTAACCCTCGTTCCCTGAAGGAGGGAACGGGAGACGTAACGTCGACGTGACGACGTAATTGGGATCACTTCAGGGAGCCCTATCAACTTCGAGTGTCTACAGAACGAGCCAATGAACGTTGGCGTGCGTGAATCGCGTCACGCGCCCCGCCCCGCCGCGCGGGTATAAACAGGAAGCGGGCGCACGCACACATTGTTTTTCGCTGAGGAGCCGAGATTTGTGACGGCCATGCAGCGATGGTCAGCAACGGTGGCGACGGGACGTTACGTCTCCCGTTCCCTCCTTCAGGGAACGAGGGTTACATCAGTAACCGAGACGTTCCCTTTCAGTCGCTCACGTTCGACGTAACATCGACGTGACGACGTAATTGGGATCCCATGGAAAACGCCACGGTTGCTGCCACATCCAGCGCCCTACGCAAGACTCTCAGACCCCCAACTGCTGGGGCGGAAGATCTGCGTAGAGGGAGTTCAACTGCTGTTCCATTATACCCCACACAGCGGAACTCTTGGATAACACTGGGAAAGCGTACCTCTCCAGGGGAAAGAACGCTGCGGAGCCACATCCTGCCCGAAGGGAGGTAACATGTGGAGAATACACATATGGACTGGCCGAAGGGGCAGTGCGACATATGGAATGTCACTGGGGTGGCTCCACCCGAAGGGGGAGACACACCGGACAGTGACGGCAGAGCAGACTCTGCCAAGGGAAGACACGGGCTCACCGCAGGGAACTGGTCGTGGAAGAATACACATATGGGATCGCCGCAGGGATCACCACATATGGAACCCAGCCTAGCACAAGTTACACAAGCATACGAGCACTAGGCCTGGCGTCGGACGCTCCGCAACGTCCGACTGCCGAAGGGGTGCGGAGGAACTCACAGGGTTCGCCAATGGGGAACTCGACTGGAGTAAAAAGCGCACGTATCCGTTCCTAGGAAGGGAGTGGCGCAGCAAGCCGACACTAGAGCGGGAACTTCGGTGTTACCGGCTAGTAGAAGCGAGCACACAGGAAGAAACCGGCTCAACACGTAAGCTATAAAACCTAGCGAACGTGTTAGGTGTCGCCCAGCCCGCAGCTCTACAGATGTCTGTCAGCGAGGCGCCGTGAGCCAGCGCCCAGGAAGAAGCGACACTCCTAGTGGAGTGGGCTTTCAACCCAGGCGGGCAGGGCACGCCTTGGGCTTCGTAAGCCAAGGCGATGGCATCCACTATCCAGTGGGCCATCCTCTGCTTGGAGACAGCCTTCCCTTTCTGCTGGCCTCCGTAACAGACGAAGAGCTGATCTGAGGTCCTGAGGCTTTGCGTTCTGTCCACGTACAGACGCAGAGCGCGAACGGGACAGAGAAAAGCCAGGGCTGGGTCTGCCTCCTCCGAAGGCAGCGCTTGCAGGTTCACTACCTGGTCCCGGAAGGGAGTGGTAGGAACCTTGGGCACGTATCCGGGCCGGGGTCTCAGGATGACGTGAGAGTTATCCGGGCCGAATTCTAGGCACGATTCGTCGACCGAAAATGCATGCAGGTCCCCTACCCTCTTGATAGAGGCCAATGCAACCAGGAGTACTGTCTTACAGGACAGAATTTTTAACTCAGCTGATTGCAGAGGCTCAAAGGGTGGTCTCTGAAGTGCCGAAAGGACCAGAGACAAGTCCCAAGAGGGTATAGAGAGTGGGCGAGGAGGATTCAGTCTCCTCGCTCCCCTCAGGAACCTGACGATCAGGTCATGCTTTCCCAAAGACTTACCATCAACAGCATCGTGATGTGCGGCAATAGCGGCAACATACACTTTAAGGGTGGAGGGAGACAGCCTTCGCTCCAGCCCTTCTTGCAGGAAGGAAAGCACGGCTCTGATCGAGCAAGATCGGGGGTTCTCCTCATGAGAGGAGCACCAGTCAACGAACAGGTTCCACTTCAATGCATAGAGGCGCCTCGTAGAGGGGGCTCTAGCGGAAGTGATGGTGTCAACTACCGCAGGGGGTAGGTCACTTAGAACCTCCGCGTCCCGTCCAGGGACCAGACATGGAGTTTCCAGAGGTCTGGACGCGGGTGCCATAGGGTGCCCCGTCTCTGAGAGAGCAGGTCCTCTCTCAGAGGGATGGGCCAGGGAGGGGCTGTCGCGAGGAGCACTAGTTCCGGGAACCAGGTCCGGTTGGGCCAATACGGCGCAACTAACAAGACCTGCTCCTCGTCCTCCCTGACTTTGCACAAGGTCTGTGCAAGAAGGCTCACTGGGGGAAACGCATACTTGCGAAGGCCCCGGGGCCAGCTGTGTGCCAGAGCATCCGTGCCGAGGGTCCCCTCGGTCAGGGAATAGAACAACTGGCAATGAGACGTGTCCGGGGCGGCAAACAGATCTACCTGAGCGGTCCCGAAGCGCCTGAAAATCAGCTGGACCACCTGGGGATGGAGTCGCCATTCTCCCGGTAGCACCTGCTGCCGTGAGAGCTCGTCGGCTGCACGGTTGAGCAGGCCCGGAATGTAAACGGCACGAAGCGACCTCAGATGCTTCTGACTCCAGAGGAGGAGATGGCGGGCGAGTTGTGACATGCGGCGGGAGCGTAGACCACCTTGGCGGTTGATGTACGCAACGGTCGCAGTGCTGTCCGTACGGACCAGTACGTGCTTGCCTAGTAGCAGCGTTTTGAAACGGCTCAGTGCAAGACGTACTGCTAACAACTCGAGGCAGTTGATGTGCCAATGCAGTTGAGGCCCCGTCCACAGACCTGAAGCTGCATGCCCGTTGTACGTGGCCCCCCAGCCGGTGGTAGAGGCATCCGTGGAGACCACAGAGTGCCTGGACACTTGTTCCAGGGGAACACCTGCCCACAGGAACGAAGGGTCCGACCACAAGCTGAGAGTTTGGCGACAGTGCGGAGTCACTTGGACCCGGCACGAGCCGCTCTGCCACGCCCATCTCGGGACTCGATCGTGGAGCCAGTGTTGGAGCGGCCTCATATGAAGCAATCCGAGCGGCGTAACCGCGGCTGCAGATGCCATATGCCCCAGGAGCCTCTGAAACAGTTTCAGTGGTGCCGCTGTTCTGCGTCTGAGCGTGCTCACGCAGTTCAACACTGACTGGACACGGGCCTCGGTGAGGCGCGCTGTCATGTTGATCGAGTCCAACTCCATACCAAGAAAAGAGATCCTCTGCCCGGGGGTGAGTTTGCTCTTTTCCCAGTTGACCCGAAGCCCTAGATGGCTGAGGTGACTGAGCACCATGTCCCTGTGTTCGCACAACTGCTCTCTCGACTGGGCCAGAATCAGCCAGTCGTCGAGGTAGTTGAGGATGCGAACACCACGCTCGCACATGGGAGCAATGGCCGCCTCCGCGACTTTCGTGAAGACGCGGGGCGACAGGGCCAGCCCGAAGGGTAAGACCTTGTACTGATATGCCCGTCCCTCGAACGCAAAGCGGAGAAACGGTCTGTGTCGAGGGAGAATCGAGACATGAAAGTACGCGTCCTTCAGGTCGATCGCTGCAAACCAATCTTGGGGACGGATGCATTTGAAAATGCGTTTCTGCGTAAGCATCTTGAACGGTAGCCTGTGAAGGGACCGGTTCAGGACGCGCAGGTCCAAGATTGGTCGTAACCCACCACCTTTCTTGGGTACAATGAAGTACGGGCTGTAGAAGCCGGTCTTCATATCGGCTGGAGGGACCGGCTCGATCGCGTCCTTCGCCAGTAGGACTGCGATCTCCGCCCTGAGCACGGGGGCATTGTCCGCCAGAACACGGGTGAACAGGATGCCCTTGAAAGCAGGGGGGCGCCGGGCGAACTGAATCGCATAGCCGAGTCTGATGGTACGGATGAGCCAGCGAGACGGGCTGGGAAGCGTTAACCAGGCTCCCAGAGACCGAGCAAGCGGGACTAACGGCACCACAGACGTACCCGGGGTGGGGCAGCGCGGCGGAATGCAGGGACCCGACTCGGACGGCACAGCGGCCCGAAGTGGGGTCTGAGTGTGTGGTGCAGCACATACCTGCTTCCGTCGAAGGGCAGAGTGAGTGTGTGGAGGCGACCGCACGTCCGGAACACAGCCACTGCTGCTCGCTGGCGATGAAAGAGGGGCTCGGGAGTGACAAGGCATGGCGGCGTCGTCGACTGCCAAGCGCGCCCTCTTGGGGCCCAGAGGTTTCAGAAATTGCTCTTTTTTTGAAAATGTGGGTACCACTGACCCGTGGGTCAGTGGCGGAACAAAAAGAAAAGGAAACAAAAGATTCTCCGCCCGGCCCTCCACCGGGGGAAGGAGTGGCGCCTTCGCCATCTCCTGAAGAGCAACTTGATCCACCTCTGGGCCGCCCGTCTCAGGGTCGTTTGCACCGTCGCTTGCCTCCTGGTTTGGCAGCGGCCTGGACGGGCGGGGTCGGCTTTCTGCGGCTTGCTCCACGCTGAGGCCTGGATGATGGCTGCTGCTGCTGGGGCTTGGCGGGAGCGGAGGACGCCGCAGAAGGCCGACCTCGGCGACGAGTAGACGGAGGGTCTGCGGCCGGCGGACGGGTGGGAGCAGCAGCGGTCCGCCGGGGCAGGATGTGCCGGATGGCCTCCGTCTGCTTCTGTGCGGCCGAGAACTGTTGGGCAAAGCTCTCGACCGCGTCGCCGAACAACCCAACCTGGGAAAGAGGGGCATCCAGGAACCGATATTTATCAGTGTCCCTCATATCCGCCAGGTTGAGCCAAAGGTGGCGCTCCTGGACCACCATGGTGGACATCGCCTGACCAACTGAACGTGCGGTTTCCTTCGTCGCCCGGAGGGCGAGGTCGGTTGCCACACGGAGCTCCCGGAGGAGCTCTGGGTCAGAACCACCCTCGTTCATGTCCATGAGCGCCTGGGCCTGGTGGACCTGCAAGAGCGCCATGGCATGGAGGGCGGAAGCAGCCTGTCCACAGGCCTTGTAAGCCCTCGCCGTTAGACCGGACGAAAACTTACAGGCCTTGGACGGGAGGCGTGGATTACCCCGCCAAGAGGAAGCGGACGCCGGACACAGCTGCATCGCGACGGCCCGCTCCACTGGGGGGATATCCACATACCCCTTAGCTGCCCCGCCGTCGAGGGTGGCGAGGGGTGAGGAGCCACTAGAACGGCTTCGGGCACTATACGGTGCCTTCCACGTCCTAGAAAGCTCCTCATGCACTTCCGGAAAGAAAGGTACCGGGGCGGCGCACTGAGAACCAGCACGGCCCGCCCCGAGAAACCAATCGTCCAACCGAGAAGGTTCGGGACGTGGTGGAGGATTCCACGCAAGCCCGACCTTCTCGGCGGCCCGGGAAAGCATAGCAGTCCATTCTGGATCTGGCTCGGACAACGCTACACACCCCGAGGGGGGCAACGCAGCCGAGTCGTCATTTCCAGAGGACAGCTCCCCCTCCGATGCTGCGATCGACATCTGATCGTCAGCTGGAGCCCCAAAGGAAACGGTTGGCCGTTCCGGAGAAGGACCAAGACGTTCACTAAGGAGCCCCAATGGCGACAGCGCTTGTGAGGCGTGAGGGGCCCGCGGAGGATGACTCGACGGGGAAGCCCTCACGGTAATCCTCAGATCACCCTGGTCATGCACCGAAGTAGGTATATTCTGCGGGGCAGAATAGACACTAGATCGGGGCATAGGCGAGGGGACTGCACCTCCCTTGAGGTAAGCGAGTCTCGATCTAAGCGCTGCGATAGTCATATTCCCGCAATGGGAACATGAACTATCCACAAAAGCTGCCTCAGCGTGTTGAATGCCCAAACACGAGAGGCAACTACTGTGGCCATCTGCTGGCGCCAGGGAACGACGGCATCCAGAAACGCACAAGCGGAATGACATCTTGAAAAAGACGCAGGATCACGCTTGTGTTGCTCTTTTAGTGAAAACAAAAAAATAGAAAAATAACTCTCTCAGTGCTGAGGCACCCAGGGGTAGCCGCGGTGTGAATGAACACACGGGGAAACGCCCACCGAACCGACACACACACACACAAACACAGAACAATAGTGCTGTGAAAACAGCAGTTGTGAGCTGCAATGCTCGCGGCCACCGCTGATCGCGCCGTCACACCAACACAAGGAGAGTCCTCTTCTCGTTTTCAAAGGCAGTCTTTTCCTGTAGAGTTCGGAAGTGAAAGCAAAAGCTCGGCTCCGAAGTGAAAGACAATGTGTGCGTGCGCCCGCTTCCTGTTTATACCCGCGCGGCGGGGCGGGGCGCGTGACGCGATTCACGCACGCCAACGTTCATTGGCTCGTTCTGTAGACACTCGAAGTTGATAGGGCTCCCTGAAGTGATCCCAATTACGTCGTCACGTCGACGTTACGTCGAACGTGAGCGACTGAAAGGGAACAATGGTGGGCGGTTCTTATCTTTATGTTTAATAAACACATTGCATTATCTTCGTGAAAAATTTAACCTGCAATTTACACTTTAATAAATTACTTATTTCATCTGTTAACTCTCACTCGTTCATATACTCACTCATTACATGGCATTAGTGGTTTTAAGGAATTGGAGTTGGTATGCATATATTTAAGGGCGTGCAAAGATGGGTGCTGTTTATGATCATATAGTGGGCCAGTCTGGGCCAAAATGCCAGGGCCGATTTTTTTTTTTTTTTTTTTTGCCCCAGTCCAGCCCTGTGTACAACATATCCACGTTCTTAGAGTTAGCTGCTTGTCTAATCAAATTATTGTACTCTCGATCAGATCTAATACAAATAGCTACATTTTCTGATGTTGGCCAACCCCCCCAAAAAAACAAAATTGTGCCCCTTTTTTGGTTTAGGCCACTGCCCCTTAAAATGTCTGTGCACGGCCCTGCTCATGCTGTCATTATAAGGCACTATGAGTTTTCTAATGTTGCCTTGCTTATAACGACACCACAGGCAGAATACAAAGGTGTAGCCTACAATACGCTCTAAAGAGTGAGATCTTCACAGGTACAGAGCCAGGGATGGACTGGGGCTAAAAAACAGCCCTGGACTTTCTCCCAAATAGGCCCATCATCTGGCCATTTGCCTCTAGCCGTGTGGGACAGACACTAGCCAGGATGTCCTGATACTATGCCACAATACTGTAGCATATCAGACAAGGTATTCACAGCAAGTAACACCTCAAAACCAATGATGATAATTGGGGTTGTGTTTATTAATGAAGCCTCAGCCTTCAAATAAAAACAAAAAATGTACAATGCCATAAAATACAAATAATGAAATGTCACTGGCTACAGAAACCCCAAATTACACAAACTTGTAATTATAAAACATATAGTTACTATATACCAGGGGTCTCCAACCTTTTTGTGTGCGAGGGCTACCTCAAGGGATAAAATAATCTAGAAGGGATTTTTATTTGTTATACTCCAATATTTATTATACATAGGCTATAACATGGTGAAGCTTTTTTACTTTTCACCATCATATGGGAAATAATAAAATATCTTGATATTCTGGTTCAGACTTACAAGCGTTTAAAAAAAAAAATCCTGAAAAATTATGAAAATATTTATTGATTTTTTTGTTGATTTTCTATAAACCTATTGTATGTGTTATCAAAAACAGTAGCCCAAACATTTAGTATATAAATGAATAAATAAATAAATAAACTGCCATAACTTCTAAACAAAACATTACTGCATTACATTTAATACATTTATATATGACTATATTAATATAACAGCATTGTTTTACTAAAGTTAATTCATAAGTTGCAACCAACTGGTTTGTTCTCGGAACAATGTTTCGCCTGTTTTTTTGCGTCAGTATGTTGAGAAAATCAGCGCTGTTTCATCTGTATTTGTGGGTTTATAATAGAGATAGAGAATTCTGCGCTGAATTGAAATGTTTCTCAGTGGATCGCGCAGCTAATAATGTTCGCGTGATCGAGATCAGCTTTGTCCGCGATCGCTGTTTTTTGGAGATGGTCCTCACTGCAGAGCATAAAATCCGTGGGGAGGAGTCGGATAAAATCCAACTCCTCCCACCTTACATACCTAAACCTACCAATCTCCACCCCCTGATCCCTAAACCCACCCCTAAACCTACCCATCTCCACCCCTAAACCTACCAATCTCCACCCCTTATATAAGATCCGACTCCTCCCCTCGGATCTTGTGTACTGCATTAAGGTGCTACTGGTTTTTTGGGTCGAGCTGATAATGCTATGCGGGAAGACAGCGGGAAAAGAGCTCAAATGCGTGAGAAACCCGGAAAAAACGGGAGGGTTGACAGCTACTAACTACACTTTTTTTTGCCGATTTTGTCCACATAACGTTACTGGTCCCTGGCTTCCCTATTTAACGTATCCCCGTAAATTCCACATAATTTTCGGGACTTTAATATCTCTTTTCTTTCTCCTAACTCTGCTTCTCCTCGTTCGACTTGCTGTATGTTTACATTCGCGAGGCCATCAACATGGCCGCCACGCCAAGTATGACGTCACGACGCCCAAGCCCTATTGAGCGTTTGCCATTTGATGTTTCTCATACGCAACGCAAATGACAGCGTATAATCAAAGGGAGTTGGGTAATTTTGTAGTGGCAAAAGTTCAACGAAACGTTTAGTTGAAAAGGTCGCAAAATGATACCCTACCATTTATGCGAAGTCTGGAACCCCGACAGCAAGTTGGGGCTATTTATAGAATGTGTTAGCGGGCAACTCCTATGCACCATGTTGGAGACCACTGCTATACTACAACTTAACTACTCAAATATAATGTAAGCAAATTTAAAAGTGCAGCCTTATAAAACTAACTTTCTGTCAGTGGCTGTAGGCCGACTCTTCTTCCTCAGTTGTTGTTTTTTACACGTATCATAAATGATTATATTAGTGCCCCTGCTGTTGGCTGTTCATATTGCTGTTGGCTGTTCATATTGCTTTATTAGAATTTTTTTTTTTTTGTGCCGATGGCCCTCGGTTGGACGGCCGTTCTGGACTTTTCCATAATGCACAGATTGTCAGTCTGTCCCTGTAACAGAGCACATGCTAAACTTACGACACAGCATGTTTGCTTGAGCATACAGCTTCCGACGCTGCTATAGATATCCTTATCATCAGACAATAATATTGCAATAATATGGCCCAAATATGTAATCTCTCTGCACACCCCAAGTGCAGTGCCAGACAGATAGAAGTCAGGAAAGTTTGACTGTCTATCTTCTCTACTTCTGATAATCATGATCTTACTCTTTTTTGCATTGTATTTTATATCGAAATCAGCGCCATACTGTGTGCATATTCCCAGAAGCTGTTGTAGGACCAGCACTATATGGGCTAAAAATGACCAAATCATCAGCGTACATAAGGTATTAATTAGTGAGTCACCAACCCTACAATCTGTACCACATTTAAAATCACAGACAAATCATTCATATACATAATAAAAAGAAAAGGAGACCCCTAACTGGCGAACACCATTGGTCACTTGGAAGGGAGCAGACGTTACATTCCCACATCTCACTCTCATTGTCTGATGCGAGGACCAATAAACCAAGATTACCGGTACTTTAAGTAAGGGATAATGTATAGTGAGCCGGTTGTTATAGTGAATAACAACCCCGACAGGCTGAACGGGATCCCGACGCGAAGCGGAGGGATCTTGAATCAGCCTGAAGGGGTTGTTATTCACTATAACAACCGGCTCACTATACATTATGCCGCCTATTACATGGCTACCTACAAAATAAATAAATAATTTGACACAAATTATTTATTTAAAAAGGAGTTTATTGATTTAAAAACGATTGTATTGCTTCCGCTAAAGAAAATAGTCGTCAATAGCAACGCGCTGTTTTTCATGGCAACGGTCTGTTATACTTCGCATCGGTCTGTTATCAAGAAATAACAGACCGCATTCTACATTGGAATTCAGCCAAGCCATGTAATAACCATAGACTGTAAAAAATATGGACAAAGCGTCTGTGACGTCACCCATAGACTTTCTGAAGAACGGGTTTGAAGCCGTTTATGGGGGGTATGGGCGGCGCCATCTTGGAAAATCCTAACCCCGCCCACCTTCTAACGCAGCGCGCGTCACTCAGCTCGCTCTGCTACTTCGGTTATCTCTGTGTATATTTTAGGCAACGAAATATGTTATAAAACACCACACTAACTCTGTTCGTTTTCATTTAAAGAAATCTTAAACATTATAGCCACACAAATGTGGTTCAGGCAACGCGTATTGATTATATTACCGCCATCTACTGTACAGGATGACGTCCCGACATTGCCGGGTGCGCAAAACGGTCTCTTCATAAGCCGAGGAAGACGCACCCGGCAATGTCGGGACGTCATCCTGTACAGTAGATGGCGGTAATACTCCCAAGGAGTGAGCAGTCAGTAACAAGTAGTAGTAGAAGAAGAACGCCGTAAGCTCAGTTCTCGCGCATGCGTCCTGGCGCTCCCGTGAACTCTCGTCAGAGGCCCACATTGAGGAACACTAATAGTTGGATAAAGTCGTTATTTTTGTTGTTTTTCCGCACAAAAAGTATTGTCGTCGCATGATAAACTTAATGTAGTGCCACTGTAGTTACTTGGACTATTTTAACGATGTTTTAATAACTATTCTGGGCCGGTGAGTTTCGGTCACACTGGAAGCCTATGGAGGAGTCAAAATTCTGTCAGATTTCATCAAAAATATCTTAATTTGTGTTCCGAAGATGAACGAAAGACTTACATGGTTGGAACAACATGAGGGTGAGTAATTACTGACAGAATTTTCATTTTTGGGTGAACTAACCCTTTAATATGGTCCAGGCAATATGTGCATTTGTACTAAACAACAGATGTTGCAGTAAACAACATTACAGATCATATTCATTGTTTTAAAATTTAAAATGACAAAACTCAACCCAGTCTCTTTTTGTTAAATTTCAGTTTTATCAATATTAGCTATTATAAAAGTATAAGTATAAGTAAAAGGTACAAGAAGCTATACAAATAAATCAAACAATTCAGTCAAACATACAAAGTCAGCGCTCGATCTAGTCTAACCATACAACGGTAAAGTTAAATAGCTTATAAAGTTATGAAACTTCCCCTCAGCCAAAACGATTGGCCAGGGAACAAATTATAGATTTACGAGACCAAAAACCGCCCGTTAGATATACACAAGACGAATTATATCTCATGTTTAACCACTACAGAGACGCCAGAGTCAGCAAAGAACGACTAGCCGAGGAAAGGCTGCTCCAGGCGGGGTACATGAGCGCCGAGCGCCCGGTCATCACTGGATCTCACAACTGGATACAATTTTCATAAATCTTTATAAATAAACCACAGATTTGAGCTTTAAACAACTACATTCTCGCCTGAAAAACTCTTAAAACTACATTTCATGATACAGAAACAGTAGTATTATATTCAAATGTGTACAAAAATGGCGCTTCTTATGTTGTCATTCTCCGTGGCGCTGCCTTGTCAGCTGTCAATCAAGCTGTCAATCAAAGTTAACCACTAACTAAACTAACGAGTTAGAAAAAAATTCACAGCCCTCACAGTTGTCAGGCACTCGGAACCTATCGAAAAATACAATAAAAGTCCATGGGACCAACCTGTAAAAACATGAATTTATGCTGTGAAAACGGACATTTTAACATGGGGGCTATGGACATTTGCTCCCTTTTGGGACCTTCCCCTAGCGGATTTTCGATGTATTGCAGTTTTTCGCTCTTCCGGGTAGGCTTCATTTTTCAGGTCAGAATGTTGCCGCTTGGTAATAACTCACTTTAACTCATGATTAACACGATCGAATGCTTTAGAAGCATCAATGAAGCACAAGACCATTGTGGAATTTTGTCTATTATATTTATCTTAAATTTCCTTCAGTGCAAAAATACACAAATCAGTGCCATGCTTTCGTTTAAAACCAAATTGGTTATCAGTAAACAGGACGTATACCTCTCAAGTCTACACAATAAAACTGTCTCCAGCACTTTGGACATAACACTGGCCAGAGCTATCGGCCTGTAATTATCTGAGCTGTTCAGCTTCCCCACTTTATCTTTAATAACTGGTACCAGCACAACAGAGAGCGTAGAATCAGGTAACTCTCCATGAACAAAAACACCTGTGTAGCACATTAGCCACCAGAGGACACAGTTTCTTACTAGTTTAAGATTTTCAGCTGTAATATAATCTCTTAACTTCAATATTGCTTCATGGACTTCAGCAGAAGTGATAACATCCTCATCATACTCTACATTATCCACTACAAACAGATTACTTTTTACACAGTTTAACAGTTCATAATAATGTTTCTGCCATTACTATGAGATTTCATCAGGACCACCAAAACATCTGTATTAGATGGAAGAGATGTTTTGCAATTATTAATAGTTTTTATTTCTTTCCAGGAGTCATTACCATCATTTTTTTTGCAGATTCTATGCCAGTGAATCTGACCTCATAGTGTTTTCATTTCTTTTAATATAGTGAAGTGCATATTTAAATGTAGCATTAGTGCATTTCTTATTTTCAAACAAGGGGCAATGCCTGCTTTTGCCTATTTTTTAAAAGCATTTCAGGCCTCTGTATGGAGCTCTTCTACATGATCCTTCCAACCTGGCTTAGCATTGCACACTTTTGTCCTAGGTTTATATAGAGGCCTACTCAAAATACCGAGAGACTCCACAATAGCTTCATACAGGGAACATAAATCCTTACAGTGTTGCACATTCTTAGAGTTCATATCCCGACACAATAAGGCATCTTTCGGGACCTTAATATCCCAAAATATATCAATAATATCTTTATTGTTAAAGCTGTATTTTGTTGTTTTATTAACATTAATGACACAGGAAACAGTAGGAATATTAGGTGTGTGTGGATATCCATCACTTTTTTTGTTCAACCTGTGTAGTGCTAATACAAAAAAATTGGTCATTAGTATTATTATTATTATTTTTTTTATTTATATATATATTCTTTAACATCTTGTTTTGAATAAAACTGAGACAATGTGTTGTTTGGTGGCCAATTCTTGAATTAAAAACTGGACTATGTAAGCATCTTGATAAATGTTATTAAAACTATTTATAATAGTTGTTCAAATACTGATGTAAAGACCACCCATTGGCCCAAAGACGGAGTCCAGCGGTCTGGGTGAAGGTATAATGTGTGTATGTCTTTTCAGCGCTCCAGTGAAGTTCACTTTATTTATTAGAATTTAGTTTCAATATTACTTCAGCTCTACACTTAATCTGACTCCAATTTCAAATGATAATCAAATTTAGATCATGTTTCTGATTAGAAAATAATCATCATCATAATCATAATCATAAATATTGATTATGTATTAATTCTAGTTCTTTGATCATTCTGAGTATCCATATTTTCAATTGACCCTTCGCTAAGCCACGCCCGAAAACCGCCACAGGCCAATCGTGGCTTAGCAACCGTAACTAGGCGCGGGAGGTCTGGCAAGCTTTCGAGCGAGGGAAACATGCCGAAGCGTTGTGCGTATGGATTGTGCTAATCTGATACCCGGTATCGTAAAAGTTTGGACGAGGTGGTGGATTTTGTTCCTTTCCCGAAACCTAAAACCCAAGGGGAGAAATGCCGGGCGTCATCTTCATTTATATAGCGCTTTTAACAATGTAGATTGTTCCAAAGCAGCTTTACATTGATAATAGGAAATTAAAAGTAAAGTGTTTTGGCTTTATAGCAGCTCTAGAATAAAGTTATTGTCCAGCTCGTGGATCAAGCAGTGTGATTAAAGGCAAGATGGAGGCTCACTGACATAATTTAACGTTACTTAAAAATATATTTCAACATTTTGTTAATCGACGGCCAAACTAACGTTACCACAATCCGATCGCTACTCTCTCGGTGTTAGTTAAAAGTAAAAGGTAACGTTAGTTAGTAAAAGCAGGGAACATCATGGGGCTTGCCGGAGATCTCCAAGGAAAAGGTTGGTATGCAAACTTAATCAGTTCATAACAGTAGTCACTAATGTGACCCACGACGTGTGAGCAGTAACGATAGCTTGGCGCACTACAAATATAAGCGGGAGATCGTTATCATTGCAAAGTGGTCAGGCTAATGTCTTGTTTTTATTCCACATTACATTTGGATAAGCTGTTTGATTTATAAATATTAGAATATTTTCACATTTCACTTACTCTGCTGGCTCAATTTGTGTGTTTCCCATTTGAATGATCAGCGTATGATGCGGTTGCTGCTTGCGCTGGGACCTAACGTTATAGGCAATTTTGATGAAATTATTCTCTAATCGTTTGCATATTATGTTGTGGATATAGCCCTCGAATGCATACTGCAGTCTTGCTCTCTCATATTTTCACCTGTTCGCCAAAAATGACTAATTATCTCCTTAGGAATGTCTGAAACCAGTGCATACATACTGTAATAGACGTGCCAGGTGCAAAAGCTTGACAGGCGTAGCAACAGTAACTAAGGAGGGCGGGGCTTAGCGAAGGGTCAATTATTCTTTCATTATATGGACCCAATGCTGCACAGAGTCTCACGCCCCGGGTTTACGTGGATCTCACGGTCACAAACTCATCAGTTCTGACTTTAGTCAGTGGATGCAGGGTTTGCCTACTGAGTCGGTTGCCTACTGCTCACTCATACAAAAAAAAGTGTAGTTTATTTTAGCCACTTCCAGACAACTTGCTAAATCAGAGATAGACAGAAATCAAAAGGTCTTCAGATGACATGCCTACTGCTCCGTTCATATGCGCCTTTAATTTGACCTATCCTGGACACAGGGCTGCAGTAGCACCAGCTCATTATCTACTAAAATAATGATTTCAGAAAACTTCAGAATAAATCAGGATGTAACATTTATTTGTCAGGTAAAAATGTAGCATGTCAATTACACAAGTAAATGATTAAAAGCCAGTTCAGAAATAATGAATACATGAAATCAATTACTCCAAGTTGACTCTAAAAGTAAGCAATGCATTCCTGACAGAGACACACAGTGGTGTGTGAGTGTGTTCCAATGGGAAAACACTGAAACAGCACTGAATGGGGGTTCTTCCTAGCTACAGGTTCCCATCGACTGCTCTGTCACCTACCCTTAAATACCCAGACCAGAATTGGTTATACCAATATTATTTTAGAGTTGTTTTGGGTCAAATCATGTTCCCCAGGGAGTAACACCTGGTTTCGGGGGAGAGGGGAGATATCTTAAAGAGACATCACCCAGAGAGGAGAACAGGATTCTCCTAGGTTCTCAATCTTTCTCATTATTCCAATGACTGCAATGAAATTAAGACCATTTTATCAATCGCACTGAGACATTTAAAATGATACCAAACATGAAAAGGAAAAACAATAGATTTACAAGATACATCATATGTGATATATAGACAATCTCAGTGAACTTTTAGTGACTTGAGGAGGGAGAGGGGGGACGCATATAAACAAGAAGATAAGTTTGGACAAGACAATGTCATGTGCTCTTTCTTTGCGATCTTCTGTCCAGGGTGTGTTTTATTGCTTTATTACTTTATTGCTTTATTGCAGGGTGAATTTTATCTCAGCTTTTGTTTTAGCAGGAAAATCAGTTCTTACAAGAGTAACAGATTGACTAACGATCCTTATGACTTTATGAAACATCTATAAGTTGAGCAGTATTTGTCCTGGAAACTCTTCACAGATATCACCAAACAATCTAACTAATTTAACTAATGAAAAGGTATGAGCCCCATAGATTGCAATGGCAAAAATGTGCAATTAGTTACTAGTAAACTTGAACTAAAACGTGCTAGCATCTAATCAATTATTACTACTAGTAAAACAGGAATATGTATTAGTAGTTAATGGAATAGTTAATAGTAACTAATAAGTAAGTACTAATAGCATTTAAATAGCAACTAGTAAGTTTTAAAGAATAAATGGTAAAAGGGCTTGCCATAAAAACCTTGACATTTACATCCTGACAGATAAGATGAAAGCCAGATTGCCTGAGCTCCACATAGGAGGTCTGCAGTCAGACCCTATTGGGCAAAACCCTGTCTATTATAAAAATATAAAATTCAGGACTAGCCTATTTAAGACACACTTGACGCCGTTCTTCATGTTTAGGGGTATAGGCTGCTCTCAGAACGCTCCCAATGCGGCATTCCCCTGCACGTACCCCAACTGAGGACAGGTAGCCTGTCATCATTTTACGACCATACGTTGACCCACTCTGTTAAAACACTCACATACACAGGTACACAATTGTTTGTCTACCATCAAATAGCCTAGGTCTCATACAGTGGTGTAGTCTAGTTTTTTGTAGTGAGTATACTGTGATTTTTCCCTCCCAGCCTCATACACCCCGTCCCAGAACGACGTCCCATAAGCACCACTACACTCACTAATACATACAGTATGCATGTACATGTAATATGGAGCATTCTGAAGGACTGCTTGCTGTGTGTTGTCAGCACTGCACTGACTTTAACAGCCAATGACAGTTACTGGTGGTGGGGAGAATAGACTGATTTTCTAAAGTTTAGTGTTAATCACCATCTAACTCAGCCAGTTAAGAGCTACATGAAGTCTTAGATGTTTTATGAATCTGGTCCCTGGAGCACAGGTTTTATCAGCTGGCAATTTTCAATGCACATTTAAGAGTGTAAGTTGCAACTATTATTAACAATAATTGAAAGCTGAGGTTTATCAGTAGCAGTAATAACAATGAACATAGGCCTATGTGCAGTTATATCACCAACACTCATTCATTACAGAATATTATTAACAGTGAGAACACAAAAAGTGTCCACATCATCTCAAGCACACCTATCTCCAAAACCATTGTCAAAGTGAGGTTATGTAGCTACTGTATCAGCTGAAATGCATGAGCAAGCATCCAGGAACTGCTACTTCTGCTACTACTGCACATACACACACACACACACACACACACACACACACACACACAGGCTATGGAAGCCGAAAACGTCATTTCAGTGCTTCGCAACCCAGACGGGGTGAATTTATGAATGAACGCGTGAAAGTTCTGTCACAAAACAATGTTGTTACGTATCATCTCGCTATTTTAAGTGGGTATACAGAAATCTCTGACCGTTCCTAGTGGGTATAACAGGCCTTATTCATTCCATTTATAAACATTTTGTTTCATATAAACTGCATATAAAGGCTATGCGTGTGATATGATAATGAGAACATATTTGCCTCTGCCCTTTTCTCTTCAGAGAACCTGTTGCTATCCACCGATCCATGTAGTGGTTTTAACGGCACTGAACTTGAACGTCACGGCCAAACGCCACTAGCCTATATAGGCCTACATATTCTTTTTACTTTTTTTTTTTAATGGGAATTTCCTGCTAAAATGAATGTAAAAAAATATTATTTTATATTTTATTTTGCCTTTTCACTGACCACCTGCAGTACCCTCACGGACACTAGTGGTCCGTGGACCATAGTTTGGGAATGACCGACGTAGACTACACCACTGGTCTAGTATGCTACATGTTTTACTTTTTTTATATCGTAACGTTACCTCATTTATTGCTCGAGAGACAGCAATGTCAAGGTCTGAATCAGAAGTGTGTCCTTTTCTCCGCATATTATGCTTGGCAAGTCTCCGAATGCTGACCTCAGAGCTTCCACGCTGGACACCCATTTCTCGCATCTACTGAGATCTCATGATATGGCATTCCATTCATAAACATGTCCTCAATAAAAGACATATGGTTCGAGTGCCATTTGAACTGGAAAGTTTGACCAACTGGGACCGGACCCTCCACTTTTGGCGCTCAGCGACCTACTCCTTTGAAACTATCCACTGCGCATGCGCAAAGCAAGCAGGACGGCACCGTGGAAAATGGTTAGACCTACTACAACAAATATAAAGACAACGTAAATTTGATCCATTATTTCGTTTTGGTTTCCTTGTTTATTATATTTCCCGTTTTGAGCTGAAAGCAATGAAACAAACGTCAGTTTTCATATTTGGTTCATAGGCCTACAGAAAAACAAAAAATTGATTCGTTATTTCGTTTTTGGTTTGCCAGATTAAATGGAATAATTGAATGATCGGATGATACACGGAGCCGTTTGTCCTGGAAACTCTTCACAGATATCACCAAACAATCAAGCTTTTGTAAGTCTGATATTTTTCTTCTTCAGGACCTGACAGAAACATCAGTCCCATTACAAATAAACACATGGACCAACACACCGAATACAGGGACAAATGTTAATGTGTGAATACAGGAGGAGCTCTGACATCACTGTAGTTCAGAGAGATTGAGAGAAAGTGAACCTTGATCAACAACAATATGGACTCCTGAAACGATCAACCTCTTTAAACTACAGAATATTTATTGATCCGTTCAAAGAGTTTTGTGGACACATCTGATCCTCACAGGTAAGAGATATAAATATAAGAGAGATTGTGCTGAACAGGTTTCTAATGGAAGTGTACTGGTTTACTAGGTTTATGTCAAATTAAGTTGAACAGAACCAGACTAAAGAAACAGGAAGTAAATGACCCACAGACAGACTGAACACAAACCTGCGAAACTGCAGATGAAAATCACGTTTATGATAAATGATTAAAAATGTGTCTCTCGCTTTTGGACAGAAGGTTAAGGTATTATTCTAGGGCAAAAAGCATGTATGCTGACACACTTTTCTGTAGCGTTTTCTCTTTTTTCTTATTTTCTTTTTAGCAAATGTGTCTCAGAGATGAAGTTTGTTTGTTTGACTCTCCTGCTTGTTAGTGGAATTACTGATTCAAGATCAGGTAATTTATTCATCATTGTGAATAATACTTTATATTTATTGCACAGTACTGTTTTTCTGGAACAACATTAGAGTAAAAACTTTTATGGTGCGTAGTTCAGACCGGCTCTCTTTCTCTCATAACAGAGCAGTATGAGGTAGTGGGACCTGCGGATACTGTATTTGCTGTAGCTGGTGAAGATGTGATTCTGCCCTGTTCAGTCAAACCCAACATCAGTGTTGTAGACATGAGAGTGGAGTGGTTTAGACTTGATCTGAAAGACTCACTAGTGCATCTCTATGATAATCATGAAGACAGAAACACAGGTAAGATTCAGTCCTACAGAGGAAGAACAAAACTGAATCATCAAGAACTACAGAGAGGAAAAGCATCACTCAAACTCTCAACAGTCCAAGACTCTGATGAAGGACGTTATAAGTGTTTGATTCAGTCTAAATCCTGGTATGATGACGCCACTGTTGATGTCAGAGTTGAAGGTGAGGAAACCAGTGAAAACTATAGCATGCTCTTTTCACTGAACAAACTTACAGTACTTAAAAAAGCCAGAATAACAACAGAAGGTTCTTGTCGATCTGTAGTTATAGGAAGTCCTCCAGTGATCACTGTAGATGGGTTTGATCGTTCAGGAGGGCTTCATCTACACTGTGAATCTGAAGGTTGGTATCCTGAACCTGATCTTGAGTGGCTGGACAATGAAGGAGTCCGTTTGAGTTCAGAAACTACAGAGACGCACAGAAACACAGACAGATTCAGTGTCAAACACACCGTCACTGTATATGACAGTAACGTCAAGATTCACTGCAGAGTCAAACTGAGACATCACATGCTGGAGACACTGATTAAGACCACAAGTAAGTACATATCTGTATACGTATATCTGTTACTGTACTTGTCAGTTATGTTCACATGACATTTTTGATGCAGTAAAAAGAATTCATGATTATCAGCTTATTATGTGAAGCTATAGGTAACAACAGCATTAGGTTTATAATACAGTTTTGTATCAACATTTTACTGTGTATGTGCCATTCAAAACCGAAGATTACGTAAACACCGGTAAAATATGTTTGATTTAAACAATGTGATTTATTTATTTGTTTTGCAGATAATATGTTTAATTCTTGGAGAACATCAGTCATCCTGATTTCAGTTATAGTTGTGCTCATTGTGATTGCTGGAATACTCATACCTGTTTTTGCTCATAAAAACAGAGGTAAAGTTCTTGTTTTCTTGCTATTTTATATGTTTATATAAATAAATAAGGTAGACTGGGGATATTATTTTCATTAATCATGCAGATTTCAGACATGTATTTCAAACAGCTTCGCAGTGCTGGCCTTTCATTTTCATTTCCTTAAAGATATTTTTTATAGTGTTGTCTTTAGTGAATAACCACTGTAGTGGCAAAAAATCATTAAGCATTCATTAAACAATCAATCAACTGCGTAAGAGACATTTCTGAGTCAAATAGTATTTTCAAAAAGTATTTATTCTTGCAAGAAGGCCCCAGTTGCCCACACAGAAGTCACAAGTACACTCTGTGAAAACAAGTGAGACAGAGGAAGGGAGGGCAGAGCTGCTTTTATATTATTTTCAAGGTTTCCTCTTACAGACTTATTATAAGGAGAGATTCTGGCTCCTGGTCTCATCTTTTGTTTACAAGCTCACAAGTTTCAAATTGGACCACCTCTAACCCCAGGGGTTCAGAGGTCTCTCTTTGATCTGCCTCCTCCTCGCCGTTTCACCTGTTTCCCAGTTTCAAAAACACACATATTAAGTCAACTAAATCTGAGACCACGTACTGCACGGGTCTCTTCAACGTCATAATGAAAATCTTACTGTAATCAATGAAAATGTAAATTTTCCATTACACCTCAAAACTAATCCACTCCAAAACTGAGATTAATAACATTAGGCATAAAAATATCTCAAATACAAATTTCATAAAATGTTTCACAAAACATTCCCAAAGATGTTCTAAAAAGGAGGAATATTCCGAGCTCAAACACAATAGGAGTTCAGGGATTCTCTAAATATCAGCAGAGAAACATTGATCAGATAAAACATGATGTTGTACACAATTCTTTAAATATAACCTTAAATCTTGTCTATAATTCACACATAAACATGTCAAAGATCTGATGGTGTTTTATTGTCATTAGTCACAGAACTGAAGAGAGTCTCTACAGAACTGAAGAGGAGACAGCAGTATGCAGGTACAGTGTGCTGTCTGCACTACACTAGATTACATTCAGATACTCACAGCTTCATCACTGACCAACATTATGATTAAACACTGATTACATATTACACACATCATCACTAAATATCTGTGTTGTGAATTTGTGATTTATATTCTCTGTTTTCTCAGTGGATGTGACTCTGGATCCTGATACAGCTAATCCTGAACTCATCCTGTCTGATGATGGAAAACAAGTGAGAGAAGGAGACATTAGACAGAAACTCCCAGACAACCCAGAGAGATTTGATTACTATATATGTGTCCTGGGAAAGGAGGGATTCTCCTCAGGAAGATTTTATTTTGAGGTGCAGGTGAAGGGAAAAACTGAATGGTATTTAGGAGTGGTCAGAGAATCCATTAACAGGAAGGGAGTGATCACAGCGAGTCCCAGTAATGGATGCTGGACTGTGTGGCTGAGGAATGGGAATGAATATGAAGCCGGTGCTGATCCTGATGTCTCTCTGTGTGTGAGAGTGAAGCCGCAGCGGGTCGGTGTGTTTGTGGATTATGAGGAGGGTCTGCTCTCCTTTTATGAAGTGGAGTCCAGCTCTCATCTCTACTCTTTCACTGATCAGACTTTCACTGGGAAACTCTATCCATATTTTTGCCCGGGCCTTAATGATGGAGGTAAAAACTCAACTCCACTGATCATCACACCTGTCAAACACAATAAATGAATTTTCTGCCGTAATATGAAATACTACACAATGAAAATGATATATATAATTACAAATCTAAACATGTTTTGCTATATTTTCATAATTTGTTTTAAATTGTTAAAATCTATAATTCTAGCTATAATTGCAAATTATATTGTAAAAATATAATGCTTGTTTAACAATTTTATTTTCAACTTTTCATAATTATTCATGCCATTGTTTTCTCCCATCTCAACCTGACAAAGTGAAAGTGTCTGTATTTTTGTTTTTATATACATCAAAATAAACCAAACCATGATAAAATTGATAAAGTATATCAAAGCTGTTTCTGCCATTTCAGTTACAAAATGATCTGTGATAATACTGTGGTAAATCAGATGTTAACTCCTCAATATATATCACTGTGTGATTATTACCATGCATATTCATACACAACACTATGGATCTTCAAAACACCATGATATTATGATCATGGTAAAAACTAAAAAGAAGAAGAAGACATTGTAGGTCTATTACTAAGTTACCATGTCAAATGTTTGCCCCATGGTAAAACTAGGTTTGTTTAATAACCATAAGAATAGAATAATAGACAAATTTCAACACACATCAGATTCATTTAAATGCTCATTTTTTATTGATACAGTTATATACATCTTCAAATAAAACATAGGACTGTCAAATATCTGATGGTGCTGATATGAAGTAGAGATACAAATATGAAATCGTATAAAAGAGTAGGCCTATCTTATAAAATTAAACCTTATAAAAATATTTTCCTTCTATCAGGACATAGTAGAGATTATTCTATTAATAAAGATGCCTATTTATATTGCTGTTTATGTTTAATGTCTTTTGATCTGTATGAAAATTGAGCACAGCTTCTTTTTACAGTAGATAGTGATAAAATAAGGTCATCGTTTTGAAGGGAAAAAAATATATAAAGCTAGTCACATATTCTGGTCTTTTCACATTGTTCTGTGTCCTGAGAGAAAGAGTAGAACACTTTATCTCTTTAAAGTAAACCAGTCACAGTAAAGAAACTCATACTCATACAGTAAATGATGACAGAATTATTTTTTTTTTGTGAACTATTCCTTTAAGATTCTCTGAGGCCTCTGTGCTACAGCATTACTGTAGATAATGTTCACTAGGTGGCACTATAGTTTCAAATCATAAAATACAGAGAAAACGTCTCGGGTTACATCTGTAACCCTTGTTCCCTGAGGAGGGAACGAGACACTGCGTCGTTGAAAAACGACTCTTTGGGGACGCTCCCTTAGCGTGCGCCTCTGAAGTATGAATGAAACTAATCCAATCCTGATTGGTGTTGCGTCATGACGTAACATGTGACGGCATAACCGGATGCATAAAAGTGACGCTGGCACACACACACATTAGCCTCGCGATGAAGCAAGCCGCTCCTAGGCATCAAGGGGTGTGGCAAGACGACGCAGTGTCTCGTTGAACGTTTTTTTTATTTTTTTTTATTTAGTTTTATTTATCTTGAACGTGAGGTCCTTGCAAAGCCGACTGAAGGGATTCGAAGGGAGCCAGGGATAAGCCTTCGAGAACCACCGCCAGGTACCAGGAAGGGACCCTGGACCTGACTGTCATTCTCATCCTCTCAGTACCAAGGAGAAATAGTATGACCAGATGGTGCCTCCCCAAAGGCCCAATCTTCAGTGGTGCATGGAACGCCGCAATGGCATCCATGTGCACCATCCATGTGGACGGGGAGAGACACGCAGAGAACGATCTTGAAGAAACTCCAGAACTGAAGCCACTGGGCAGTTAACTGGGCCTATCTCATGTTCTCTATACCAAGTGGAAAAACATTCTACTTAAGGCCATATAATCTCCTAGTAGATGGAACCCCAGAGATAAGTATGGTTCTGTGCACCCCAAATGATAGAACAGCATCTAGGTACTGAGCCCCCTCAGAGGCCAGACCCACAATTTCCACAGCTCTGGGCGAGGATGGAATATAGTGCCCTCCGCCTGAGATAACAGATCCCTCCTCAGAGGAATCTGCCATGGCGGAGCTACCAGGAGTGAAATTAAGTCCGAAAACCATACTCGGGCCGGCCAAAACAGGGCTACCAGAAGAAGACTGATGCCCTCCTGACGGACCCTCTCCAGGACTCCCGGGAGCAGAGCGATCGGGGGAAAAGCATACAGGCGAAGCCTCGGCCAGGCCTGTACCATGGCATCCAACCCCAACGGGGCTGGATGAGTGAGGGAGAACCAAAGTGGACAGTGGGACGTCCCTTGAGACGCAAACAGATCCACTTCCATTGGTCCAAACCTCTGCCAAATCAGCTCCACCACCTCTGGATGGAGTCTCCATTCCCCGGGCCTCAGCCCCTGCCTCGACAGGATGTCTGCTCCCTGATTCTGAACCCCCGGGACATATAGTGCTCTAATAGATAATATTTTCCCTTGGGACCATAAAATAATCTGACGCGCCAATCTGGATAGAGGGCGCGATCTGAGTCCCTCTTGTCGGTTCAGATAAGCTACCACTGATGTATTGTCCGAACGTATCAAGACGTGGTAACCTTTGATGTCTCGGAGGAAGCTCCTCAGAGCTCTGAATACAGCCAACATTTCTAGGCAATTTATATGCCAAGAATGATGATGGTCCTGCCACAGACCCCTGGCAAAGCGGCCGTCCATGACCGCGCCCCAGCCAGTGAGGGAAGCGTCTGTCGAAATGGTTTTCCGGCGACATGACGCCCCTAACACTGGCCCTTGGGACAAGAACCAGGGTTTCTTTTATATTAATAGGGAACGAAGGCATCTGCGTGTAACCTTTATTATACGGAACGGATTCCCCTTGGGGGAAAACCCCTTGGCTTTGAGCCACCACTGAAGGGGCCTCATGTGAAGAAGGCCCAAAGGAATTATGTTGGATGCCGCTGCCATGAGGCCCAGCAGTCTTTGAAATTGCTTTACAGTGATGGCCTGGCCTAGCTTTATCCCTGACACCATGGCCAGGATGGATTTGATACGTGCGGGTGACATACGTGCCTGCATCGTAACCGAATTCCATACCACGCCCAAAAAAGTAGTTTTCTGAGCTGGTTCTAACACACTTTTCTTAGTGTTGAGTCTCAACCCCAATTTCTGAATGTGGCCAAGGACGACATCTCGATACCGAACTGCCATTTCTCGAGAATGAGCCAATATGAGCCAGTCATCGATATAATTCAGTATACGGATGCCCTGAAGCCTCAGTGGAGCCAGAGCTGCATCCACACACTTTGTGAACGTGCGGGGAGAGAGTGCTAGGCCAAATGGAAGAACCCGATATTGGTATGCTTTGCCCCCGAAAGCGAACCTCAGGAACCTCCTGTGACATGGAAGGATGGAGACATGAAAATAGGCGTCTTTTAGATCTATCGTGACAAACCAATCCTCGGATCTGATTTCATTCACGATAATGGGAATAGTGAGCATCTTGAACCTTAATCTCCTCAGAGAACGATTCAACTGCCTCAAATCTAAAATCAGCCTCAGCCCACCATCCTTCTTTGGAACTATAAAGTACCGGCTGTAAAACCCGGACTCCCTGTCTGGAAGGGGAACACTTTTTATGGCCCCTTTATCCAATAGAGTCTGTACCTCTTGTTCCATAACCCGAGCCTGTTCTGGAACTACTGCAGTCGGTACCACCCCAGCAAACTTGGGAGGTCTGTGACCGAACTGCAGTCTGTACCCATTATTTATTATATTCAGGACCCACATAGATATATTCGGAAGGCGTTGCCATTCTTCTACAAAATCTACTAAGGGAACCAGCCTCTCGAGACTGGCCTCGGGTGTTTTTCGAGCACTGTTCTCGACCTCCTGAAACGGAGGACCGGCAGAAAAAAGTCAAGAAAGATTTTGTGACCATAGTCAGTGCTCTATTGCAAGCTTTTGGGGCGAACGCCACAGTGTGTGTTCGCTGGAAATCGATGCGGCCCGAAATGTCCAGGACGGCGGGACAACATCTTTTTCCAGAGGCCTCCGCTGTGAAAACAACCTCGGTTGCTTCACCGCGGGAGGGGCAGCCCTCAGGGGTCCTATCACATCAATTAGGACCTCTTTCCTGAAGCCCTCTTCGCCTGAATGACGTCCCTCAGGTCGCCCTTCTGCCTAGAGGACTTCGAGTGAGAGCGCTTCCTCTGTTGCCAAGCTCCCGCAGGAGGGGCCCTAGAGGAAACGCTCTCTTTCTGTTCCTGGCGATAGGAGGAGGAGCTAGTTGACGGCTGGAGCTGACCACTTGAACCAGCCCCCCTAGACCTGGATTTAGAGCGGCGAGGGAGAAACTGCTGGAACGCCGCTGATTGTTTTTTCGCCTCCTGAAACCTGTCGACGACAGTAGTGACTGCGTCGCCGAACAGGCCAGAAGGCAATAGCGGTGCGTCCAGCAGAAAAGATTTGTCTCGCTCTTTTATTCCCGACAAATGCAGCCACAGATGTCTCTCCGTGGCCATCATTGCTGCCATAGAGCGGCCAATAGCACGTGCCGTCTCTTTAGTGGCCCGGAGATACAAATCTGTGGCTCTTCTCAGTTCCACAATATCAGCGGGAGTCGGTCCCTCGCCCTCATCCAGGTCTTTAAGGAGGTCGGCCTGGTACGCTTGCAAAATTGCCATTGAGTGCAAGCATGTACCAGCCCGACCAGCCGCCATATAAGCCCGGCCAACCAGTGCAGAAGTGTCTCTGCACGGTTTGCTGGGCAGCGCCGGGACTTTAAGCGAAGATACCGCTTCAGGAGAAAGATAACTCGCAAGAGCTTCCTCCATTTGCGGCATCTTGCCATAACCTAACTCTCTCACACCCACCACATTACTATAATCACATGATGTTGGTGATGAGATGCGAGACGAGTGTGGTTTTTCCCAGGATCTTGAGATCTCTTTATGCAGATCTGGGAAAAATGGTAAACCCCGGCGCTGAGGTTGTGAACGGTGCTGCAGGAATCTCTCGTCTAATTTACTTTGACAAGGATCATCCTGCTTATTTTGTGGCCAGCTGATGTTAAGTCTGGCCACAGCACGCGTTACAACCTCTATTAACTCCTCATACGTGGGAACATGAGCCGACAAGTATGACTCATGTTCCCCGCCCTCGATGCTGAGCACGTCCACTTCCTCAGAAGCAGACAGCTCGAGCACCGGGCACTCGTCGCGGGCAGAAGAAGCCACAGCGCGGGCTTCTGCACCGTGAACGGGTGCCACAGAATCTTCGGATGATGAACGAGAAAGTGCCCCGGCAGTCTCGTTCTCATCCGCAAGATCCTTTTGCAATCCCCAAGACACCAATCAGGATTGGATTAGTTTCATTCATACTTCAGAGGCGCACGCTAAGGGAGCGTTCCCAAAGAGTCGTTTTTCAACGACGCAGTTCGAGTTCCCTAACGAAAGGGAACAATGAGGTTCATACAGTCAAGGAAAACCTGGAAATATGTTATTTAAAAATTTTACATTTAATTTATTTAGTGATTTGTTTTTAGTTTACTTAGTTAAACTTGTTCTTTGTGAGTGCTATGTCTGGGAAATCATTTTTGATCATGCATCAATTATGATTAATATATATATATATATATATATATATATATATATATATATATATATACACTCACCTAAAGGATTATTAGGAACACCCTGTGTTTGACCCCCTTTCGCCTTCAGAACTGCCTTAATTCTACGTGGCATTGATTCAACAAGGTGCTGAAAGCATTCTTTAGAAATGTTGGCCCATATTGATAGGATAGCATCTTGCAGTTGATGGATATTTGTGGGATGCACATCCAGGGCACGAAGCTCCCGTTCCACCACATCCCAAAGATGCTCTATTGGGTTGAGATCTGGTGACTGTGGGGGCCATTTTAGTACAGTGAACTCATTGTCCTGTTCAAGAAACCAATTTGAAATGATTCGAGCTTTGTGACATGGTGCATTATCCTGCTGGAAGTAGCCATCAGAGGATGGGTACATGGTGGTCATAAAGGGATGGACATGGTCAGAAACAATGCTCAGGTAGGCCATGGCATTTAAACGATGCCCAATTGGCACTAAGGGGCCTAAAGTGTGCCAAGAAAACATCCCCCACACCATTACACCACCACCACCAGCCTGCACAGTGGTAACAAGGCATGATGGATCCATGTTCTCATTCTGTTTACGCCAAATTCTGACTCTACCATCTGAATGTCTCAACAGAAATCGAGACTCATTAGACCAGGCAACATTTTTCCAGTCTTCAACTGTCCAATTTTGGTGAGCTCGTGCAAATTGTAGTCTCTTTTTCCTATTTGTAGTGGAGATGTGTCGTACCTGGTGGGGTCTTCTGCTGTTGTAGCCCATCCGCCTCAAGGTTGTGCGTGTTGTGGCTTCACAAATGCTTTGCTGCATACCTCGGTTGTAACAAGTTATTTCAGTCAAAGTTGCTCTTCTATCAGCTTGAATCAGTCGGCCCATTCTCCTCTGACCTCTAGCATCAACAAGGCATTTTCACCCACAGGACTGCCGCATACTGGATGTTTTTCCCTTTTCACACCATTCTTTGTAAACCCTAGAAATGGTTGTGCGTGAAAATCCCAGTAACTGAGCAGATTGTGAAATACTCAGACCGGCCCGTCTGGCACCAACAACCATGCCACGCTCAAAATTGCCTCAATCACCTTTGTTTCCCATTTTGACATTCAGTTTGGAGATTAGGAGATTGTCTTGACCAGGACCACACCCCTAAATGCATTGAAGCAACTGCCATGTGATTGGTTGATTAGATAATTGCATTAATGAGAAATTGAACAGGTGTTCCTAATAATCCTTTAGGTGAGTGTATATATATATATATATATATATATATATATATATATATATATATATATATATATATATATATATATATATATATATATATATATATATATATATATATATATATATATATAGTCATGATATTGAGCTGACAACTTGATGATGAACTCAGAGTTTAGTATAATATAAATCTTAAAGTCATTCAGGTCAGCATCAGCTTTCTTCTGCTTTAGGAATTCCAACAGCAAGACTGATCGGAGGAACAGGAAGTTCAAGGAAGCGGAACGTCCTCTGTCACATTAGTGGCGTTCAGTATTTTAGAAATATATAATTAGAAATAATAACAAAGATATTAAACAATAATGAACCCTCTGGTGCTCCTCATTTGGGAGTATAACTTGTTATCTTCGCAGTCAGAAGTGACCGGACACTGCAAAAGAAATTAATTGTATTTTTAATGATATGTTTCATATTCCCAATGTTTATCCATAAAAATAAACATTGGGAATTTTATATACAAATGCATAATGGTGAGCATTAATAGTAGACATTAATGACTGTTAATTGTTCTGACAGTACTGAGAGTAATCATAAACATATCAGGAATAACTGTGTGCATTCTTTTGGTGCCACCATTTAATCAAATTATCAGGTTTGTTTGCATATGCCTTTTTGGAACAAAAACCAAAAGACATGTCACCTTTGTCAACTTGCACTTTGTCGCAATGATACAAAACAAAATGATCTGAAATGATTTGATTTGAACGCACACATAAAATGACACCAAATACAAATTCAAGGCTTGAAGAGGAAAGAATTCACAACATTAATTCAGGAAACGCATGCATGTTCTTCAGAAGCCATGTTCTGGAAAAATCAGTGGGGAAAAGTGTTGGGAAAAGAGATTTGGTTGTCATTTGGCAGTAATCGATCAGCGGGGGTCGCTATTTTACAAGATAAATTTACAGGGCGGATACTGAATTATGAAAAAGATGATTGTGGTAGATGGATATTACTTGTGATAGATAAGGATGACGAACAATTTATATTAGTTAATTGTTATGCCACCAATAACAACATTAACAATGAAATACTCTTTTTGCATACTGAATCTAGAATTCAGCATTTTATTTTCTTATATCCTTTAGCTAAAGTTATTTGGGGAGGAGATTTCAATGTTTGATGCAACCATTGATAGATGGCCTCCTAAAAGTGGGCCTGGCCCTTCGAGTGAACTAGTTAATGAATGTTTAAGATTGGGCCTTACTGATGTGTGGAGAGATAAGAATCCAGACAGGGAGGAATATATGGAGTAATAAGAACCTATCTCTTCATTCTCGCATTGACTATTGGTTAGTGTCTAATGATTTAACTAATAATGTGGCCTCTGTACTGATAGAACCTTGCATAATGACAGTTCATAAAGGAATATTCATAAGAATAAATATGAAAAAAACCCAATAGTTACTGGAAATTAAACAATAAATTGCTTGCAAATGAATACCTAAAAAAAAAAACCAAACACATTGTTGAAAAATATATAGGACAATTGCAGCTATAGAAAAGACGTATGGAAAGTACTGGGAATTAATGTTTTGATAAAAAGTTATATATGATATAAAGTTGTGATATAAAGTTTGTATTGTGATATAAAGTTTGATATCAGAACGGTATCCAATTTTAGTTTTTATGTTGTCTCTTAATGTTGTAGGTTTTAGATTTGAACAGATCTACAAGCATAATGGAAATAACGCATATATACGAAAGCCCGTTTATAAAGTCTGTGGATTCTCTGTGAACGCAGATAACAAACTTTTTGGATATGGCAGTTCTGCTTTGATCACCACGCAGACCCATTTTGCTGTCAGGAACAGAGCTCGTGGAAGGCAGCAGGCTGACGCTTTTGGCACAATATTATCTATCTGTCTGCTGCTCGCCGGAGATATTCACCAGTGTCCGGGGCCAAACGGCTTGCAAATGAAACACCGGCCAAAGACGAGTTGCAACAGTGACTGTCCTAACTGCGGTAAGGCTGTGAGGATTAACGCTAAAGCGGTCGCTTGTGACTTTTGCGATGCTTTTGTTCACATAAAGTGTGGAAATATTGCACCTAAAATCTATGATCTGGCCGTAAGGAGTAATTCTGACATTCCGTTAGCATGTAACAGGTGTTGCATGAATGAAATGTGTCACGTGAACGTCATTGATTGCTTGGAGGAGTTGGATATGCAGTGTTCTGATGATATTTTGGTTGATGCAAGGAATGACTGTGAGGCTGTCTTTAATCGGAAAGGGCTTCACTTTATTCATGTTAATGCAAGGAGCTTGCTGTCTAAACTTGAGGAGATCAGTCAACTTGCAAGAACCTCTAAGGCTGCTGTGATTGCCGTGTCAGAAACCTGGCTTGATGGATCAATACAGGATGTTGAAGTCGAGCTTGCGGATTACTCCATTTACAGGCACGATCGGAACAGAAACGGAGGAGGAGTGTGCCTATTTATAAGGAATGATTTGTCAAATAACCCGCGGGCTGATCTACAGGTGGAAGGTTTGGAGACTGCATGGATTGAACTATTGCTTCCTAAAACTAAACCCATTATCATTTGTGTTTGTTATAGACCCCCTAAGCAAACAGATTTTTATGAACTTCTTGAAATGGTCTGCTATAAGAGTAATGTATGTATGGAGAACGAATGTATTCTTATGGGGGATTTTAACACAAATGTATTGCAGCCTAGTAAGAGCAGCCTGAAAGAATCTCTTTTAACTTTTTGCAAGGTGTCGGGCCTAAAACAGTTAATCGCTGAACCTACTAGAGTGTCTGCTAACAGTCAGTCCCTATTAGACTTAATATTAGTTTCAGAACATAAAAATATTTCTCAATCAGGCATCCTTGATATTGCTTTGAGTGATCATAGTGTCACCTATTGCACTCGTAAAATATCTAAATCACTATTGAAGACTGGCAGCCATAGTTCAATTAGATATAGATGTACAAAACATTATACAGCTGAGGAATTTAAAGAAATGCTTTCTAGAAGGAATTGGTCAGATGTTTTCGGAAGCAATGATGTTGATGGGGCCTGGTCTTTGTTTAAACATCACTTTTTAGAAACTCTTGATAATGTTGCACCAATGAAGGAAACCAGAATTAAACAGAAGTGCAATTTGGATGACTTCTGACATTTTGGATCTTATTAGACAACGGGATAAATGGTTCAGAAAGTTTAAGAGGTCAACTTTGTCTTGTGACTATGATAAATATATATATTTTCGTAATCAGGCTAGTTACAAGGTACAGAAAACAAAGTCTGAATTTTATGCTGATGCTATTACGTCAAATTTACATCAGCCTAAAAAGCTGTGGAAAGTTTTTACTGATATGGCTGTTAAAGGAAAATCAAAATCTAAGTCTGGCAATATTGGGTTAGTTATTGAGGATAAAATGATTTCTGACAAACAGCAGGTTGCTTGCGTTTTTAATACTTTTTTTACAACTGTTGCTGCCAGTCTGGTCGATAAGCTGCCGAAGGTGTCAGGTAGATATGGCCCATCATTTGTAAACTCCTTTTATAAAACCAAACATGTCACTTCTGATGTTTTTGAAATTGATCCTGTCTCAGAGGAAAGGGTGAGATTGTGTCTATCCACTTTGTCAATTAACAAAGCTACTGGACAGGACCTTATTCCGTCCAGATTTTTGCGCGATAGTGCCAATGTAATTTCTAGGGTGCTCACCCATATAATAAATTTGTCTTTAAGTCAGGGTATTTTTCCATGTGATATGAAAAGGGCCCGGGTAGTCCCCCTTTTTAAGAAAAATAGTAGATTAGATGTTGGTAATTATAGGCCTGTATCAATTCTGACAGCAATATCAAAGGTGTTTGAGCGTCTTGTGTATGAGCAGGTGGAAGAGTACCTTGTTAAACATAATCTGCTATATGAACTGCAGTCTGGATTTAGAGCAGCATATTCGACTGAAACCTGTCTTATTCATTTATGTTATTATATTCGACAAAACTTTGATGAAGGAAAGTATGTGGGTATGATTCTTCTTGATTTACAAAAAGCCTTTGATACTGTAAATCATGCAATTTTATTATCAAAGCTGCAAAGTATAGGCTTCAGAAATTCTGCGGTGAAATGGTTCACCTCTTACCTCACTGGAAGAACTCAATTTTGTGATGTTGCGGGGGCCATATCAGATTCTCGAGATATTACTTGTGGGGTGCCTCAAGGTTCAATCCTTGGCCCCCTTTTATTTTTAGTTTATATTAATGATATGCCAGCTGCTGTGAAATGTAAGCTGCTTTTATATGCTGATGATTCTGCATTGTTGGTCTCTGGGGATGACATCAGCGAGATTGAGAAGACTCTGGGTAACGAATTAAATAGTGTCAGAAAGTGGCTTATAGACAACAGGCTTTCAATACATCTGGGAAAAACTGAGTCCATTTTATTTGGAACAAAAAAAAAGTTGTCTGAAATAAAATTGCTTAAGATCAAATGTAATGGCACTGAAATAGTGTCTCAGAAAAGTGTTACATACTTGGGGTTAACATTAGACCAGTCATTAACCTGTTCATCTATTGCTGACAAAATACTATCCAAGTGTGCAGGTAAATTGAAATTTTTGTATCGCAGAACAAGGCTTTTAGATTTTTCTATCAAGAAATTACTGGTTGTATCGTTGATTCAATGTCATTTCGATTATGCATGCTCAGCTTGGTACTGTGGATTATCAGTTAAACTTAAAAACAGACTGCAAGTGATGCAAAATAATGTTATCCGCTACCTGTTAAATGCACCCCCTAGGACTCATATTGGCAGAGATGCTTTTAAAAGAGTAGGTCTGTTGCCAGTACAGGTTAGAGTGGAGCAGTTAAAGCTGAATCATATGTATAATGTTATAAATGGTTCTGCTCCCAAATATTTACTGTCCAATATAAAAATGGTTCATACACAGCATTACCATAATACTAGGGCCAGTATCCGTTCTTGTAAAGTGCCCAGAGTCAACAATGCAGCTGGAAGTTCTTTTTTTTTATACAGGTATCATGTTGTGGAATAATTTGCCAATTTCCCTCAAAATGGTAAATACCAGAGGGACTTTTAGATACCAGGTTAAGGCCCTTTTATGGAATAGAGTAGCTGATCTTTTTAACTAGCACTGAGTGATTTATGATTGCCTGTTTTTAGGATGTTGTTGAAATCCGGATGATTTGTGTAAATGTTTTTGTCTTTGACTTATAATAGGTCTTTGTTTGTGTGAATTGTTTTACCACCAAGGACCATGTTGGAAATAAGTGTTTACACTTTTACATGTTATCCTTTGGATTATGTATGTCTTTCAATCCATAAATAAATCAAATCAAATCAAAATCCTTTAACCAAGGAAAATTGGAAGCAAAAAATAAAAAAAGGAAAGAAAATTCAATTATTGAGGAAATATTAAATTTGAATAAAAAGAGGAAAGAAGCCTCGACTGATTTTGAATTAAAAAAAATAAATTGATTACATACTGAACTTGATAATACCTAAGAGGATAAAGCAAAAGGAGCATTTATTCGATCTAGAATTAAATGTTTAGAAAAAGGGGGAAAAAAATACAAAGTATTTTTTTATACAAAATATTTTTTTGGCCTTGAAAAAAGAAACAGTGATTTTGCCTCAGTTTCAAAACTAATGATTAACAACAAAATAGTAGATAATTCTTTAGATATTTCAAAATATGTTGCTCAGTTCTTTAGTAATTTGTATTCTTCCACAATGGCTACTTCCAACATTGATATTTTTTAAATAGCTTTATGAGTGATACCAAAAAAAAAAATAGATCAGAACTTCTAAAATGTGTGTGATAAAGAAATAGATATTGAGGAGCTGAGAGAGTGCATTGACTGGCTAAAAAATAACAAATCTCCAGGCAATGACGGGCTAACAGGAGAGTTTTACAAGACATTATCTAAAGAACTTTCCCCCTTTTTATTATTAGCATTTATAGAAGCTATAGAAAAAGGTTATTGTTACGAACCGCTCCGAGACGAGTGTTGAGATCCAAACGCAGCTTTATTGTATGGGGCAATCCAGAGGCGTAACCCAATGTACAGGCAAGGGTCATACACAGGCAGGCAGTCAAAACAAAGAAACAAAGAAACAAAACAGGCAGGGACCAGAGGCAAGAGAGTAATCCAGGGAACAGGGCAAGATATCCAAAACCAAGAGACAAGAAAACTAGGAAAATGCTCAGAAATGCAGTGTAACACTTAAACAAGACTTTGCTGTGAGTGAATGAATGAACATGGTATAAATAGACTGAGACTAACAGGATGATGAGACACAGGTGAATGCAATCAGTGAATGAGGTACAGGTGAATGTGATCAGTGATAAGTGATGATGAGTCCGGGCAGTGAGTTATGGGAAATGTAGTTAGTGAGTGATAATAGTCTTATGTGGAGTGCCCTCTGGTGGCTCTCAAGGGCACTCCAGCTGGTGACCGTTACAGTGATATGCCTGCTTCATTAAAACAAGGGGTTATAACACTGATTCCCAAACCTAACAAGGACAAGTTACTCATTGAAAATTGGAGGTCTATTAGTTTGTTCAATAATGACAGTAAGTTGTTTGCAATGAATTTTGCTAGAAGAATGAAACGAGGTTTAGATAAAATAATTGATATGGAACAGTCTGGTTTTATGCAAGGTCGTCATATTATGAATAATATTAGACTAGTTTTAGATATGATAGATTATAATCAATTAATTGATGATGATAGTTTTATTTTATTTATCAATTTTTAAAAAGCATTTGATACGGTGAATCATGATTTTATTTTCAAAGTTATTAAATATTTATGGTTTGGAGATGTATTTTTGAAAGCAGTTCAAACATTGTACAACAGATGTAATAGTTCCGTCAAACTTGCTTATGATACTTCACAAAGGTTTGATATTCATCGTGGCATTAGGCAAGGACGTCCCCTCTCTCCTTCTTTATTTCTGTTAGTCACCCAGGTTTTGGCAATGCATGTAAAAAGAAATCAGTATAATGGTATCTCAGCTTTAGGTTTAGAAATTAAACTTAGCCAGTTTCCTGATGACATGAATTTTTTTGAATAACAAATTCGAGGTACCAAAAATAATGAGATGTATTGAGGCATTCACTGCTGTATCTGGCCTTAAAATGAATTGTGATAAATCTGTATTGTTTCCCCTTAAAGATTACTCCTCTACAGAAATAGAGAACATCCCAGTTAAACACCAATTAACATATCTAGGTGTAGTAATTTGTAAAAATGAAAAATAGAGGAGTCAGTTAAATTTTGAACCAATTATTGAGAGAACAAAAAATAAATTTAATTGGTGGTTAATGAGAGATATATCAATAATTGGGAGGGTATTGTTGTCAAAGGCGGAAGGTATTTCTAGATCAGTATATACATCTTTATCATTAGATGTGCCTCCTAAGGTGATTAAGGAATTAGACAAGATTCTTTATGACTTCATATGGAGAGAAAAAACGCATTATTTAAAAAAGGAAGTAATATGTAACACCAAAGAGCAAGGGGGACTTGAGGTCTTAGATTATAGTACACTTAATGACACGTTCAAGATTAAATGGTTGATAGAATTTTTGAAGAATAGAGAAAGTCTTTGGAACGTATTTCCTAATTACATATTTAATACTCTTGGAGGCATAGATTTTTTGTTGAAATGTAATTTTTCTGCTGACAAAAATTCTGTATAATTGGCCAGTTTTCACAGACAAGCCTAGCATGGAAATTGGTATAAGCACAATTTTTCACCACACAACTATTTCAAATTGAATAGCAAAGACATAGTATTTAAAAACAAATCACTATTTTTGTTAAATTTACTGAGTTGTCATAATTTACATACACACTGGGGCGGCAGTGGCTCAGTGGTTCATGTAGGTTGCCTACAAACCGAAAGGTTGGTGGTACAATCCCCGGTTCCACCTGACCAAGTTTCGAGGTGTCCATGAGCAAGACACCTAACCCCAGCTGCTCCGAGAGGCATCCAGCTGCAGCCCCGCAGACTCACCTCTTGCTAGACACCAGTGGATGGACAGCAGACGTCATTTCCGTATCGTCATTCACTTTTCAAATTTGACGCGCCATGCAGATGTCAGCGGTAAGAAAAAATAATAAACTGTCGATGATTTATAGGTCATGTCAGAATTCAAATGCACAAACTAGCTAGATAAAAAAAATCGTCTTGTTTTCAAGGTACTGTGTCGTGTTTTTTTAAAGGTATTAGTGAACTCTGTTGTGCCTCAATTCTAGAGCTAGGTTGCTACAATAGATTTTCCAATTAAATCGTTCTTTGAGTGGTATGATTTAATATTGTAAATACGTTTTTTTTCACTTGGATGTGTGAAGATTGTACCATTTGTACCATGTGTAATTTCCAATAAATATTGCAAAACCATGAAGTGTTAATTTGATCTGGATTGTTTGGTAAATTGTCTGATCATGTGAATCTACGTATATTTTAAAAACAGAAGTGGTTACATTTACAAAAAAAAAAAAAAAAAAAAAAAAATTAAGAATTGAATATCCAAATGGGCAAGGCAAAAAACTGTGGTCAATTAACATGTACAAACGTTATAGTCCATTGATCTATAGGCTGAATTCAAGTCACAAAAAATAGTGATATGATCTGAACAATATATATTTTCAAGGTGGTTCTTGTGAATGCAGTTTGCATGAATTATTGATGTTATAATATTAAGTATATTATTGAGAATTGTTTTATGTAGGCTAAAGAGATATGATAAAGATCATATTTCAATTTGCACACAGCTTTTATATTATATATTTTAAGTCATAAAAGTAAAATGACAATACGGAAAAGACGTGTGCAATTAAGCCTTCAAAGAATGCTGTCTATCCACTGGTGAAAACAGAAAATAAATATGCTGTCTATCCATAGGTGAAAATATAATATAAATATATGTCAATCCAGAGGTGAAAATATAAAATAAATATATGTCTATCCAGAGGTGAAAATATAAAATAAATATTCTGTCCATCCAGAGGTGAGAACTAAATATGCTGTCTATCCAGAGGTGAAAATATAAAATAAATATATGTCAATCCAGAGGTGAAAATAGGAAATAAATATATGTCAATCCAGAGGTGAAACCGGAAATTAGCGGCGAAACGGAAATGACGGAGAAAATGGAAATTACGTAGGCTGTCTATCCACTGGTGTCCAGCCAGTGGTGTCTAGCCGGAGGTAGTGATCATAGTGATGGCCAGATCGAGGCCTCGTGAAGCAATGAAACAGTTGAACCAAATGTGCCATATTAGGCTTGTTTGAGATGAGCAAAATCTGCGCAGAATCGATCACCGGTGATCAGCGCGAGATGCATGCCGGTTAGAAATGTGTCCGAGTGCGGCCCGCCTTGCTCTGATGTCATGCTGACGTATGTCAAAAATCTCTCGCGAGCGCAAGGCGCACCTGTCGGATTCTGCAGTCGAGCGCAGTTGCTCTCCACTGACTGCGCTGATCAGAAGCATGATGGGAAACGACTTGCTGACGACACAGCTTAATTCTCATTGGTTTAAACAACCATGATGTATGGCTCTTATTTAAAATGTTTGATTTTAAAACTCTGATATCATGTTTTATGTGTACGTTATGTGGTCCCAAACTACCAGTGCGATCTCTATGGGTTATGCAATGTAATTTTTATTTTAAAAAAAGAAAAGAAAAAAACACAAGAAAAAGACTGATAAACATGTATTTGGAATGGAATTAAATAAGTATGCTACTTTGGGTGTCTTGTTCATTATATTCATTTTCATATAAAAGCAACAGAACTTAAATTCCATTCAGTTTATTAGCAACACTGTGCACGAGCGTGAATCCCGCGATATCCATCTTTGATCTCACAGGTGTCAGATCCTCTGCGAGAAGAGATAACTGTCCGGCTTGCCTGCGCTTTTTTCACTCCTCCTCTCACTGCAGCCGCCTACTCTCGCGTACATTTCAGGCGAGGCAAGGCGCATCTCAAACAAGCCTAGTGTGATGCATGCATACAGATATCTGCAACGTCATTTGGCCTAGTCAAAACTCTAATTCAAGATATCTGTAATTACATTTTGACTAGGCAGAATAAAAGTTACAGATATCTCAAATTTCAGATATCTCTAATCAAACTTAATTTCAAGATATCTTTAACTTGATAATAGATATCTACAATTAAATTATGACTATCCCTAACTCCAGTTTGAGATATCTACAACACCATTTTGACTAGACATATCTCCAGTTACTGATATCTACAACGTAATTTCGCCTAGTCAAAACTTAATTTAAGATATCTGAAAAGGAACATGTAGATATCTTGAATTGAGGTGAATTAAAGATATCTTGAACTGGAGTTATGACTAGTCAGAATCTAATTGAAGATATCTCAAACTAGAATTACAGATATCTACAATTCAGTTGCAGATATCCGTAATTCACATAGTGGATATCTGCAACTGAATTGTAGATATCTGTAATGATAAACCCCATTCAAATGAATGGCAAAAGTGATGTCATTTGTCCTAGGAAGAATGTCTTTGTGGATATCTGAAATGACAATTATGGATAGGAAGAATGTAGTTGCGGATATCTGAAATGTTCTTTTTGACTAGGCAAAACTGAATTAAAGATATCTGCAACACATATCCAGTCTAGCTTTTAAATGTTAAAATGGCTTGCCATATGCGCCTTGCGCTCGCGAGAGATTTTTGACATACGTCAGCATGACATCAGAGCAAGGCGGACCGCACTCGGACACATTTCTAACCGGCATGCATCTCGCGCTGATCACCGGTGATCGATTCTGCGCAGATTTTGCTCATCTCAAACATATGGAAGCCCGTTTCCGCCACATTGAGTAAAAAAATAAAGATTCTTTAAGTCATAATAATGAGAAACTTTCTCGTAATAATGACTTAACATCTCGTAATAATGAGAAACTTTCTCATAATAATGACTTAACATCTCATAATAATGAGAAACTTTTTCATAATAATGAGAAACTTTCTCGTAATAATGACTTAACATCTCGAAATAATGAGAAACTTTCTCGTAATAATGAGAAACTTTCTCGTAATAATGACTTAACATCTCGTAATAATGAGAAACTTTCTCATAATAATGACTTAACATCTCGTAATAATGAGAAACTTTCTCATAATAATGACTTAACATCTTGTAATAATGAGAAACTTTCTCGTAATAATGAGAAACTTTCTCGTAATAATGACTTAACATCTCGTAATAATGAGAAACTTTCTCATAATTATGACTTAACATCTCATAATAATGAGAAACTTTCTCATAATAATGAGAAACTTTCTCGTAATAATGACTTAACATCTCGTAATAATGAGAAACTTTCTCATAATAATGAGAAACTTTCTCGTGATAATGACTTAACATCTCGTAATAATGAGAAACTTTCTCATAATTATGACTTAACATCTCGTAATAATGAGAAACTTTCTCATAATAATGAGAAACTTTCTCGTAATAATGACTTAACATCTCGTAATAATGAGAAACTTTCTCATAATTATGACTTAACATCTCGTAATAATGAGAAACTTTCTCATAATAATGAGAAACTTTCTCGTAATAATGACTTAACATCTCGTAATAATGAGAAACTTTCTCGTAATAATGACTTAACATCTCGTAATAATGAGAAACTTTCTCGTAATAATGACTTATTTTCTCGCACTTCTACGCATGCGCAAAGCAGCGGAGCAGAAGGGCGTGCCACACTAGCGACATCCGCTAGTCAAAGCCGTGTAAATGCATCACAGCAAACTTGGCACGCTCTGCAAAACAGTTGTTTTCATTAAAGTCAGTTTGATCTACTTAGTGCAATCTGTAGTATCATTAAATAACATCATCAGTAGGCCTATATCTTCTATACTTTTCCATGCGCACGATAAGGTGTGAAAGTGGAATGCAGAAGCAGGACGGTAACCATGGTAACGAAGGACGCCTGCTTGTGCACACCGATGAAAATTGTTACATGAATTTACAAAACTATCAGATTAAAGTTGGAATATTACATTTATTCGTCAAGTTTAAGTGTAACACATATGTGTGTTAATATAACACGTATTTTGCAGATGCTAGGATATTTGATGTGCAGGTTCATCTGGAAGATATCAATACAGAAATCACCTTTAAGATGTTTATGACTTTGGGGACATTTAAACATAAGTGGGCAGTGGAATGGGGGAAAACGCAAGGTCGAGACGTGTTTTTAAAAGTTGAACTTCTTTTCAATATAGAACGCCGTGTCATGCGCAAGACGCTGCAGAAGAGCGAGCGCAACGTCCGTCTAGTGCGCGTATGCCTAGAAAAGCAATGAAAAAGCGCGTTCTGTATGAACGGACCCTTACACAGATTTCCAGATGAAGTGTTCTTAAACAGATTTGGAAAGGTGTGCTGTCTTATCATTTGTCACGGTTTTGGTCTGGTTCTGTTTTTGTCATGTTTGCTTCCTTGTCTGTCATGTGATCCCTTGTAGTCATGTGATCCTGCCATGTGTCTTGTCATGAGTTTATTGTCTGATTGTTTGATCATTGTTCACAGGTGTCCCTTGTCTAGTCATTAGTCTTGTGTGTATTTAGCCCTCATGTTTGCCGTGTGTCAGTGTCTTGTATTGCTGATGTAACCACTTAGTAAGTTCATGTTCCTGAGTTTGTGTTCGCCATGCCTTGCCATGTTTTTTGTTTCTATGTCTGATTCTGATTTTCATTAAACTGCATATGGGTTCTACATACGCTTGCTTCAGTGGACTAAGTTACATAATACAAGACCAACCATGAACCCAGCAGCTGCACTCCTAAATCTACGGCAGGGGAATCGTCCCCTGGAAGCGTACATTAAGGATTTTCTATGTTTCACGGATCAGGTATCTTGGGATGAGACTTATTTAAAATGGTGCTTTCAAAATGGATTGGATGATGAACTCGCTGAGTTAATGCCTTCATTTGATCACCATTCTACACTATGCCAGCAAATAGACTTTATTTTGTTTTTAACTGGTTCTAATTACACAGTGGGTGAGGTGGAGAACGTGAGGTTTGATGAAGAACCCCACAACTCCACAATATTCACCAAGCCTGAGTCTCTCCACGCCTTGCCCGAGTCTCTCCACGCCTTGCCCGAGTCTCTCCACGCCTTGCCCGAGTCTCTCCACGCCTTGCCCGAGTCTCTCCACGCCTTGCCCGAGTCTCTCCACGCCTTGCCCGAGTCTCTCCACGCCTTGCCCGAGTCTCTCCACGCCTTGCCCGAGTCTCTCCACGCCTTGCCCGAGTCTCTCCACGCCTTGCCCGAGTCTCTCCACGCCTTGCCCGAGTCTCTCCACGCCTTGCCCGAGTCTCTCCACGCCTTGCCCGAGTCTCTCCACGCCTTGCCCGAGTCTCTCCACGCCTTGCCCGAGTCTCTCCACGCCTTGCCTGAGTCTCTCCACGCCTTGCCTGAGTCTCTCCACGCCTTGCCTGAGTCTCTCCACGCCTTGCCTGAGTCTCTCCACGCCTTGCCTGAGTCTCTCCACGCCTTGCCTGAGTCTCTACACGCCTTGCCTGAGTCTCTACATGCCATGTCTTCGAACAAAATGGCTGCCGCTACATCTGAGCCTTCTATGACAGCCACACTCACCATTTTTGCCACAGCCATTTGGTGTGTGTGGTCGGTTTATACTGTACCTGATCTCGCCACGTCTGCCCAGCCAGCGCCTGATCTCGCCACGTCTGCCCAGCCAGCGCCTGATCTCGCCACGTCTGCCCAGCCAGCGCCTGATCTCGCCACGTCTGCCCAGCCAGCGCCTGATCTCGCCACGTCTGCCCAGCCAGCGCCTGATCTCGCCACGTCTGCCCAGCCAGCGCCTGATCTCGCCACGTCTGCCCAGTCTGAGCCAGTCCTATACCCCCTGGCTCTCCCCAAGAAAATTTTGGGAGGGGGTAATAGGATCATGGATAGGACCATGGAGGCGGCGACGCCATGGTCTCCCACACATCCAGATCCACCCTGGCCACCGGAGCTGTCTGGTCCACCCTGGCCACCAGAGCTGTCTGGTCCACCCTGGCCACCGGAGATGTCTGGTCCACCCTGGCCACCGGAGATGTCTGGTCCACCCTGGCCACCGGAGATGTCTAGTCCACCCTGGCCACCTGAACTGTCAGGTCCGCCCTGGCCGCCGGAGCTGTCTGGTCCGCCCAAGCTTCGTCACGGCCCTGGTCCGCCCAAGCTTCGTCACGGCCCTGGTCCGCCCAAGCTTCGTCACGGCCCTGGTCCGCCCAAGCTTCGTCACGGCCCTGGTCCGCCCAAGCTTCGTCACGGCCCAGGCCCGCCCACGTCTCGTCACGACCCAGGTCCGTCCACGTCATGCCACGTCCCTAGCCCTGTCCCCCTGCACGGGCCTGGCCCACCATCCCTCCCCCAAGACCGCCTCCGCTCCACCACCCACCTGGACTTTTGTGTTGCTGGGCGTCGGGAGACGCCCTTAGAGGGGGGGATTCTGTCACGGTTTTGGTCTGGTTCTGTTTTTGTCATGTTTGCTTCCTTGTCTGTCATGTGATCCCTTGTAGTCATGTGATCCTGCCATGTGTCTTGTCATGAGTTTACTGTCTGATTGTTTGATCATTGTTCACAGGTGTCCCTTGTCTAGTCATTAGTCTTGTGTGTATTTAGCCCTCATGTTTGCCGTGTGTCAGTGTCTTGTATTGCTGATGTAACCACTTAGTAAGTTCATGTTCCTGAGTTTGTGTTCGCCATGCCTTGCCATGTTTTTTGTTTCTATGTCTGATTCTGATTTTCATTAAACTGCATATGGGTTCTACATACGCTTGCTTCAGTGGACTAAGTTACATCATTCCTCTGTCTATTTTAAATCCATGGATCACCCTTGTGTTGCTGCTTGTTCATACACAAAAATACAAATGATTACAAATGAATAAAAGACTATCTAGTATGGAAGCCTGTCTCATATACTGATCATTTATCTTTAATGTTATTCACTGCAGAGCGTGCCAAGTTTGCTGTGATGCATTTACACGGCTTTGACCAGCTGATGTCGCTAGTGTGGCACGCCCTTCTGCTCCGCTGCTTTGCGCATGCGTAGAAGTGCGAGAAAATAAGTCATTATTACGAGAAAGTTTCTCATTATTATGAGATGTTAAGTCATTATTACGAGAAAGTTTCTCATTATTATGAGAAAGTTTCTCATTATTACGAGATGTTAAGTCATAATTATGAGAAAGTTTCTCATTATTATGAGATGTTAAGTCATTATTACGAGAAAGTTTCTCATTATTATGAGATGTTAAGTCATTATTACGAGAAAGTTTCTCATTATTACGAGAAAGTTTCTCATTATTACGAGATGTTAAGTCATTATTATGAGAAAGTTTCTCATTATTACGAGATGTTAAGTCATTATTATGAGAAAGTTTCTCATTATTACGAGATGTTAAGTCATTATTACGAGAAAGTTTCTCATTATTACGAGAAAGTTTCTCATTATTATGAGATGTTAAGTCATTATTACGAGAAAGTTTCTCATTATTATGAAAAAGTTTCTCATTATTACGAGATGTTAAGTCATTATTATGAGAAAGTTTCTCATTATTAGGAGATGTTAAGTCATTATTACGAGAAAGTTTCTCATTATTACGAGATGTTAAGTCATTATTACGAGAAAGTTTCTCATTATTACGAGAAAGTTTCTCATTATTATGAGATGTTAAGTCATTATTACGAGAAAGTTTCTCATTATTATGAGATGTTAAGTCATTATTACGAGAAAGTTTCTCATTATTATGAGAAAGTTTCTCATTATTACGAGATGTTAAGTCATAATTATGAGAAAGTTTCTCATTATTACGAGATGTTAAGTCATAATTATGAGAAAGTTTCTCATTATTACGAGAAAGTTTCTCATTATTATATGTTAAGTCATTATTACGAGAAAGTTTCTCATTATTATGAGATGTTAAGTCATTATTACGAGAAAGTTTCTCATTATTATGAGAAAGTTTCTCATTATTACGAGATGTTAAGTCATTACGAGAAAGTTTCTCAATATTACGAGAAAGTTTCTCATTATTACGAGATGTTAAGTCATTATTATGAGAAAGTTTCTCATTATTACGAGATGTTAAGTCATTATTATGAGAAAGTTTCTCATTATTACGAGATGTTAAGTCATTATTACGAGAAAGTTTCTCATTATTACGAGAAAGTTTCTCATTATTATGAGATGTTAAGTCATTATTACGAGAAAGTTTCTCATTATTATGAAAAAGTTTCTCATTATTACGAGATGTTAAGTCATTATTATGAGAAAGTTTCTCATTATTACGAGATGTTAAGTCATTATTACGAGAAAGTTTCTCATTATTACGAGATGTTAAAGGGTTAGTTCACCCAAAAATGAAAATTCTGTCAGTAATTACTCACCCTCATGTTGTTCCAACCATGTAAGTCTTTCGTTCATCTTCGGAACACAAATTAAGATATTTTTGATGAAATCTGACAGAATTTTGACTCCTCCATAGGCTTCCAGTGTGACCGAAACTCACCGGCCCAGAATAGTTATTAAAACATCGTTAAAATAGTCCAAGTAACTACAGTGGCACTACATTAAGTTTATCATGCGACGAGAATACTTTTTGTGCGCAAAAACAAACAAAAATAACGACTTTATTCCACTTTTCATTTCCTTCTCTCTGGGCCCCGTAGTGTTTTTGCGCTGCGCGTCTGTGTTGCACGTCATCACGCAACACACACATGACCGGCGTCGGCCAATAGTGAGCCTACGTGGTGACGTGTAACACAGACGCGCTACGCATTGTGCGCAAAAAGACTACGCGAACCAACTAGAGGCCCAGAGAGAAGGAAATGAAAAGTGGAATAAAGTCGTTATTTTTATTTGTTTTTGCGCACAGAAAGTATTCTCGTCGCTTGATATACTTAAGATTGAGCCACTGGAGTCACTTGGACTATATTAACGATCTCTTTAATAACTTTTCTGGGCCAGCAAGTTTCGGTCACATAGAAGCCTATGGAGGAGTGAAACATGGCTCAGATTTCATCAAAAATATCTTAATTTGTGTTCCGAAGATGAACGAAGGTCTTACGCGGTTGGAACAACATGAGGGTGAGTAATTACTGACAGAATTTTCATTTTTGGGTGAACTAACCCTTTAAGTCATTATTACGAGAAAGTTTCTCATTATTACGAGAAAGTTTCTCATTATTACGAGATGTTAAGTCATTATTATGAGAAAGTTTATCATTATTACGAGATGTTAAGTCATTATTATGAGAAAGTTTCTCATTATTACGAGATGTTAAGTCATTATTACGAGAAAGTTTCTCATTATTACGAGAAAGTTTCTCATTATTACGAGATGTTAAGTCATTATTACGAGAAAGTTTCTCATTATTATGAAAAAGTTTCTCATTATTACGAGATGTTAAGTCATTATTATGAGAAAGTTTCTCATTATTACGAGATGTTAAGTCATTATTACGAGAAAGTTTCTCATTATTACGAGATGTTAAGTCATTATTATGAGAAAGTTTCTCATTATTATGACTTAAAGAATCTTTATTTTTTTACTCAATGTGGCGGAAACGGGCTTCCATACAAACAAGCCTAATGTTTCGACACATCTGCGCTTCGGGATCTCGCAAAGCTTCGGAACGACTGTTTCGCGTCAGCCATCCTTAGCCGGAGGTGAGTCTGCGGGGCTGCAGCTGGATGCTATTGGCTGCTCCCGACAAGCTGGATGGCGCCTTGCATGGCTGACACCGCCGTCGGTGTATGAATCGTATGAATGAGTGAGTGAATGGGTGAATGTGAGGCTACAGCGATTTGGTGGCCATAGGTCTGTGAAAGCGCTATATAAATGCAGTCCATTTAAACCAAGAGAGTTTGATATGGTTCTTGACGCGATTCCAAAGAGTGTGATGTTACTCTTAAAAAACGCTGATTCAGTAGAAATCAACATGGACAATCTTTGTGATAAAATTTTCATTTTGTTGATAATGTTGATGTTTAAAAACAAAAATGTAGTATTAAGATTATAAGGAATGCTCTTGGTACTGTGTCTTTTCCTGCAGCAAGATTCTTTTGGTTTTCTTTATTTGGTGATATATCTTGGGTTAAAGCATGGAAATTGCCAAATAAGTTTTGTGTCAATAACAAAATTAAGGAAGTCTTACAAAATACTTCACAGAATTGATCCTGCTAAGCATGTTTTGGAAAGATTTGGAAAAAAGTGAATTTTGTGCACTAGAAAAAGAAACAATTTTGCACCTGTTTTTTCACTGTATTTACTCAAGATTATTTTGGAAAGATTTAGAAACCTTTATTAATAGAAAACTGAAGTGTATGATGGAAATGTGTGTTTTTGATGTGCTTTTTTATACTCAGAATGATAATTTGGAATGTAAAGAACAACATATACAGTTATTTATTTTATTAGGAAAATACACATACATAAAAAGAAGTGGGCTCAAGGTAAACCAAATTTTCCACATTTTATAAATGACTTTACATTATATGTACATCTTTTGGAGCTTGCTTAAAACAAAAAAGCAATGAAAACATGTAATGCTTTGAAAGCACTGGATTTTATGTAAAACTGTTTTTTTTTCTTTTTTTTTCTGGCAGCTAATGTTAACATGATATTGTGAATATGTAATTCCTCTTGTTCTTGTGGCATTGAATAAAAAATGAATGTGATTCTCCAGTGATATTTTTTGTTTGCCACACGTTTGTTACGGGTTCTTATACTTCTGTTTTAAAGTTGTATAACGCCTATTACTGCACTACATCAATATACTGTTTTTACTGTAGTTTGCTGTGCTCATTTTTATTCACAAATTTCTTTAGTCTGACCTCAACGCATTATTTGTATTAGCTTAAATTAAAATTTTTCTTTTTTTTTCTCTTCCTTTTTTTCCTTGATGGTTCTTTCTATTCACTCACTTTATGTTAAAGGGCTAAGAAACCCTACTAAACGTAAAGCTATATTTTTGTACCTTAAACAGTTTAATTCGGATTTTTTTATTTTTTACAAAAATGTCATTCAGTCAAAGAAGACTTTAGTTTTTGGAGATCACAATGGGGCTTGGACATGTGGATGTCCCATGGAACATCAAGTTCAGCTGGAGTTTGCATTTTACTTCATCGCTTTAAGGGGAAAATTCTGTTTTCTGACTGTGATCCGAGTGGTCGATATATTTGCCTCCTACTTGAAATCTCAGATATGATGTTTATTGTTACCAATCTAAAACAAAAAGAAAATGAAGATTTCTTTTATTGTCTGGTAGAACGTATACTTTTATTGTTAAATAACTACCCCAACTCTTATTTGGTTTTCGTCGGAGATTCCAATGTGGTTATGGACAATAATATTGATAGATGGCCCCCAAAATCTAATAATTCTAATTTTTACTTAAAGATGTTCATGCAAAGATTTTCTTTGGTCTTTGATAACTGGAGGGAAACTCATCCATCTTTAAAGGTATTTGAATAACAAGTCTTTCTCCTGCCAGTCTCGCATTGACCTATGGCTTGCTTCTAAAGAGCTTTTTATTATTTCAACTGATATTATACCTTCACCTTTATCTGATCATAAATGTATTTCTATTTTCATCCCTCTTTCAACTATTGTTAATTCATATAGTACTCCCTCCTATTGGAAGCTTAATAACTCAGTTCTTGCCTATGATGAAGTTAAAAACAAAATTGATGAAATTATAACAAATTTCTGGAACAAAGCAAAGGAATAAGATAACTACTGTAGTAATTGGGAGTTAGCTAAATATGAAGTCTGTAAATATTTTCAAAAATTCAGTAGTTAATTAGCTAAAAAGAGGAATGAGAGCAATGTTATCTGTAAAATTGTTAGTCTTTTAGGTAAAAATGTGGAAAATATTACTGATCTTGAAAAAGCTGAACTTGCTGAACAGCAACACCAATTTGATAAAATATATAAATATAAAGCTGAAGGAGCTTACGTCCGATCACACAGAAAGTGGCTTGAGGAAGGTGAACAAAGTTCTGCTTATTTTTTTCGTTTAGAAAGACAAGCTAAAACTAGTTATATAGGGAAACTCATGATTGATGGAGTATTAAATGAAGATCAAAAAGTAATTGGAAAATTATGTTCTAAATTTTACACAGATTTATATACATCTTAATTTTGCCACCAAGATGCGACTAATTTCTTCGAGTCTCTTCAGAATGTACAGCAAAAAGTTGATTTATTTCAAGAATTCAACCTCAACTAATATATAGACTCATTACATGCAAAGTGAGATATTTCAAGCCTTTATTTGTTATAATTTTGATGATTATGGCTTACAGCTTATGAAACCCACGAAATCAAAATCTCAGAAAATTAGAATATTACATGAAATCACACAGTAATTACACAGTGATACCATGGTCATTGAACCAGGTTTTGGTTCTTTTGGCAGTGTGGGCAGGTGCAAATCCTGCTGGAAAATGAAGTCAGCATCTCCATAAAGCGTGTCTGCTGAAGGAAGCATGAAGTGCTCTGAAAACATCCTGGTAGACGGCTGCGTTGAGTGGACATCAAAGTGGACCAATACCAGCCGATGACATGGCTCCCCAAACCAACACAGACTGTGGAAACTTCACACTGGACTTCAAGCATCTTGGATTGTGTGCCTCTCCATTCTTCCTCCAGACTCTGGGACCTTGGTTTCCAAATGAGATGCAAAATTTGCTCTCATCAGAAAAGAGGTCTTTGGTCCACTGTGCTTTATTAAATCCAGAGTCAACGCAGCCGTCTACCAGGACATTTCCAGAGCACTTCATGCTTCCTTCATTTTCCAGCAGGATCTGCACCTGCCCACACGCGTGGATGAATGCTGTCATGCTTGCTTCTGCCTCATCATTCGCAGATGTTGCTGCAGTTTTGTTTTGGTTTTGAATTTATTTTTCAGCAGCATGCTTGTGGAGTTTTTTTTTTTTTTAGTTAGTTGCATGCAGGGTTTTAAAACTGGTTCAATAGTTGATCTGACCATGAGGGGGTTTTTGTTGTCTCCTCACAGATTTGACATGAAGATGAACAAGAAACCCAGAGCGGTAAGTTCAGATGCTCTTGTACACATGTAAATAACTTAAAATATTTGCTGTTAAATATAATATTATATAAACTAAAGTTTGAATGTGCCAGATCATGTACAGATCAATCAGTGATGACAGTATTTGCATATTCTGATGTTTTCCCACTGCTTTATTGAGAAATCTTTTGTTAATAAAATAATGTAAATTTGAATTGTAGGAGCTTTCACACATATTAGCTCATCTTTTTCTCCAGAGTGTAATAGTGTGATTTGTGTGATTCTGCAGGATTACTCGGCCTAACGGATCCCCTCAGTCTCACTCACAGACATTCACACAAACCAAACCTCTTCAGTCAATCCTGATTCTCTCCGGTCCAGAACGTCTGGATCTTCTCCTGCTTTTCTCCACTTGTGTTTGCTTCTGTCCTGACCGTAGTGAAGCTCTCATGTGATTTGTAGTCTCTGTTGGATTCAGATCCTGTTATTGCATGATATAGATTGCAAACACATCCATCATAATGCTGGAATCTTTTTATTTATTACGTTACATAGATGATGCATCAGTGGATCCAAACCATTGCCTCTTGCTTTTGGATATCCATCACTTTTTTGTTAAACTTGTGTAGTCCTAATGTAAAAAATTGGTCATGTCATTATTATTTATTTAATTGTTTTACCATATTGTTTTGAATAAAACTGACACAATGTATTGTTTGGTGGCCAAATCTTGAATTAAAAACTGGACTATGTAAGCATCTTGATAAATGTTATTAAAACCATTTAGTTGTTCAAACACTGAGATAAATCTTTGTAGAAGAAACTCATTTTACTTTCTTTTGTTCAAGACATTATAAACCTTTTAATTTGGATTTTGTAAAATCATAGCTGTGCCTCTCAGAGCCATCCCATAAAAATATGAGATATGATATGAGAGTGTAAAGACCACCCATTGGCTCAAAGACGGAGTCCAGCGGTCTGGGTGAAGGTATAATGCGTGTATGTCTTTTCAGCGCTCCAGTGTGAAGTTCACTTTATTTATTAGAATTTTAGTTTCAATATTACTTTAGCTCTACGCTTACTCTGACTCCAATTTCAAATGATAATCAAATTTAGATCGTGTTTCTTAATAGAAAATAATCATAAATATTGATTATGATTTAATTTATAGATCTTTGATTATTCTGAGTATACATATTTTCAATTATTCTTTCATTATGGACCCAATGCCGCACAGAGTCTCACGCCCCGGGTTTACGTGGATCTCACGTACACAAACTCGTCAGTTCTGACTTTAGTCAGTGGATGCAGGGTTTGCTAATTCCTCCTAAGTCGGTTGTCTACTGCTCACTCATACAAAAAAAAGTGTAGTTTATTTAACCACTTCCATACAACTTGCTCCGTTCATATATGCGCCTTTAGTTTGACCTATCCTGGACACAGAGCTGCAGTAGCACCAGCTCATTATCTACTAAAATAATGATTTCAGATAACTTCAATAAATCAGGATGTAACATTTATTTGTCAGGTAAAAATGTATCATGTCAATTACACAAGTAAATGATTAAAAGCCAATTCAGAAATAATAAATACATGAAATCAATTACTCCAAGATGACTCTAAAAGTAAGCAATGCATTCCTGACAGAGACACACAGTGGTGTGTGAGTGTGTTCCAATGGGAAAACACTGAAACAGCACTGTATGGGGATCTTCATGGCTACAGGTTCCCACCGACTGCTCTGTCACCTACCCTTAAATACCCAGACCAGAACAAAGGGTTATACCAATATTTTTTAGAGTTGTTTTGGGTCAAATCAAGTTCCCCAGGGAGTAACACCTGGTTTCGGGGGAGAGGGGAGATATCTTGAAGAGACATCACCCAGAGAGGAGAACAGGATTCTCCTAGGTTCTCAATCTTTCTCATTATTCCAATGACTGCAATGAAATTAAGACCATTTTATCAATCGCACTGAGACATTTAAAGGGACACCAGGCAAGTCTGAGTGTTTTTTCTCTACGAAGCCCCCCCTAGTGTCTGGTAGTAAATGCTTTCAAACACACTGTCGTAAAAACGAACTGTTGTCCCTTCCCCCTCGCCACGAGCAACCCAGCTGATCAGCTGTCAACCCAGCTGAGCAGAGGAACGGCTATTTCAAAACCAGTTATGTCTACCGAGGCAAGTAAAGCAATATTTTATTTCCAACTGATGGCGATTTTTTTTTTTAATTGTGTTGTCATGCATACTAACGTTAGTATTTTTACAGGGAACGAACGATATGAACGAGGCGAACTACTGCTTTCGTGTTTGTTTGTTTTTGGGAGAGTGGGCATGAGCATAAAAAATATATATATCGGAGGTTAATATTTGTCTAAAGTTATATTAGCAAGGTCTATAAGTTCATCTGGTAGAATGATGGTTTACCTTTGCTTGTCTAAGAAAACATCAGAACGTTTTTTCTAGCTCGATCATGATATGTGCAACATGTTTATTTCCTATTATCAGACGCGTTGGCCTAGTGACATAAAATAAAAGTGCAAGTTACACAAATAAAACCTACAGAGGAACGGTCAAACAACTACAGATATCAAACGTGTTTGCTAATGACAATGCTAACATCAAAGCTATAGTATCTAGCGTACTAGTAAGCCCCTAACAGACAGCGATCATAATAAAAACCTTTACAGACAATAGCAAACATCCTGAGGTCACAATTACTTGAAATTTAAATATTAAACACAGTTTATTCCAAAGATACTTACAAGTGCAACAGCAAGAAGGTCAGCATCCGTTTTGCAGGATTCTGTTTCTCTCAGTTCTCGCCATTCTGAAAAAGCCGGTCCAATATTTACTCGAGTCTGACTTCTTGCTCGGTCAGTCTCCCGTTTCCTCTTTCGTTGGTCCCCCGACAAAGATTTCCTAGCTTTCTGCTTCTTTTTTACAGGCTCAGCCATAACTCAATCTATCATTGCCCTTCGCTTATAGCTATCCGGTGCTTGAATGGGGGCGTGTACGTGTGCAGTGCCGTCAAGCAATTCGTTACATCGCGAGACCTGATATCACGCGATACTTCCTGACGCCGACCCGCCGGCCCAAAGTTGCAAGTGAGTTTTTTCCGCTCTCGGGCACCAGGGGGGTGCGAAACCACCGCCATTCAACCCGAAATAAGTAATATAACCATTCCACTGACTCCAAAGCTGTTCAGTTAAGGTAAAAAAGTTACCTAGTGTCCCTTTAAAATGATACCAAACATGAAAAGGAAAAAACAATAGATTCACAAGATACATCATATGTGATATATAGACAATCTCAGTGAACTTTTAGTGACTTGAGGAAGGAGAGGGGGGACGCAACAAGGAGATAAGTTTGGACAAGACAATGTCCTGTGCTCTTTCTTTGCGATCTTCTGTCCAGGGTGTGTTTTATTGCTTAATTGCTTTATTGCAGGGTAAATTTTATCTCAGCTTTTGTTTTAGCAGGAAATGAAGTTCTTACACTGATTTTGTAATCTTTGACCCTTTCACACATGTCGAGCTCTGACATCACTGTAGTTCAGAGAGATTCAGAGAAAGTGAACCTTGATCAACAACAATATGGACGCCTGAAACAATCAACCTCTTTAAACTACAGAATATTCATTGATCCGTTCAAAGAGTCTTGTGGACACATGTGATCCTCACAGGTAAGAGATAGAAATATAAGAGAGATTGTGCTGAACAGGTTTCTAATGGAAGTGATCTGGTTTAGTAGGTTTATGTCGAACAAAAGTTGAACAGAACCAGGGTCTGTTTGCATTAACTGCTAAGACTTGTCTTACAAGTTAATCAAATGTTTTTCTTTAAGACTGTTCATAACTTTTTTAAGTCAGTTACATGAAAACGTTGACTGATCTAATTTGATACCGAAAAGTAAGACCGGTAACCCCTAAATAACTGATTTAGTTCTTTAGACAGTCTTAACATAATAGTTGTTTATGCAACTTCCCCGAGGGTTTAATCATGTCAAATACTCACTCAACTAGTTGTTTACTGTACTGAAATGGTAGCTATCAGAATTGTATTTAATGTCTTTTGATTGGTTGTGATACAAAGTTTGGGCTTTCTTTATTTTTGTCACATGACATAAAGACTAAAGAAACAGAAAGCATAAATGACCCTTATACAGACACTGACAGAAAAACTTGCTGAAATGGTATCAGAATTGTTTATAGTTTTAATAAACTATTTAATTTCAAATTAACTGCAGCTGAAAATCACATTTACTTAAATTAAAATTAAATGTCTCTTGGCCATACAAAATTTATGTTAATTTTGGGGAAAAGGTTATCTGTGCTGTCCTTTAATGTAAACATTATTTCCAATTTAAGATTATTCTGTTGTTGTTTTTTTGCCTTGAAAAGGTATAAAGAGGTGAAAAAATGGCAGAATCTTTCCCACCATCAACAAAAAAACAAGAAAGGAGAGGGAGTATGAGTGATCCTCCATGTGAGTCAATAACCCACTCAAATCTATCTCATATTTTATCTTGAAAATAGCCTCACATTGGTTAGAATTAAGCTCTGCACATTCTGGACATTCTCTCAACAAGATTTTGACTTTAAACTAATGCAGGTGATTTATCTTCATCATTTCTCTCTCCAGGGATGTCTTCCTCCAGCGGTCCACTGACTGAGGAGCTTCAGTGCTCTATATGTCTGGACGTGTTCACTGATCCAGTCACCACTCCATGTGGACACAACTTCTGCAAGACCTGTCTGAATAAGTGCTGGGACAACAGCCAGACCTGCAACTGTCCATATTGTAAAGAAACATTCAAGCACAGACCTGATCTCAAGATTAACACCACACTCCGAGAGCTCGTAGATCACTATAAAAAGAAAAGTCCTGAGAAAAAAACTGAAGTTCTGAAAAAAGCTGAAGTTCTGTGTGACTTCTGTGAGGAAAGAAAGCTGAAAGCCCTGAAGTCGTGTCTGGTGTGTCAGAGCTCATACTGTGAAACTCACCTGGAGCCTCATTCGAGAGTGGCAGGTTTAAAGAAACACAAACTGATCAATCCTGTGAGTAATCTGGAGGACTATATATGTCAGAAACATGAGAGACCTCTGGAGCTGTTCTGTAGAGATGATCAGACGTGTGTGTGTCCGATGTGTGCTTTGAAAGACCACAAGAACCACAACACTGTTTCTTTAGAAGAGGAAAGTGAAGAGAAGAAGGTAGAAATTACTGACAAACTGATTTTAAATGGCTCCTATCATGAGGAATCACATGTTCTTTAATATAAATGAATCAGTTATGAAAACATATTGTGTGTTGTTCTCTGTCTATAGACTCAACTGATGAAGACACAGAAAGACACACAGCAGATGATCCAGGACAGAATCAAGAAGATTCAAGACGTCAAACTCTCAGCAGAAGTCAGAAAAGTGAGTTTAAAATAATTCAATTAAATTAATTTTAATATTTATTATTGTTTATTGAATTGTTGTATAAAAGCAATTTCACACTCACAGTCACATTGCTGGTCTGAATATTGACACGTCTGTGATTCCCTGATCACTTAGTAAAGTAATAACACATCTCTCCTCAACAACACACATGATTTGAGGAATCATTCAGTGCAAACGGGGCAGAATGAGGGATTTTGAAAAACGCCTAAAACACTGAAGTATGAGAAATAATAACACTGATTCTTCTCTTAACAAACGCCACTAATAATGTGTTGATTGTCCTGGTTGAGCAGAGAAACACAGAGAAGGATAAAGCAGCCCGTGTGGAGCTCTTCACTGATCTCATCCGCTCCATTGAGAGATGTCAGACTGAACTGCTGGAGATGATGGAGGAGCAGCAGAAAGCAGCAGAGAAACAGGAGGAAGAGCTCATTGAAGAGCTGGAGCAGGAGATCACTGAGCTAAAGATGAGAAACACTGAGCTGGAGCAGCTCTCACACACTGAAGATCACCTTCACCTCCTACAGGTCAGTCAACATCTCTCTGATCAATGATAATGCAGTATATGACACCATAACACTCCCCATGCTGAAGGATTTCTCCTCTCTCCTGCTGTAGATTTACTCATCCCTGTGCAGCTCTAGAAACACCAGGAACTGGTCTGAGATCAGTGTGAAGACTGATGAGAGTCTGGAGACTCTGAGGAGAGCTCTGACTAAACTGCAGGACTCTCTACAGGAGAAACTCACGCAAACTGGTACAGCAATATCAAACACACCGTACAGATACATATTTACAGATATTTACCATCTTTTAATATCAGTAATTAGGCATAAATATTTAAAGTAAAAATTTCACAAAACATTCCCAAAGGTGTTCTAAAAAGGAGGAATATTTCGAGCTCAAACACAATAGGAGTTCAGGGATTCTCTAAATATCAGCAGAGAAACATTGATCAGATAAAACATGATGTTGTACACAATTCTTTAAATATAACCTTAAAGGGGTCATATAATGCCATTTTGTACAAGCTAATATGATTCTTTAGGGTCTAAATTAAAAGTTTTTTTTAAATTAAAAATACTTTAATTAAAAATTCTCATTAGTATTGTAAGAAAACACTCATTTTACCTGGTCAAAAACAGCATGTGTCTTTAAATGATAATGAGCTTTGCTCAACCCGGCCCTCTGTTCTGTGCGTACACCGTTTGTAACACAATAACACAATAACCATAACGCGTTGTTCATTATAAACGTGGGATTATGAATTATATTGAGAACGTCGTACATAGAAAACATGCCGTAATGTACCCTGAGTGTAAACCTTAGCCTCATTCATCGTGAAGCGTGCTAGCGATTTGCAAAGATTAATATAAATATTAATATAAAGGTTAATAAAAGGTTACACTCACTTCTTCTTCTGGAGGTGCAGCAGGAACACGAATAGTTGGTACTGATCCTTTTTTCAGGAGCAGCTTCTTAGCAAAACCAGCTTAACTGACACTCGTTTGTAAAGCAGTCTGGTGTGTGAAATGATTCGTGCAAACATGAAAGCATTGACGTTGATCGTGGGGAATATTCCCTTCGAAAACAAGCTCAGCCACTGCGTCTTCAGCGGTTCAGATTTAGGAACATCAAAATGATGCTGTGTGCCTTGTTACACCCAAGAACAGAACACCACAATCGCTTAGACGCCATTCTGCTCATAGACAGTGCTCCAGCGTATCAACAATGACCGCGCAGACTATGATTGACAGCTCGCTCACTAGCGAGGGCGGGTCTGTGTTGAAACGCTGCTGTCAATCAACAATCGTGGGAGGGGCGTTGATTTTGTGACGTCACACGGTCGAACGGCTTGATTTGAGATGGGGGAAAACATATAAGAAGATTAAAAAAACCACTGGATGGATTTTTATCATTTTATGATGGTTGTGTACAGGCACTGCCAACACACATTTCAGTACAATCAACTTGTAAAAGTGCATGTACCATTATATGACCCCTTTAAATCTTGTCTATAATTCCACACATAAACATGTCAAAGATCTGATGGTGTTTTATTGTCATTAGTCTCTACAGAACTGAAGAGGAGACAGCAGTATGCAGGTACAGTGTGCTGTCTGCACTACACTAGATTACATTCAGATACTCACAGCTTCATCACTGACTGACAGTATGATTAAACATTGATTACATATTACAAAAATCATCAATAAATATCTGTATCAAGTTGTGTTTTATATTCTCTGTTTTCTCAGTGGATGTGACTCTGGATCCTGATACAGCTCATCCTGAACTCATCCTGTCTGATGATGAAAAACAAGTGAGATGTGGAGACATTGAGCAGAAACTCCCAGACAAACCAGAGAGATTTGATGAATGTCACTGTGTCCTGGGAAAGGAGGGATTCTCCTCAGGGAGATTTTATTTTGAGGTGCACGTGAAGGGAAAGACTGAATGGTATTTAGGAGTGGCCAGAGAATCCATTAACAGGAAGGGAGTGATAACACTGACTCCCAGTAATGGATACTGGACTGTGGTTCTGTTGAATGAGAATGAATATTTGGCCTGTGCTGATCCTGCTGTCTCTCTGTGTGTGAGAGTGAAGCCGCAGCGGGTCGGTGTGTTTGTGGATTATGAGGAGGGTCTGGTCTCCTTTTATGATGTGGAGTCCAGCTCTCATCTCTACTCTTTCACTGATCAGTCTTTCACTGGGAAACTCTATCCATATTTTAACCCGTGCATTAATGCTGGAGGTAAAAACTCAACTCCACTGATCATCACACCTGTCAATTACAATAAATGAATTTACAGCCCTAATATGAAATACACAATGAAAATGATTTATATAATTTAAAATCTAAACATGTTTTGCTATTTTTTCATCATTTGTTTTTCATTGTTAAAATCTATAATTTCTAGCTATAATTGCAAATTGTTGTTTTCTCCCATCTCAACCTGACAAAGGCTGCATTTACACTGCAGGTCTTGATGCCCAATTCCAATTTGCTGACTATATCCGTTCCCTTTCAAGGGAACTCGCGTTGCGTCGAGTTTGACGCTATGGGAACGCTTTGCGTGATGATGTCTTGAAGCACATGTAAAATCAGTCCAATGGCGTGGCGGAGCGTCAGATGCGGGTGACGTCACGTACCAGGAAACTATAAAGCCTGCTTGAAAACAGAGAGCGACAGCTTCTGTGTCTTCAGTAGCGCTCTATGTGAAATCTGTGCTCGCTCCGATCCCGGCTGAGTTTCTTCCGGGAAGCTCGCGTTCCCCAGGGCTCGGGTCCCGCTGCTGCCGAGGCACAGCAGCGATCTCAGTCCTGGGGTTCGCAAATGGATCTATCAGCGGGGTCTGAGACGGGCTCTGCCCTATCTCAGCCCTTACCTGATAGACCCGATGTCTGTCATCAGGGTTCGGAAGCACGCGCTGCGGTTTCTTCCGCCCCGATGATAGAACAAACACTGCAATTGTCCAGTTCTGAGGAACTGGATGTTGTTAGTGTTGAGGCTGAGTCTGAGGTAGCCCCACCTCAGTCTCATGCATTTGAAGAATTGCTGGATGTAGTGAGGAGAGCAGTTGATAGATTATGTATTGAATGGCCATCTGATAAACAGGACGTTCGTTCAAAAAGTAAACTTGACGAACGCTTCCTGCCCTCACGTGCACAACCACAACGCCGAAATCTGCCGTTTTTCCCCGATCTCCACACGAGGTGTTGAGATCGTGGGAGAAACCAGTTTCTCATAGAGTTTTTAATTCACAAACCACAAATTATTCTGCTATATCTGGGTATAAAGAGCATGGTTATGGGGAGATGCCGAAGGTGGAAGAGACGCTTGCGAGCTATCTCTCTCCAGCGACGGCATCTTCACTAAAAGCTCCGGCGTTGCCTAATAAGCCCCTCAGAGTAACATCTTCTCTGGTGGGCAAGGCTTATTCAGCTTCTGGTCAGGCTGCAGCGTGTCTTCATACTATGTCACTGCTGCAGGCTTATCAGGCTGAATTATTGAGTGATTTGGATGAGGGCGGGGGTATGAGTCCTGAGGCTGTTGCTGAACTACGCAGAGCCACAGATCTGTCTCTCAGGGCCACCAAGGAGACCGCTAAATCAATCGGGCGGTCTATGGCAGCCCTGGTGGCCACTGAGAGGCATCTGTGGCTCAACCTCAGTGATATTAAAGACAAAGAGAAAAATGTTCTGTTAGATTCTCCTGTTTCTACGCATGGTCTCTTCGGCAACGCTGTTTCTGCTGCTGTTGATAAGCTTCAGGAAGCATCTAAGCAGGCAGCTGCTTTGCAAAAACTTCTCCCCCACTGATCTTTTCATGAGGCTCCTGAGCGGGAGCAGCCTCACTCATCTAAAAAGAGCACTGAAATCATCTAAAAAGAGCACTGACCCTCAGGGGACCGTTCTGCCAACCCTGCCACCTCCGGTGTTTCAGGGCGCAGCGGTCTCCGGCGAGCACATATCTCAAGGGCCACCCGGAAACGTAGTGGCCTCGGGATGCCCGCCCCCTCTGAGGAGGGTGTTAGAGCAGTCCGTTCAGTCATTCCCTGCCGGTGCGCCGCTACAGGGCGACGAGCCGACTACTCAACAGCAACAAAATCCAGAAACCAGTCTCGAGAGACTGGTACCTCTAGTAGAATCTTTGACAGCGTGGAAGCTACTGTCAAATGTTTCTCGTTGGGTCCTGCAGACCGTGGAAAAAGGGTATCAAATACAATTCAAGAAACGCCCACCTCGGTTTATGGGGGTTCTACCCACAGTGGTGGGCCCCGAGCAGGTTCTGGTTATGGAACAGGAAGTAAACACTCTGTTAGAGAAAGGGGCCATAGAATATGTACCTCCCTCCAACAGGGAAACCGGGTTCTACAGCCGGTACGTCATAGTTCCAAAAAAGGACGGGGGATTGCGTCCCATTTTAGATCTTCGAGTTCTGAACGAGTCAGTCATGCAACTCAAGTTCAAAATGTTAACATTGAGACAAATCGTGCCACAGATCAGGTCCGAGGACTGGTTTGTCACGATAGACCTCAAGGACGCATATTTCCATATTTCCATCCGTCCGTGTCATTGGAAGTTCCTGAGGTTTGCTTTCGGGGGCAAAGCATACCAATATCGAGTTCTTCCATTCGGCCTAGCTTTATCACCCCGCACTTTCACCAAATGCGTGGATGCAGCTCTGGCGCCTCTGCGCCTCCAGGGTATTCGCATCATGAATTACATCGACGATTGGTTGATTTTAGCTCAGTCGCATCAGATGGCGGTTCAACATCGAGATGTTGTTCTCGCCCATATGAAGGAGTTGGGGTTACGGCTGAACGCAAAGAAGAGTGTGCTTTCTCCACTTCAGAGGACCACTTTCTTAGGCGTGGTTTGGGATTCAGTGTCGATGCAGGCACGCCTGTCACTGTCACGCATAGAATCTATCCTTGCAGCTGTGAAAAGTGTAAAGCTAGGCCAGCTACTCACTGTCAAACAGTTCCAGAGACTGTTGGGTCTCATGGCAGCAGCTTTCAACATGATACCTTTTGGACTGCTACACATGAGGCCCCTGCAGTGGTGGCTCAGGACCAGGGGGTTTTCCCCGAGGGGCAACCCATTTCGCACAATCAAGGTCACGCGGCGATGCCTACGTGCCTTGGTTATGTGGAAGAAACCTTGGTTCCTGTCCCAAGGCCCAGTGCTGGGAGCTCCTTGTCGTCGCAAACTGCTAAGGACGGATGCTTCCCTCACGGGCTGGGGAGCGATCCTAGAGGGTCGCTCATCTCAAGGTCTGTGGGAAGACCATCATCGTTCCTGGCATATCAATCGCCTAGAGATGTTAGCTGTCTTCCGGGCTCTGAGGAGCTTTATCACAGATCTCAGGGGACACCATGTGCTAGTACATACGGACAACACTTCGGTAGTCGCCTATATAAATCACCAAGGGGGTTTGCGCTCGCGCCCATTATCCAATCTGGCACGCCATATCCTCTTGTGGTCCCAGGGGAAGTTGCTGTCTCTCAGGGCAGCCTACATCCCCGGGGTCCAGAATTTAGGAGCAGACACTCTGTCGAGACAGGGGCTGAGGCCCGGGGAATGGAGGCTCCACCCCGAGGTGGTAGAGCTGATGTGGAGGGAGTTCGGCCAAGCACAAGTGGATCTGTTTGCGTCTCGAGAGACGTCTCACTGTCCACTTTGGTTCTCCCTCACGCATCCAGCTCCTCTGGGACTGGATGCTATGGTGCAGAAGTGGCCGAGGCTACGTCTGTACGCTTTTCCCCCAGTTGCTCTGCTCCCGGGAGTTCTGGAGAGAGTTCGCAGGGACCGGGTTTGCCTGCTTCTTATAGCCCCGCGCTGGCAGGGCAGAGTATGGTTTCCCGATCTTGTGTCGCTCCTCGACTGGCCTCCTCTGGAGCTACCCGTCAGGAGGGACCTTCTGTCCCAGGCGGAGGGCTCGATATTTCACCCTCGGCCAGAACTGTGGAACCTGTGGGTTGGCCTCTGAGGGGGCCCAGCTCATAGAGTCAGGTCTCTCAACTGAGGTTGTTGAGACCATTCTACAGTCCAGAGCTCCCTCCACGAGGAAACTTTATGCCCTGAAGTGGAGAGTTTTCACTTCTTGGTGTAGTGACCGTCGGTTGGACCCAGTTCACTGCCCAGTTGGTACAGTGCTGGAGTTCCTGCAAGAACGGTTCGCTGCAGGTCTGACCCCGTCCACTTTAAAGGTTTATGTGGCGGCCATAGGTGCTTACCACATTCCTTTGGGTGGAATGTCTGTGGGGAAGGACCCTCTGGTATCTCGTTTCCTTCGTGGCACCTGGAGGCTGAGGCCTGCAGTTCGCTCTAGGGTGCCACCGTGGGATTTGTCCATTGCGCTGCAAGGCCTTTCCCTGGCCCCCTTTGAGCCTATTGAGGAGGTTCCTGAGAAGTTTTTAACATTGAAAGCTCTGTTCCTCCTAGCCATTTCCTCTCTTAAGAGGATAGGGGACCTCCAAGCACTGTCGGTTGCCCCGTCATGCTTGGAGTTTGCTCCGGGTATGGTGAAAGCTTTTCTGCATCCAAGACCGGGCTATATCCCCAAGGTCCCTAACGTGGCCAGACCTATTATATTGCAGGCCTTCTGTCCTCCTCCCTTTCAGAATGCGGACCAGGAGACTAATAATTTGCTTTGCCCAGTCCGGGCATTAGACGCTTATGTCCACAGAGCTGCCCTGTGGCGTAAAAGTGATCAATTATTTGTGTGCTTTGGGTCCCCTAACAAGGGATCTCCAGTGTCTAAGCAAAGGATGAGCAAGTGGGTGGTTGAGGCTATTTCGCTTGCTTATGAAGCAGCCGGACAGCCTTCTCCTATGGCTGTCCGGTCGCACTCTACTAGGAGTATGGCGGCCTCCAAGGCCCTTATATCAGGAGTTTCCTTACAGGACGTTTGTGATGCGGCAGGCTGGTCCTCACCGCACACATTCGTCAGGTTCTACTCTCTGGATTTGGACTCTACACCAGAGTCTCATGTTCTGTCTTCCTAGTGCTGCTCACTTGATTTCACACAGGACAGACATTCGTAGCTATGGTGGCGTTGGTATAGACGTTCCCATAGCGTCAAACTCGACGCAACGCGAGTTCCCTTGAAAGGGAATGCCTCGGTTACGTCTGTAACCTCGGTTCCCTGAAGAGGGAACGAGCGTTGCCTCACCTTGCCATATCTCCTTCATGCCTGTCAGCGGCTACTTCAGACTTTTTACGAAGCTGTCGCTCTCTGTTTTCAAGCAGGCTTTATAGTTTCCTGGTACGTGACGTCACCCGCATCTGACGCTCCGCCACGCCATTGGACTGATTTTACATGTGCTTCAAGACATCATCACGCAAAGCGTTCCCATAGCATCAAACTCGACGCAACGCTCGTTCCCTCTTCAGGGAACCGAGGTTACAGACGTAACCGAGGCGATTTTTTTTTTTGACGACCCGCTTACATCATCTTTTAAAAGTGACCCGTATCCGATATTTGCATTTACACTATACACTACCAAAATAACCAAATGTAGACGTTCTGGCCCGGAAAATGAAGTAAAACAGCTCGATATGCAATGGATGCAGAAGCAGACAAAATTATTATAGTGATGCGCGGATCGCGGTCATATCCGCGGGGGCTCTGTGGATAATCCGCGGAACAGGCGGGTCAAGTATAAAAATAACATTCTGATTAATTTCGGGTGGGTCGCGAGTGGATATGATAAATCATTATTAACGAAAATATTAACTACATTCTCTAAAATATGAGTATGTTCCATTCCAGTTAAGTTTCAAGGGAGTAAAGCCTGTTTATGCCATTAAGAAAATTAAATTCTGTCAAATACATTTTGTTTTAAAGAAATGTTCATTTAAAAGCAGCGCTCATTCATATTAGATGCGCGCATCAACCGTCGAGTCCGCTGTTGAAGGTGACGATTAGCTATCCTCACGCGTAACAACACATACGAATACATAATTTGACCATCGGGTACGAATACTTAAATCAGAGAAAATTATTGGTGCGGGTGGATGATTTGTTTTTGGCTGTGGATTCGGGTGACGTTGGAGCTCATCCGTGCATCTCTAATTATCCAGTGTTTTGCTTTCCGCACTATTTTCAAAAATCAGCAAAACATTGCTCTCGTAAGGCGGAGAAAAAAATACTCCACTGTGTTGAGCCTTCGTCCTCCATCGCACCATTAATAAGTCATGTGATCGCAGTTGGTGGTGTCCACCTGAGTTGACGTCCCTTTTTTAATGACGTACGACTCGCATTTACTGGGGAATATCCGATTTGTCTGCTTACATGGCACACGCAAATGCACGTATCCGATTCATATCCGATTTATTACCACATATGAATGAGGCCTGAATCCGATCTGAGAAAATCGGAATCCAAGCGTTTTTTTCCTGCTTACACGTTCACTGGTCATATCCGATCTGTGCCAAATGAGAGGAAAAAATCGGAATTGGGTCACTTGAACCATGCAGTGTAAATGGGGATTTTTTTTTTTACATCAAAATCAACCATATTATGATAATACATACATAAATCTTTTCCGGGGCCGGGTCGCGGGGGCAGCAGTCTAAGCAGAGATGCCCAGACTTCCCTCTCCCTAGACACTTCCTCCAGCTCTTCCGGGGGAACACCGAGGCGTTCCCAGGCCAGCCGGGAGACATAGTCTCTCCAGCCTGTCCTAGGTCTTCCCCGGGGTCTCCTCCCAGTATTAATAAATTATCAAAGCTGTGTCTAATTGCTGTGATAAAAGCTGTGATAATACTCTGGTAAATCAGATGGTAGCCTAATACTTCAATATATATCAGAACTGCATGATTACCATATTCATACACTACACTATGGATCTTCAAAGTATACATAAAAAACACCATGATATTATGATCATGGTAATAACAAAAAAAATTAAAAGGAGAAGAAGAAGAAGAAGACATTGTAGGTCTATTACCAAGTTACCATGTCAAATGTTTAACCATAAGAATGGAATAATAGACAAATTTCAACACACATCAGAATTATTTAAATGCTATTTTTTTTATTATTGATACAGTTATATACATCTTCAAATAAAATATAGGACTGTTAAATATCTGATGGTGCTGATATGAAGTAGAGATACAAATATGAAACTGCAGAAAAGATATTTCCTTCTATCAGGACATAGTAGAGATTATTCTATTAAAGATGCCTATTTATATTGCTGTTTATGTTTAATGTCTTTTGATCTGTATGAAAATTGAGCACAGCTTCTTTTTACAGTAGATAGTGATTAGTACAAATACAGCAGCCGCACACTCAAAAACTGTGCAAGATCAATTTATTAGCAAGCTTTCGGTCTTGCGACCTTCTTCAGGCATACAAACAAAGTGAATGTGGCCATACAAAAGGGCTCTTGCCAATCACCTCTCCTAATTGCATAATGCCAGACACCTGTGTTGACATAGCCAAGGCTACAGGAATAGGGAACATGGGAAATGTAGTTCAACATAGCCTATATCAAGTATAGCCTTAGGTACATGGTCTACTGAAAACAAAAACAAAAAAACAAAAAAACACATAAATTACATCAAAACTTCAAATAGAAAAATAGAAAAATACATTACATGATAACCCTGCATCAACACAAATAGAAAGAAACCACTATTCTATGCAAATATCAGGCTGTAACCATCATGAAGCATATAATAGTCTATAGTGATGAGATTAAAGGAACACGCTCATATCAAACTCCTCATTAAGACCCAGTGGTTGTAGAGCTTCTAACATATAGATCCAATACAGCTCTCTCTGACATAGTCGCCTGTCAACATCACCTCCTCTCTGAGAAGTAACCTGTTCTATTCCCTGAAACCTGAGGGAGGATAGAGGATGTGAATGGTTATTAAAATGGCGGGCAACAGGATAATTCATATCATTTCGTCTTATTGAACTTTTGTGTTCACTAATTCTTTGCTTCAGAGGGCGAATAGTTTTACCAATATAGATCATATCACACGTGCATTTAAGCATATATACAACATTTTTAGTGTTGCATGTGATAATCCCTCTTACTGGAAAAGAATTCCCTGTTCTAGGATGTGTGAAAGTGTTTGTTTTCCACGTATTGTGGCACTGGGCACAGTTACCACAAGGGTAATTTCCATGTTTGAGGGGAGCTAAAAGTGTCTGTCTGGGACTTGGTAATATATTGGCTCTTATCAATTTATTTCGTAGGTTTGGCCCCCTTTTGTAAACAAAAAGGGGTGGATCTTTGAAATGTTGAATAAGAGCTGGGTCTGAGGTCAAAATGTGCCAATATTTAAGGATGGTACTCTTAAGCATGTGAGCCTGAGGGGTATAGGTGGTAATACAGGTTACTGAAAAATTGTTTTCTTTCTGGATACTTTTTGTCAATAAGATCTGTCTTGATTTCGAAAGGGCAGCCTGATGGGCGTCCTCAACACACTGAGCAGAATAACCCCTTTCTAGAAACCTTTGTTTCATTTCCAAAGACTTTTCTATGTAATCTTCATCAGAATGGCATATGCGCCTCAGTCTATAAAACTGACTCTTAGGTAAGCCATTTTTCAAGGCTTTAGGATGGGCACTACTTGCCAAAAGGAAGGTGTTACGGTCAGTGGGTTTCCTATAAAGTGTGGTAATGAGGCCTCCATCCTTTAACTCAATCCACATGTCAAGAAAAAATACACGTTGTATATCATATTCAATTGAGAATTTTAAATCAGCATAGACACCATTCAAAAAAGACACAAACTCTAAGAGTTCTTCCCTTTTCCCTTGAAAAAGACAGAATATATCATCAAGATATCTGTACCACTTAAGAATTTTTTGACAAAAGGGGTTCCTGTCAAGATTGAAGACAAAGTTACACTCAAACATACCCATATATAAATTGGCAAAGTCTGGAGCGAAGGTGGAGCCCATAGATGTGCCTTTTAGCTGTAAATAAAACTCCCCTACAAAAGAAAAGTAATTTAGCTTAAGGACTAGAGAGGCCAATTCACAAATGAATTCACTGGGGGGGAAATCAGTGCGATCTTGGAGGTAAAAACCTAAGGCCTCTAATCCTCGTTCATGGGGTATATTTGTATAGAGGCTTTCTACATCTAATGTGACCAGAAAAATATCACCAGGTAGATCTTTAATTTCTGAGATTTTATTAATGACATCAGTTGAGTCCTTGATGTAGGATGGAAGTTTAGAAACATACGGCTTAATATAATGATCCACATAGTTAGACAAGGGTTCCAAAAGGGAATCATTAGAAGCCACAATGGGTCGACCTTTTGGCTCTATAAGGCTCTTGTGGATCTTTGTATGAGCCCTTTTGTATGGCCACATTCACTTTGTTTGTATGCCTGAAGAAGGTCGCAAGACCGAAAGCTTGCTAATAAATTGATCTTGCACAGTTTTTGAGTATGCGGCTGCTGTATTTGTACTATTTTCTATGATTATTTAGTTTAGCAGCACCCACGGCTGGACTGGCCATTGGGCATACCGGGCATTTTCCCGGTGGGCCGACGTGCTTTTTGGGCCGATACATCTCATAAATACATAATTTTTATTATTATTATTATTTTATTTTTTTTAACGGCCCATAAAATTTGTACATCGGCGGCCCATTCGTTTTGTTTTGTTTTGCTTAATTGGCGGCGCTGGGTTTGTCCCGGTGTAATGCATTGGTCAAAAAAAGTCAGTGTTAGTTTATTTTGTCAGACCAGCCCATGAAACACGTAGATCAGCGGCCAATTGGTTCTTTCCTTGATTGACACTGGGCTGGCCCAATCACAACTTTAAACGAGTGAGCGAGCGTGCAGCAGTGTCAGTGTGTATCTGTCAAAATAGATGAAGAAACGCAAGGAATGTGCAGATAAATAGCGTGAAAAAATATAAACAGGCCCTTAAAGCAGACACTTTATGTGTCAAAATATATGTTTTCTGACCTTTATCAGCTCCAGCGGCAGATGATGATAGTGAGGACGGAGGATCAGGAGAGAGATGAGAACGTGTAGAGCCTGCGGTAAGCAGAACTACTCGGTTACTATCGTAACCTCAGTTCCCTGAGATAGGGAACGAGTATTGCGTAGCTATACGCAGTGGGGAAACTCCTTTTCCTCGATTTACTGAAGCTTTTATTTAAAACGCATTTGCAGCTGCACAGCTAGCACATTGAGCGTGGCTCGCTCATAGGCTGTGCTGCAGCAACTGCTTAAACCAATGGCGCGGGCGCCTCAGACAGGCCACCAATGAACAACATTGTACGTCAGAGCTCCCAAAGGGGGCGTGGCCTTAGTCTATATCAGAGCCCCGCATTCGCCATTATAGCAGGTTCCTCGACTGAAGCGACAACTCATCAGGTTACTATAGTGCGGCCGGCTACGCAATACTCGTTCCCTATCTCAGGGAACTGAGGTTACGATAGTAACCGAGTAGTTCCCTTTCGAACGGTCACTTCGTATTGCGTAGCTATACGCAGTGGGGACGCCATGCAAAACGCCGCACCAACAGTAACTGGTTGCCACTGAACTCAGGACCCCTGAGCTCAACAAGTCCGAACCATATAAAATATATTTATATATATAGACCAGACACCGTCGGGCCTTATAAAATATATATGTCAGTATCAATACCAACCCAATATACTAATGAACCCGGACACCGTCGGGCTATTTAGTAAATTAGAAATTAACCAGCAAGCGGGTTTTATATATATGTGAATGATTATGCACAGTACACTGTAGAGAAGACCGGGCACTGCCGGGTCTTCATCATACTGAAAGCACCTTCGCATGCAGAGAAGGAACTTCCATATTATAGAATTTCATAAATGTGGAAGGCGAGGACCAGCTGGCCGCATCACAAATATCCTGAATAGGAAAACCAGATGACCAAGCCCACGAAGAAGCCATGCCTCTAGTCGAATGGGCTTTAATACCTATGGGGCAAACCTGACCCATTGAAGTATAAGCCATAGATATAGCATCCACAATCCATCTAGACAGCCTTTGCTTGGTGACTGGATCGCCTTTGGATCGGCCACCAAAGCAGACAAATAGCTGTTCTGACTGCCTGAAAGACGCAGAACGCTCCAGATAAATTCTCAGTGCCCTGACAGGACACAGAAGATTCACCTCCCCATCTTCGGCAGAGGGGGGAAGGGCTAATAACGTAATGACCTGTGCTTTAAACGGAGTTGAAAGCACTTTAGGCACATAACCATGCCTGGGTTTGAGAACGACCTTAGAGTCACCTGGGCCAAACTCCAAACATGAAGGGCTCACAGAGAGCGCCTGCAGATCCCCTACTCGCTTGATAGATGCCAGTGCCAGCAGGAGAGCAGTCTTTAGCGAGAGAGGTTTCAAATCAACCGACTGTAGCGGTTCAAATGGTGGGCCCTTTAAGGCCCCTAAGACCCTGGAGAGGTCCCATAGGGGCACAGAAGGGGGCCTGGAGGGGTTAATCCTCCTAGCACCCTTCAAAAACCGCACCACCAAATCATCCCTTCCTATCGACTGTCCAGCTATCGGGGCATGATGCGCTGCAATAGCTGCCACATACACTTTGAGCGTGGACGGGGAGCGGCCCGCATCCAACAGCTCCTGCAGGAAGGATAATATTGTATCTACCTCACATGACTCTGGGTCCAGACAGTTTTTCGAGCACCAGCTGGAAAACACTGACCATTTCAAAGCATATAGGCGCCTAGTAGACGGGGCCCTGGCTTCAGAGATAGTGTTTAGGACCTTCCTTGGAAGGTCCCCGGGTACCCGTTTAGGGGCCACACATGGAGGGCCCATAAATCGGGACGCGGATGCCATATCGTTCCTTTCGCCTGGGAGAGGAGGTCTTTCCTCGTCGGAACAGGCCAAGGGACTGTGTCTGATAACTGAATCAGCTCCGGAAACCACGGTCTGGATCTCCAGAGAGGGGCCACCAGCAGGACTGGGCACCCGCTCTCCCTGACCCTCTTTATGACTTGTGGAATCATCGAGACAGGGGGAAAAGCATATAGGGGGCGATTGGGCCAACGATGGGTCAACGCATCCCTGCTCTTCGAGAAGAACATCTTGCAATGAGTGTTGGATCTCGAGGCAAAAAGGTCTATTTCGGCCTCTCCGAACACACTCCATATCAGACGAACCGTCTGAGGGTTTAGGGACCACTCGCCTGGGGGAGTGTTGCCCCGTGAGAGCATATCCGCGCCCAGATTCTGAACGCCCGGGATATGCATTGCTCTCAAAGAGCGCAGATTGCTCTGTGCCCATATAAGGAGTTCTCTCGCTAGGGCATACAGGCTGCCTGACCTGATGCCGCCCTGGCGATTTATATAGGCCACCACTGACATGTTGTCCGTGCGGACCAGGACATGGTGGCCTTTTAGGTTTGTTAGTAATGCTTTCAGGGCCAAACCAACCGCTTTCATTTCCAGACAGTTGATGTGTAAGCTCTGCTCCGTGCTCGACCAGAGGCCGGAGACAGGCTTGCCCTCGTGCAGAGCATCCCAACCTAGGTTGGATGCATCTGTAAACACTACTTTCCTTCTGGAAACTACTCCCATGGTCACACCCTTGATGTACCAGTCCTGAGCTCGCCAGGGAATCAGGGCTCTTATACAACCGTAATACACCATGATGTGCAGGCTGCCGGACTGCCATGCATAGGTTGGCACACGGCGTTTCAGCCAGTGTTGCAGCGGGCGCATGCACAGTAATCCCATACAGAGTACTGGCGATGCTGCTGCCATGAGGCCGAGAAGTTTCTGAAATTTTTTCAGGGGCGCGCGCTCTCGCGCTCTGAACGAGGCTGCTAGCGTCTGCACTGCGAGCGCGCGCTCTCGTGTGAGCCGCGCTGTCATCTCCACTAAGTCTAAAACTGTGCCCAGAAAAACTACAGTCTGGCTGGGTGTCAGTTTGCTTTTGGCAACATTGATTGTGAGACCCAGGCATTTCAAATGGCCGAGAATCAAATCTCTGTGAGCTACCAGCTCTGCTCTCGATTGTGCTAGCACCAGCCAGTCGTCGAGATAATTCAGCACGCGCACTCCCTGATGTCTCTGGGGAGAGAGCGCTGCCTCCATACACTTTGTGAATGTACGGTGTGATATATGCACTAAATATGCCTTTGCACCCACCGCAGGTTGCGTTCTCGCTTGGATTTGTTAAAGCCTAATGTTGCCTCTGTGGTGGAAAAAGCACAAATCCAACTGTGCCAGCAACGTCAAGTGCATGCTAAAGACAGAACATTTTCTGTGGGTGACAAAGTATGGGTGCGTGATTATCGGAGGGGAAAGAAGTGGACACCTGGTGTTGTTTCAGCAAAGACAGGCCCTGTATCATACACTGTCGATGTGGGACTTTCAGTTCACTGGAGACGTCACGTTGATCAGATGTTGGCACGTCTAACTGACTGTAACAACGGAAATGAGACGGGACCTGAGGTCATTGAGGATCCTGAGGGGAATCTGACAGATCCTTTAGAATATCCCAGGTCAGAAGAAACTTCACCGCCTAGTCTCGATCCAATCCAGACTGGGTCAGCACAACCTGTTGATTCATTCCCAAGTGAAACAGGTGAAGTGTTACGCACTCCACACAAAGAGTCGAGGAGATACCCGGAACGTGCCATTAAGCCCCCGATACGGTTTAGCCCTTAAGGTTTACCTTGGTGGTAAAAGTTGATTCTTTGTAGTAATTTTGACAGTCATGGCACTGAGGTTAGTTAAAAGAATAAGTAAAACACAGTTCACTGAATGATGATAGTGTTCAATCACAAATGTTCTATATTTTTGGCATTACTCTAAGTACTGTGTTAGACAGGAGTATGATTGTGTCAAACATGTTATATAGTAATATATATAGAGGGAGAGATGTAAAAAAAAAAAAAGGTTACACTGTTCATGTTCTTATTAAGTGTCTATGTAACAATGTTACTATGTGGGGAGGAATATGTGATATATGCACTAAATATGCCTTTGCACTAGAGGGCGCTCTAGCTCACCCCCTTTTGTATGTTGTGTAAAACATGAGGAAGACAGAGTTCCCAAGTAAACAGAAGTGAATCAACACTGCAATCGTCTCCGCTTATCATTGTGTTATATAAAGACAAAGATATAACATACGGGGTGCCAGGGACAGGCCGAAGGGCAGGACCGTGTACTGATAGGCTTGACCCTCGAAGGCGAATCTCAAAAATGGCCTGTGACGAGGGTTTATCTGAGTATGAAAGTACGCGTCTTTCAGATCCATTGTTACAAACCAGTCTCCAGGGCGAATTTGCGCTAGGATGTGTTTGATAGTCAACATTTTGAACGGCCGTCTCATGAGAGCTTTGTTCAAATGTCTCAAATCTAGTATGGGTCTGAGACCGCCGTCTTTTTTCGGAATTAGAAAATAACGGCTGTAAAACCCTGAATATGTTTGCGCTGGAGGGATTAACTGCTTAACCCTTTTGCTAACAAATTCTGTACTTCGGCGCGAAGCACGTGACCCACGCTGCTTCTCACTGAAGACTCGACTACCGCCTGAAATTTTGGGGGTCTGCGAGCGAATTGGAGCGAGTAACCTCGCTTTATAATGTTTATGACCCAACTCGACACACCGGGGATGGCTTGCCAGGCCTGCACCCGTGTGGCTAGGGATTGAACCACTGAATGGGATGAGTCGCCTACACTGTGGGGACTCTCTACCTTTACATTGTGATTTGTGCACATATCGAGTGTTTGAGTGACTGTACCAACTTTTGCTTGTGGGGAAGTCATTCTTACAACATGGAGGGGGCCACCTAGTGTAGGGGGACCGTGAAACCATGGGTTGTGTTTGTGAAACATGCTCTTTTTGTGCTTTATTTGGGTCGCCGTGAAAACGGCGTTTGTTTGTAGAGGCGCGCTCACTGCTGCGGGCCTGTTTACAATAATAAAATCCCCAGCCGCCTGAACTAAACAGGGAGCTGTGGGAAGTATAGCGGGTCTTTTTGAGGGTGGTCCGGCTAGTGCGAGACACGAGCCCTCTCGCTTCATCCTTGCTAGGATGACTTCGGCGGAACCGGTTCACTCACACCGCTGGGCCGCGGGCCTTGGCGCCGGGGCATCGGGTAGCGCTTTGTCGGTCTCGGCTGGCGGAAGGTATCAGCCGCAGGGCGGGGCTGAGATACCTGCTTTGCCGGTCTGACCGGTTGCGGCGAAGAGGCTGGCTTGGTCTTGGACGCCGAGCTAGAGCGTTTCGGCAGGAAGTGTCGCATTGCCTGGGACGCCTTCTGTGCCTCGGTGAATCTCTCCGAAAACCCTTTGACCGCCGGGCCGAAGAGGCCGGAGCTGGACACGGGGGCGTCGAGGAAACGTGTCTTGTCCGTCTCCCTGATCTCCGTCAGATTCAGCCAAAGGTGGCGCTCTAGCACTACCAAGCTAGCCATACTCTTACCTATGGCCTGTGCTGTAGCCTTCGTAGCACGCAAGGCTAGGTCCGTAGCGCTCCTCAGATCGCTGAAGGCTTCCGGATCCGGGCCAGTCTCGTCCATGGACTGGAGGAGCTTGGCCTGGTAAACTTGAAGCACGGCCATGGTGTGTAGAGCTGATGCAGCCTGGCCAGAGGCGGAATACGCGCGTCCGGCGAGGGCTGATGTAGCTCTACACGGCTTGTTGGGGTGGGTAGCTCTAGCTCGCCAGCTAGCCGCCGTGTTCGGGCACAAATGAGCTGCCACAGCCTCCTCGAGGGGCGGCAAAGACTCATAGCCCTTTTCCGCTGCACCGTCCACTGAAGAGAGTGTCGCGGAAACCGATGAACCCACCCGTGCTGAGTAGGGTGCTCGCCACGCCTTAGTCAGCTCCTCGTGGACCTCGGGAAAAAATGGCGCTGGTTTGTGACGTGGGGCCTGTTGGCACCCCGAGAGAAACCAGCCATCCAGCCGACTACGGGGCGGCTCCTCGGGCGAGGCCCACTCGAGGTCGAGGTCCGTGACAGCCTTAGTCAGGATCCGAAGCATTTTGGCGTCGGAGTTAGTCCTGGTCGCTGAAAAACTGCCTGATGCCTCAGAAGCTTTGGCGGGGTCGAGAGAGCCCGGCCATTCCTCCTCAGACGCAGTAATCGACAGGCTGTCGTCGTGTTCGCCCAATCCTCCGAAGGAGACAAGGCCCGCCACGTGGTGGGGGGGGCGCAGGTCTCCCTCGAAGAAAACCGGTGAGGGCGTCGTCTCTGGAGAAGGCGAGGCACGCGGGGACACGGCCGGCGTGCTTTCGCTTATCTCCATGGTCTCGGGGGGCCTTTGGCTGCGGCGCTTCTTCTTCCGCGGCTTAAGTAGTGCCGGGAAGGGAAGGGCGGGTGACGCGGCATCGCCGTCTCGTAAGAGAGCTAGCCGGGTGCGCAGCACGGAGATCGGCATGCTTTCGCAGGCCTCACATCCGCCGGCGGAGAGCGCATTTTCCACGTGGGCAGCTCCCAGGCAGGAAATGCAGCTCGCGTGTCCATCAGCCTCGTGCAGCTTGAGTCGTGCACGTGGCGCAGGATGAAACAGGCATAATTAAAAGGATATGATCGTCGTCGTCGCCGGATAGCCACAGGTGAGAAGGCGTCAGGGGGAAAACGGCTTGAGTGCGTAGTCCGCTGAAAATGCTCGCTCAGGCTGAAGGGCTTGTTCTACGGCGAAGCTTGCAGTATCGGTCAGAGACATGCAGTTGTCGCTGAAGGAGTGAAATCTGCTATAATGGCGAATGCGGGGCTCTGATATAGACTAAGGCCACGCCCCCTTTGGGAGCTCTGACATACAATGTTGTTCATTGGTGGCCTGTCTGAGGCGCCCGCGCCATTGGTTTAAGCAGTTGCTGCAGCACAGCCTATGAGCGAGCCACGCTCAATGTGCTAGCTGTGCAGCTGCAAATGCGTTTTAAATAAAAGCTTCAGTAAATCGAGGAAAAGGAGTTTCCCCACTGCGTATAGCTACGCAATACGAAGTGACCGTTCGAAAGGGAACTACTTTCAAAACACTTATTAAGCCATGATATCATGAGTGTAGGAACCCATAACCCAGTTACAGATTATTTCCACATCTGCATAGTTGACGATTACTGCAATTCAATAGAAATTTAATGAGAGGTGTTTGTAAACCATGTTTTCTGCCAAAATAAAAGCTTGATGCAGTTTGCGTCAAAATAAAAGATCATGTGCTTATCTCTTTCAAGTATAGAAATTGGTACAACACTAATTATGAAAGTTTCCTTTATTTTTTAGTGCATTTGTTTTACAAAAATATGGCTATTACTGTCATTGGATTAATATTATAACTATTATTATGTAGTAGATGTAATGTAAATAGACACTGTAACTAAAAGAGGTTTGAATTTTTCTTTGTTTAATTTGCACACTGAATATTGGGTGGAGCTTTTCATTTTGAACTCTCAAAGTGCACCAGATTGATGAATTTAACATTAAAATGCACAAAATTTTCTCACGGGGGGGGCATGCCCCCGAACCCCCCTGGAAAACCGAGGTCCACCCACCACAGTTTTACCAAAAATCCTGTAAGAAAGTCTTGTCCCAGTCCAGCCCTGGCAGCACCTCACTATAAGACTTCATTGACGGATGAGCGGTGGCTTTTTCTATTTTCTATACAGTAGATAGTGATAAAATAAGGTCATCGTTTTGAGGAAAAGGAATGTAGAAAGCTAGTCACATATTCTGGTCTTTTCACATTGTTCTGTGTCCTGAGAGAAAGAGTAGAAAACTTGATCTCTTTAAAGTAAATCAGTCACAGTAAAGAAACTCATAAATTATGACAGAATTATTATTTTTGTGTGAAAAATCACTTTAAGATTCTCTGAGGCCTCTGTGCTACAGCATTACTGTAGATAATGTTCACTGGGCGCTATATAGTTTTAATTTAATTTGTTTAGTGATTTTTTTTTATTTACTTTACTTGGTTGAAATATGTTCTTTGTGAGTGCTATGTCTGGTAAATAATTTTTGATTGTGCATCTTTAGTCCTAATGATGATTAATAATGATGCCTGCACCACTCATTAATGGATGAATATATTGGATCCACATTTAATGCACTGTTTGTGTATTGAGTGTGTGTTGCAGTATTTAACACATGATGGATTGAGTGATTGTTAAGTTCTGATGGTTTTAACAGAGACGGCAGAACAAATGTTCTGTCCACTGAGGTTTAGGACACTAGATGAAACCAAAGACCCCAGAGAACGGCTTTAATGGACCCGGAGTCTCTCCTGAGACAAAGACACAATTTTCATATTTCCATAAACAGAGTCGACTGCATCTAACGGAAGAGTCATGAGAATTTCTTAAACCAATGGCTGCAGATTATGTTTATAAAGGGGTTTGGAAAGATTATTTCTGCTTTGTGATGTTTTTAATCCTCATATTTTATGTAAAGTAGGTCTATTTGTACTTAAAATGTATATGGCTGTCATTAACAAAATGTCAAACCAATAAGCTGCATTATCATTAAACTTCATTATCACAGAACTTAGCTTTTAAGGAACTCAGTGTCTCCATCAGTCCATCTTTCCCACTGGATGTGTGTGGACAGTCTGATCACAGTGATTGTGTCGTTCTTCAAGTATTTGCCTGTTGGATTCAGCAAATCCACACTAAAGTTCCTGAGCTTCCTGATCTTTGTGCTTCAACATCCTGCAGTGAGAAACCTGTAATTCTGCCATCAGTCATTACAAATTACATGTTCCATCGTCATCTTTTAGTTTCTGAATTTGGCATCTGGTAAAAACGAGTACATTTAAATTAAAACTGAAAAACTTCACATGAAGGGTTTATTCATGATTAGAGATGTTAGGGTTGAGTTATATAGGCTATGCAGGATTTCCATAACCTTATATTCTTATATTAAACTGCATATTTTATCAGACATTTTGTCTCAGAAATGTATATGTACATGTATAGTTTAAAAAAAATAGAAAACATAATTTTACTGAACCTCAAATATCTGAAAATTGTTGTTTATTATGTAACAAACATTTAATGAAAGGAAACACAACACAGGAGCAGTTTTACAGAAGCCATTCATATGTAAAAATACATCAAACATTTAAAAACAAAGTTAAAAGTATTCTTTTGAAAGCAACACAAATAGGAAGCCATCTGTTAAATCATAATAATACGTGAATATTTCATGTGAGACTTATTAAAAATGAATGGATAAAACACTAATTCATGTGCATTAAAATAGTGCACTGTAAAATTCACTGTTTAATACAAACAACATTTTCTGTCCACATTCTAATACATTATTACATGATTCAATCCTGTCTCGTTGAACACACACCTCACATATTAACACTCAGTGTGTGTTTTGTTCAGATGTAAGTTTCATTGAGGAATGTTGCTGTTGGAGGGAATTTAAAGGCCTGATGTTAATGCAAACACATGGAAAATTACTCAAACGTAAAATCAAAACTGAGTCACTTTGGCACGAAACACGTTCGGTTCAAATGACTTGAGTTTATCATTTAAACTGTGAAATACATTTACACAATCTAATGTATTGTTATTGTTTAGAGATTTTTAACATACAGATTTGGGAGAATGTAACACCTAAAATGTATATCATGTATATCATACATGTATAAATGATGTCAAACGTTTTATAAATGTGTGTCTATCACACAGCGCTCTGTTCTTCAGCACATCTACAGAAGCAGTTTTGAATTATTAGGCATTGCAGTTTTTGCAGAGAATCTTTGTCCCGTCGGGGAAGAATCCAGCGCCGACCAGAGACACCGAACACTCAGAACACTTAAAACACGACTGATGCCACTGACGATCCTCAAACGACACGCACTTCCCTTCTCCAAAACCTGACAAAAACATTGAGAGGAGTTTCATTTTGAGCAGCCGTTTCTAAAATCTCTATAACAACATTATCATCATTTCATATGAACATCATTTAAATTGTTAATAAACATTGATAAGGGTGCACTCTAAGAAAAGTGTAATAAAAATATGGCACAATGTGTTAATGAAGGAATATTCCGTATCGATGTTTCACAGGTGTTTTACCCGTATTTTGAATTATGCATTGCATTGTGTTGTGATGTATGGCTAATATAAAAGTCTGTAAACTTTACTGTAAACAGAACTTTTCAGTTTTTTATGGATTTTTTTTTTACTGCGTTGTTCTGCTAAAGATGATTTACTCAATGTTGTTGCAAACTTATATTGCTTACTTCTGTGTAACAAAAGAAGTTCTTATAGACATAATGAAAGTGAATGGAGACTGGGGCTGTTGAGCTTTTTATAAATGAAAAAACAAAAACAAAAAAAAACATGGTTTATGCAACTTGTATGTTATGTTTAAGTATGGAAAGGACAAACTACCTTACATATTGCCAGCTCCATTACAACCTGCAAGAGCATCCTTCTCCCATTGGTCACGGCTGGGAGCTAGTGAATGGAAAGTGTCGACCAGTGCGTAACACCCTGCCCCCTTGCCCCAGCAGCTCACACCTCATGACTGCTCAGATGAGAATATCAGTGATGATGAGAGGAGTCAGTGTGGAGATTCAACAGATTCAGATGAAGAGTCTTTTTGTTAAAATGTTAATAAAAAACAACTCCAAGCTAAATAATCTCCTTTGTTTTTTATGGGTGAATATACATACACCAAACTTTACAGTTGTATTCGCAACTATATTGTGGTTTGTCCAGAGGGATTTGTTGATGCATCATTCTTGGCCTGATTTATATGACATTTTATGGCTAAAAATAGGGCCGAAATGAATTTAAGGCTATTGGCAGTATTTTCTGATTTACAGGGTTCAAAAGGAGATATTCTTGTAATGTATCTTGTAATGTCTTTTCATTGAATATATCAACAAAATGCACAAATAATTTTGAACCTTGTTTTTTTCAATGGTCAGATTCGTCACTTCAAAATATATGCAAATTAGCGCATATTTAATTAGATATAGCCTGATTAGCATATTTAAACAAAAAATTACAGAAAACTTGCAATACATTTTTTCCTCCTATTCATGCGAGTAATCAACTGGCAAAGTTTCATGGTGATATCTGCAAGTTAAAAAATTTACCCTATTCACTATAGTGTCTCGCCTTAAAGAGCCAAAAATTGGTGGCCATCTTGAATTTGAAGGTCAAAAATAGGTCAAATCAATAAATCTACTTCATTTATGAATTGCATGACCCAAATAGCCTCAGAAACCATGTATTATGCAGAACTGTGGCCAAAACCATTAAAAAGTTCATTTCCAGCTTGGCTGACGGCAGCCATTTTGGATATAGGGCCCTTAAAAAAATTTCCCCACATTTTTGTGAGGGGCACCCCGACTAATTTTTTTCTTTAACCTTTATAGATGACAAATCCAGTGAGAAACGAACCTTCCCTCTCCACGGTCACGGAATTACTATATATGACCCAACTACTGGTTTGTATAAATCCCTCCTCTCGAGCTTCTCTGCTAATGTCTCTCTACTGCTAAAATAACTCACTACCACAACAAAATGAACAATTCTTCTGACTTTTCAAAACCCTCCTCGTCCCTCGTAACAGGGCACACAGTAAAACTCGCTCTTATCTGGGATGAACGACTGTCCGCCGATGGGCTTCTTACAGCCGCAACAAACACAACATTCCTCGTGCCTCGAGCAGCCTCCGTACTCCAGCCGCATTCTGCAGAAGAGAGTGAAAGTGAATGACGATGCTTCTCTCACTAGAAATTAATCGCAGTTTCACTCTTTCTCAGCATGTGATTGGCTGTTCGCTACTGATGTCACACCTAAACTCCTAAACTCAGGTTCAAAGCCTGAGCTGACAGAGAAAGTTGATGATCAGCATCATGGTACCAACCTCCGTGCTCCGCCGTCCTTCAATACCCACCAGGACCGGATTTGTTGCGGAACGGCTATACGTCCATGACTGACAGCTGAGATCACGCGAATTCACATATGATCGCGCGATATGTACTGAATTGCTGTGTAGCTCTCCAGCATCTGGCAAAAGTAGAAGCTCTGCGTATCTGCTCCGGAGGGCTGCGGATCACAGCCGTTCCGCAGGCAGTGAAAATACATATTGAGTTTTAGTCCAGGCAAAATAGCGTTTTACGACAGACTAATTGTAAAATAATTTTTTGCAGCTTAGATCTTTTCTATGAGGTGTCCAGAACAACATACTAAAAGTCCTAAGAAATCGTAGTTGAGGAAATATGTTCAATTCTCATCAATCCGAGATGTGCCAATAAGGCCAGGCAACAATACACCCCAATGGGGCTGTTTTTTTTCCCTTTACTCCTATCAAAATGAAACTTTACACAATGAAAGTACCCATGAAAAGTAAACATTTTTGTATTACAAGTTTCTTTGAAAATGAATTTTAATATGCAAATGAGCTATACACTAATCAAATATGCCCAAAATACACTTTTTCCTTTAGTCCTACCACAATAAAACTTTACATAGTAAAAGTATACATGAAAAGTAACTTTTTTTGTATTACAAGTTTCTTTTGAAATGAATTTGAATATGCACATGAGCGCCACACTTATTGAATATGTCCTAATTTGCATAGGCAGAAACACCATTCATATGTATGACAAATACATTGGCCCAATCTTCATCCAATCATCCTACTGCCAATGGGTGATGGCAATGCTGCTTTTAGACTGGCCTCTAACCTGAAAACTGCCTGGCTTGGTAGTACCTTCCAGGGGTATAACCCCCGCCGGTATAGTCTTCAGGGTCACAGAGGCACACAAGCCTCCCCACCACGACAAGGTAGCAACAACAGGGGAGGTTCTTTTTTGGTGTTTTTTCTTTTTTCTTTAACTAACCTGTATTGCTGTTGCTAGCTTCTCATAACACTGCAAAGCTACTTTACAAACGGTGGAAGTCTGATGTGTGGCCCGCCTGGTCTGAAGTACTTGCTAGTAACTACGAAAAGAGAAGCAGTTTTGGTGTCTGGCAAAATTATTTTAAGAGCTGTAATGTCTGGAAAGTGTGTCTATCCGTTTTTTCATCTGTCTTCTGTGTGAGAGTGAACGTTTAGTTGGTAAGAATGACTTCTGCCTGTAATCTCGTAATCTTACAAACAATACCAATCATTTGTAAATCTACCAGCCCAAAATTTAATCTCACCATGTTACTAATGACTAAGGTGGCTATTCTGACATTCTTCTGATGTTATCTGTGGAGGAATGTCATTAGGTAAGGCTTGTTCACAAAAAAAAAAAAAAAAAAAAAAATTTTAGAAAGCAACTGGAGGCAAGATTGTGCAATCAATTCTTAAGGTCAATTTAAGTCTTTTTGTGGCAAGTGACCCAGGTAAGTGTGGCAAGTGACTTCAAATTTATCGTGTTTATGCATAGGTTAACTTACTGAATGGACATGAATGTGTTAGTTATTTGGCCCCTGTTTTTTCTACTTGTTACTTTATTGTTTCTTGGCCATAAGTCAATTAGGCCTAGTGTTGAGCTCATTTGCATATTCAAATTCATTTTCTAGAAGAAGAATCTTCTAATACAAAATGTTTTACTTTTCTTGTAGACTTTCACTGTGTAAAATTTTACTGTGGTAGGAGTAAAGTAAAAAATTAAGCCTATGCGGGTGTATTTTGCACTCAAAAAAATGATTTTAGCTCTTTGTTCAATTTCATTAATTAAAATGAGCATATACAACACAACCCTTCATAGAAATGATTCCAGCTTAATTTCATTAAATGTAATCAATGTAATTTTTAAAAAATTTGGTTTACCAAATTTTTTTTAATTGAGTCAACATGAATATTTTTCGTTCGTCTTAACCGGATGTCACTCAAAAAAAGAATTTTGGCCTCTTGTTAAAATAATTAATTACAATAAGCAAAAGTAACACGATTGTTTAATATTGTCACAACTTAATTTAATTGTGTTCAATCAACCTAATTCATTTGAGTGAAAACTACATGAATCATTGTTGTTGACATCTAACTGGGCAGTGGATCTGTAGTTCCCAGCATGCTTTGCAAGGGACTGCATTAAGAGGGTCAATTTAGGGAAAAAGTGTTATTTTATGTGTTTTTCAGTAAATGGAAAGATGTTGTTAGTTAATGTTAGTGTTTAATGTTCAGTTATGTTATAAACTTAGAGGACTTTCTGTAATGTTTTTGAATTTTGTGGTTACCATTATGCAGAAGAGTGGCGACTGTGTTTAGGCTGTGGGCTCAGTATTATGCTATATGTGCATTAAACCTCATGTTCAGGCTGTGGGCACTCAGTATACACTGTGTAAACCTCACTCACAGACCTGCACAAGTAATAATTCAATTTAATAATTCAGTAGTGTCTATCATTAGAAGTGACCATAGAGTCTAATTAACTAAAATTATAATGTTGGTTATTTAAGGCAGGACAAAAACTAAATGTAGTTAACCTGACATAACTTTATCTAGCAGGAATGACTAAATTAATTTAAATTCATACAACAAGATTACAACAAATTATATCAAACTATTTAGATTTTGTTGGAAAAATGTAATTCAATTTCGTGGAAAACCTTTCCTTAATTTAATTAAGTTCGTTCAACAGATTATTTTTTTGAGTGTGGGTAGCCTATATTTGATTAGTGTATAGCTCATTTGCATATTCAAATTAACTTTCAAAGAAACTTGTAATACAATTTTTTTTACTTTTCATGGGTACTAACATTGTGTAAAGTTTCATTTTGATAGGAGTAAAGGAAAAAAATAGCCCCATTGGGGTGTATTGCCTGGCCTTATTGGCACATCTCGGATTGATGAGAATTTAACATATTTCCTCAACTAGAATTTCTTAGGACTTTTAGTATGTTGTTCTGGACACCTCATAGAAATGATCTATGCTGAAAAAAAATATTTTACAATTAGTTCTATTTTTGGCTCCAAAATGAGTTACTTTGCCTGGACTATTTAATGGAAACCTATTGACTCCGCCGCCGTTCCGCAGATGGTGGAAATTAGGGGCGAGAGAATGGCGGCATCTACTGGAGACTTCGGAAAAATACTGCTTCTTAATTTTAATATGTTAATGTGTGAATACAGGAGCTCTGACATCACTGTAGTTCAGAGAGATTCAGAGAAAGTGAAACTAACTTGATCAACAACAATATGGACTCCTGAAACGATCAACCTCTTTAAACTACAGAATATTTATTGATCCGTTCAAAGAGTCTTCTGGAGACATCTGATCCTCACGGGTAAGAGATAGAAATATAAGAGAGATTGTGCTGAACAGGTTTCTAATGGAAGTGAACTGGTTTATAGGTTTATGTCGAACTGGAATAAGTTGAACAGAACCAGGTTTAAGCATATCAAATACTCAACTATGTTAGTTGTTCACTGCACTGAAATGGTATCAGAATTATATTTAAATATGCCATTTGATTGTTTTTGATACAAAGATGGGCGTTTCTGTCATTTTGTCACAAAACGTAACGACTAAAGAAACAGTAGGCTAAATGACCCGCAGACAGACTGAACACAAAACCTCTAAACTGCAGATGAAAATCACATTTACATTAAACATTATTAAGATGAAAATTACTCTTGGCCATATAATATATTTTATGGAGAGCTGTAAATATACGAGCCTGGTGCGTCGCGCAGGTGTCGCTTATTAGCCTATCAATCACGCCACCGGCCTCGTCCTGCTCGCCACAATATATTTTAATATTATAAGAAACTTAAATTGAGTGTGTGTATCAAGTGTGTCCAAACTTGAGACTAGAAGTGTAGGTGATTTATCTTCTTAATTTCTCTCTCCAGCGATGTCTTCCTCCAGCGGTCCACTGACTGAGGAGCTTCAGTGCTCTATATGTCTGGACGTGTTCACTGATCCAGTCACCACTCCATGTGGACACAACTTCTGCAAGACCTGTCTGAATAAGTGCTGGGACAACAGCCGGACCTGCAACTGTCCATATTGTAAAGAAACATTCAAGCACAGACCTGATCTCAAGATTAACACCACACTCCGAGAAGTTGTAGATCACTATAAAAAGAAAAGTCCTGAGAAAAAAGCTGAAGTTCTGAAAAAAGCTGAAGTTCTGTGTGACTTCTGCGAGGAAAGAAAGCTGAAAGCCCTGAAGTCGTGTCTGGTGTGTCAGAGCTCTTACTGTGAAACTCACCTGGAGCGTCATCTGAGAGTGGCAGGTTTAAAGAAACACAAACTGATGAATCCTGTGAGTAATCTGGAGGACTATATATGTCAGAAACATGAGAGACCTCTGGAGCTGTTCTGTAGAGATGATCAGACATGTGTGTGTCTGTCCTGCACTGACGGAGACCACAGGAACCACAACACTGTTTCTTTAGAAGAGGAGAGTGAAGAGAAGAAGGTAGAAGTTACTGACAAACTGATTTTAAATGGCTCTTATCATGAGGAAACACTTGTTCTTTAATATAAATGAATCAGTTATGAAAACATATTGTGTGTTGTTCTCTGTCTATAGACTCAACTGATGAAGACACAGAAAGACACACAGCAGAAGATCCAGGACAGAATCAAGAAGATTCAAGACGTCAAACACTCAGCAGAAGTCAGAAAAGTGAGAATTTTAATATCTATCATTGTTTATTGAATTGTTGTATAAAAGAAATTTCACACTCACAGTCACACTGCTGGTCTGAATATCGACACGTCTGTGATTCCCTGATCACTTAGTAAAGTAATAACACATCTCTCCTCAACAACACACATGATTTGAGGAATCATTCAGTGCAAACGGGGCAGAATGAGGGATTTTGAAAACCGCCTAAAACACTGAAGTATGAGAAATAATAACACTGATTCTTCTCTTAACAAACGCCACTAATAATGTGTTGATTGTCCTGGTTGAGCAGAGAAACACAGAGAAGGAGAAAGCAGCCCATGTGGAGCTCTTCACTGATCTCATCCGCTCCATTGAGAGATGTCAGACTGAACTGCTGGAGATGATGGAGGAGCAGCAGAAAGCAGCAGAGAAACAGGAGCAAGAGCTCATTGAAGAGCTGGAGCAGGAGATCACTGAGCTAAAGATGAGAAACACTGAGCTGGAGCAGCTCTCACACACTGAAGATCACCTCCACCTCCTACAGGTCAGTCAACATCTCTCTGATCAATGATAATGCAGTATATGACACCATAACACTCCCCATGCTGAAGGATTTCTCCTCTCTCCTGCTGTAGATTTACTCATCCCTGTGCAGCTCTAGAAACATCAGGAACTGGTCTGAGATCAGTGTGAAGACTGATGAGAGTCTGGAGACTCTGAGGAGAGCTCTGACTAAACTGCAGGACTCTCTACAGGAGAAACTCACGCAAACTGGTACAGCAATATCAAATACACTGTACAGATACATATATTTATCATCTTTTAATATCAGTAATGAAGAATGAGTCTGTTAAAGCTGAAATAAGAGAAGTGTGTGATCATGTGTTTGTGTCTCATTATCATCACATGTTTTTAAGAAAATATAATTAATATGCATTATGGGTTTGAGAGGTACATTTTATCCTTCATTATATCAGGCCTAAAGCTTAAACTTTAAAATCGTTAAAGTTTTTTTTATTCCTTTTTTAGCTTGTTTGCACTCCAAAAATACAGTATGATGAAATATTGAGATGAATAACACTAGCCACAAAAATAACATATTGATTCTCTAAATATCAGCAGAGACACATTGATCAGATAAAACATGATGTTGTACACAATTCTTTAAATATAACCTTAAATCTTGTCTATAATTCCACACATAAACATGTCAAAGATCTGATGGTGTTTTATTGTCATTAGTCTCTACAGAACTGAAGAGGAGACAGCAGTATGCAGGTACAGTGTGCTGTCTGCACTACACTAGATTACATTCAGATACTCACAGCTTCATCACTGACCGACAGTATGATTAAACACTGATTACATATTACACACATCATCACTATATATCTGTATTGTGAATTTGTGATTTATATTCTCTGTTTTCTCAGTGGATGTGACTCTGGATCCTGATACAGCTCATCCTGCTCTCATCCTGTCTGATGATGGAAAACAAGTGAGACATGGAGACATTACACAGAAACTCCCAGACAAACCAGAGAGATTTGATCACTGTGCAAATGTCCTGGGAAAGGAGGGATTCTCCTCAGGGAGATTTTATTTTGAGGTGCAGGTGAAGGGAAAGACTGACTGGACTTTAGGAGTGGCCAGAGAATCCATTAACAGGAAGGGATTGATCACACTGTCTCCCAGTAATGGATACTGGACTGTGTGGCTGAGGAATGGGAATGAATATAAAGCCTGTGCTGGTCCTTCTGTCTCTCTGTGTGTGAGAGTGAAGCCGCAGCGGGTCGGTGTGTTTGTGGATTATGAGGAGGGTCTGGTCTCCTTTTATGATGTGGAGTCCAGCTCTCATCTCTACTCTTTCACTGATCAGTCTTTCACTGGGAAACTCCATCCATATTTTGGCCCGTGCAATAATGCTGGAGGTAAAAACTCAACTCCACTGATCATCACACCAATTGAATGTACACAATGAAAATGATTTATATAATTCAAAATCTAAACATATTTTGCTATTTTTTCATCATTTGTTTTTCATTGTGAAAATCTATAATTCTAGCTGATAACATTAATAAATAATCAAAGCTGTGTCTAATTGCTGTGATAAAAGCTGTGATAATACTGTGGTAAATCAGATGGTAATACCTCAATATTTATCAGAACTGTATGATTACCATATTCATACACTACACTATGGATCTTCAAAGTAGAACACATAAAAGCACCATGATATTATGATCATGGTAATAACAAAAAAATAAATAAAAAAGGAGAAGAAGAAGAAAACATTGTAGGTCTATTATCAAGTTACCATGTCAAATGTTTAACCATAACAATAGAATAGAATAGAATAATAGACAAATTTCAACACACATCAGATTCATTTAAATGCTCATTTTTTATTGAGACAGTTATATACATCTTCAAATATAGGACTGTTAAATATCTGAAGGTGCTGATATGAAGTAGAGATAAATATGAAAATTTATAAAAAATATTTTCCTTCTATCAGGACATAGAGATTATTCTATTAAAGATGCCTATTTATATTGCTGTTTATGTTTAATGTCTATTGATCTGTATGAAAATTGAGCACAGCTTCTTTTTACAATACAGTGATAAAATAAGGTCATTGTTTTGATGGAAAAGAAGAAAGAAAGTCACATATTTGTTATGTGTCCTGAGAGAAAGAGTAGAAAACTTTATCTCTTTAAAGTAAACCAGTCACAGTAAAGAAACTCATACAGGTTTGGGGAGAGTAAATTATGATGACAGAATTACTATTATTTTGTGTGAGCTATTACTTTAAGATTCTCTGAGCGTTACTGTAGATAATGTTCACTGGGTGGCGCTTTATAGTTTTAATATAATTTTGTTTTATTTAGTTTACTTGGTTAAAATGTGTTCTTTGTGAGTGCTATGTCTGGTAAACTGTTTGGAATAACGCCGTTTAAAAGAACGGCGTTAGGTAACGACGTTATTTTTTCAGTAACGGGGTAATCTAACTAATTACTTTTCCCGTCGTTACAACGCCATTAACATTACTGGACGTTAAATGCGGTGCGTTATGCATTGATTGAATAAACTCTATTAGACATTCTCTGATAAACTGTGTAATCCGAACGCACCCCTGGCTCGCACTCTCACGGCTAGTGAGGAGGTGAGTTAATTAAGCCAGGGCTTAATTTGAGCCGGAAAACGCCGGAACATGTTCCGTCACCTCCGACGTTGGATCCGGAACCTTTTTTATTGGATCAGGCACCTCCTGTGTCACTATGGAAAATGAATTGTCTAAATTACACAAGGCTAATTTATTTATTATTTTTTTAGTGTTCAATGTTGTTATTTGTCTGGTTAGTCTGTATTCCCCATTGAAGTTCTACAAAAATCTTGTTTGCATTTTCGATGCGTTTTGAGATTGCTGTTAGCCTCGATGTCAAAAATGACGTCAAATGTCGATGAAATGTCAAAAAGACAGCAAAGTTTGCTTAACTTTTTCAAATTCGCTGGCTAGTCAGATCCCAAACATGCAAAAATCGTTTCAGCTGATCAAGAATGTGGAGAAGGTGGACACAGTAGTGTCGACATAATATCTCGTTATTTCGACATAATAAGGGGACATTCTAATCTGCATTAAACCACATTAAGCGTTCTTATGGGAGGAAATACTTAACGTGTAATTGCGTTCATATTCTGGGCTCATCTGATTTTTTGTACATAGCATAGCCTACTTTGTTATGATTTTAGTATCATAATGATTAATAAATGTACGCACAATTATCCGTGAATTTGATTTGAACAAATGCCTTTCAACTTGTGAGTGCAAAATTCAGAATTAAATGAATGTGCACTGTGCAGCAATTTGTACAAATAGAGAGTATGTAGGCCTACTATACTGTTGTAGCCATTAAATAAGCGCATTTAGTTTCATATTTGTAAAAATATTATGTTTTTTTCATCTATGTTGATTTATGAAAAGTGAACAGCACGAGTAAGATAGGATGCGCAATATGAGACGAGTGGGTCAGACATGATGTTGACCACTTCATTATGTTTTGTTTTGTAGAAAGCGTTTCTTTAAAGTGAATTTCGTTTTGTATAAATTGTATCTTAATTTTAATAAATTTTTCATCAACCAATTGCCTGGATTTAAGAAGCAAATATAACAGAAAATAATCATGGAGGCGCCCGCGCGGTCATTGCACGTTAACTGGAGCGCATCTCATCCTAACTTAAAGGGATACTTCACCTCTGGGAAGATGAATGTGTATTTAAAATAGGTCATTTAAGTAGAAGAAATGTGGAGAAATTTTTGAATTTGGAGCTTTCTAGACTGAGAAAAGCCAGAAAATGTATTTTTGGCTTATGTGGATGAAAGACAACAACTCCCAGAATGCACTTGCTTCGCTGCCTTAGGAGGCCACGCCTACCGGTTAGAGAGCACAGTTGAAAACAACAAGGCTAGCCTAAGTAAGTGATGAGTTTGCCAGGGATTTAGAGACCCAAAATGTCCGGGATTCGGCTTTTGCGTTCTACAGTCGCCATTCATCATGTTTACTGTGGCGAGCAGGACGAGGCTGACGGCCGCGGGAGAACGGCGCGAGGCCGGTGGCTTCATTACTGAGACGCGCCGGGTCTCGCATCTCTCACGGAGGAGCGGGAATTTTCTTAGCAATATTAAAACGCACATCAACCGATCACTTGTTTAGCGTTCATGTAAACACTACAGTCAGATTCACCGATCGGAATTAATTCAGTTAGATTGAAACGAGAGGTGTGCATGTAAACAATGAATGGCGACCGCAGAACGCAAAAGCCGAATCCCGGACATTTTTAACAGTCTCGCCCGCCGGACAAGTCCGGAAAAATGAAGATGGTAACCCCTACTTACTCAGCTTTCTCCTATTATTCAGCTTTCTCCACAGAACAAGAGCCTGCCAGCTTAGCTTCCAAAGAAAGACGGCTGATACTGTGTACATTCTGTGAGTGAGATCCCACCCTGTATGGGCGGGTTGAAAACATGCGGAACAACGCCATCTACTGGCTGTAGTCTTTAGCCTCTGGACAGAAAATCCTCCGATGACGCAAAATGACGATTTTTGCGTCATCGGAGGATTTTTTCCAGACAAAAAATACATAAATCTCTCCTCTCAGGGGGATATGAGGGGGGAAAGCATGGTAATTCGAAAATACTACAGGTTTTCTACTAATACAAAGCTTAATGCTAAATCCTGAAGTAACCCTTTAACGAAACTCAGTGTATGCCTCACACAGACATGAGAAATACATCAAATACACAAAGCTTAAAATGTCTTTAAACGAAATAATTCAAAACGAAAAGAAAAAGGCTACTCTCTGATTAGCCTATGTTAATCCATTATGTGCATTTCTCTCTATAGGCGCGTAACGCGCGTTCATATATGGCGATCGTCAACTTCATCTTTGTAGCTGACACTGTCAGAAAACACTAGTTTATTAATGAAAATTAATACACGCCTCACCGGATTAACAAATGCACATCTTGCTTGTTGCACGCACAAATATTATGTCGAAATAACGAGATATTATGTTGAAATAACATTATTATTAATAATAGCCTATACATCTTTTAGAATATTTGATTGAATGCTGAATGTTGCGCTTGTTCAATTTAATAAAATTAAAACTTTAATTGTGATCATTAAAATAATTGAATATTAAATATTTAGTGGCCAAGTTTTGCGCATGATCTAGCACCTCGTCAATGATCTAGCACCCCCTCAGCACATGCGTTAAAAATTCTCTGGAGCTGCCCCAGAAGCTATAGGCAGTGTCATTTTTTTTTTTTTTGTTCCGTTACCTCCAACCCCCGTTTTGAGTCGCCGGAGTCGCAGTGTTTTTACACACTTGCCAGCACACACACACACACACACACACACACACACACAAACACACACACACACACACACACACACACACACACACACACACACACACACACACACACACACACACACACACACACACACACACACACACACACACACACACAAACACAAACAAGCTAAACAGAGATTTGATGAAGCAGCAGAGATGGCGAGTCAGGAACAATCCGATGAAAAGTGAGATGGTCCTCAATGCAGAACATGAAATCCACGGGGAGGAGTCGGATCCAGATCCAACTCCTCCCACCTTACATACCTAAACCTACCAATCTCCACCCCCTGATCCCTAAACCCACCCCTAAACCTACCCATCTCCACCCCTAAACCTACCAATCTCCACCCCTTATACAAGATCCGACTCCTCCCCCCGGATCTTGTGTACTGCATTGAGGTGCTACTGTGAAAAGTTGGCATTTTCAAGGTGGAGATAGCCTATACTTCAAGTTCATTGAGGTCAAACAAAGGCAAGAACTAGGGGTGGAACGGTACATGTATTCGTATTGAACCGAAACGGTACGGGCGTCACGGTTCGGTGCATGAATACACACGGAGAATACACGGTATAAAAATAAATAAAACTCGCGTGCAAATTAATTAATGTAATGCGGAACTACTGTTAGATACGCGGGTTCTTTATCTGTATCCCCGCCTTAGCTCTGAACATGGCTCTGGAGCAGGCTGCGATTTAAAGGAGAACTTGGTAACTTTTTTAACTTAATAAAACTGTCTAGAAATCATTTGGATGGTTAAACAACCTGTTCTGGTGATATTGGTGACTTTCCCCGCTCCCCCCAGCGTTTCCAGGCGGAAAACCAACCTTGCAACTTGGGGACTACCGTCCCGGCAAGATAGAAATTGGAAGTCTTGTGAGAAGCGAGAATGAGAACGAGAACGAGCGCGAAACACGAATTGCTTTACGGCAATTCGACATAAACACACACGCATGTATGATGTATTACCAGATTACCCACCTCGGTAGACATAGCTCCACACGATGCAGTTGGCTTGCTCCGATCAAAACAAACGCACATGAGCAGCGGTAGAGAGGGGGAGGAGGCCTCCGCAAGTGAGTTTTTTACGACCGTGTTGTGAAATATACGCCCCCCCCACAGCTGTAGGGGGAGCTCGTGGGGAAAACATGCGACAACAAAAGGAAAAATCAGCGAAGAAGTGACTAGAGTTCGCTAGAGTTGCAGAGTTCTCCTTTAAAGATTGGAATACTGGAATGTGGTGTGTGTGTGTGAGAGGGAGAGAGGCGCGGGCGCGATCGAAAAGTCGCAAAGTGTTTACATTTGTGTGCGCGCGCGCGCTCGTGTGTGTGTGTTTTTGTGTGAGGCACGGACGCGATCGAACAGTGAAAACATAAAAACATACTCTGTAATTTTGTTTATACAGGACATTCAAACTGCAAAGTGTTTCCAAATTCTTTGACATATAGCAACTTTTTTTTTTAACAGTAACGCAAATAGTTACTTTCCCTGGTAACGAGTTACTTTTATTATAGAGTAATTCAGTTACTAACTCAGTTACTTTTTGGAACAAGTAGTGAGTAACTATAACTAATTACTTTTTTAAAGTAACATTCCCAACACTGCCCCTAAATTATCACAGAATATAGATAGCTCTGAATCGCCTGTAGATGATCTTATTGGAATAGGAATTCTATCCATCTTAACATCTGGGACAATATTAAAGTCCCCACCTAGAATCATTTCAAGATCATGAAATCTTTCTCTTACTTTGTTAATCTCATTTTAAATATCAGAGAACAAATCAACTTTTAATATGTGAGGCATACAGTAGGCTACCTAACAAAAACATTTTCCCATCGATGGATAACACATGAAATACATGTAGGAGGAGCTCTGACATCACTCTCTGACATCACTCTCTGACATCACTGTAGTTCAGAGAGAGATTCAGAGAAAGTGAAACTAACTTGATCGACAACAATATGGACTCCTGAAACGATCAACCTCTTTAAACTACAGAATATTTATTGATCCGTTCAAAGAGTCTTGTGGACACATCTGATCCTCACAGGTAAGAGATAGAAATATAAGAGAGATTGTGCTGAACAGGTTTCTAATGGAAGTGAACTGGTTTAGTAGGTTTATGTCGAACTGGAAAAAGTTGAACAGAACCAGGCGCCGTTTGCATAAACCGCTAGTCCTTAGTTTATCAAAGTTAATACACATTTTTCTTTAAGACTGTTCATAACTTTTTAAAGTCAGTACATAAAAACGTAGATTGGTGTAAAACCGAAAAGTAACAGTGATGACTGCTATTTAATTCTTTAGACAGTCTTAACATAATAGTTTTATATGCAACTGGACCGAGGGTTTAATTATGTCAAAAACTCACTCAACTATTTTAGTTGTTCACTGCACTGAAATGGAAGCTATCAGAATTATATTTAAATATGTCATTTGATTGCTTGTCAAGCCAAGTTTGGGCTTTCTTTAATTTTAGTCACACGACATAAAGCCATAAGAAATAGGATATGACCCTTACACAGACACTAACAAACCTCTGGAGAAGGACCTGGCTGCAGTCTGCAGATCGCGGCGGGGCTACACGTGTGATTTATTTGTCATTTTGATTATTTCATATCACCATATGAGAAAGGAAATGTAAAGGGCAGGGACGGACTGACAATCTGTGCGTTCTGGAAAAGTCCAGAAGAAAAAGTCTAATAAAGCAATATGAACTGTGAACAGCCAACAGCAGGGGCACTGATAGGCTACGATACGTTAGGCTATATGCTAAAAAACAACAACTGAGGAAGAAGAGTCGGCCTAGCCACTGACAGAACGTTAGTTTTATAAGGCTTACCTAGCTATTGCACTTTTAAATTTGCTTATGTAGTAGTCATAGCTGCCTCGTTAATTTTGGTACAACCCTAGTACAAATGAATGGTAATCACCTAGATGCAGGTGCGCTATAGGTGCGTGAGTGTGTATAAGGAAGCTATTGCGTTGTTGGCGTGCGTTGACTGCTGCAAACTTGGACGCTGTTCTTTCGAGTTATTCCCTTATGGGGATCTTCGAGCTGTGCCACGCAGTAGGCCTATTTGGGTATGTTACCATGAAGAAATAAATATTTTTGTGTTGGGCGAGCTGTTGGCTATATGCATTCTGTTGTTTTAGTATGCATCCTGGGCTGTTTATCTATCGTGGTCTGACGTTGGAAGGGCTGATTTGTTAATAATCAGGTGGGTAAATGATTTGATTTAATGGGTGGATATCCGCGAAAGGATTTGTTATATCGTGTTCCCCTCTGTTGTAGCTAAAGAGGCCAAGAGCCGGTAATATGTCCGTGTGATGACAGCTGATTGGGACTGTGACCGGGCTTCCCCTTCCTTCCTGTTTGGTCTTTGCCTTCGTTGTCTTGAATAGACTACTGTCGTTGTGCGTTGCCGTGACGTTCCGTCTTGCCTCAACTCAACTGCGCCTGCTTGACCTGTCCACATCAAGTGAACTTGACATCGGGAGATTGTGAGACCCGAGTATTAATCCGTGTGGCCGTTTGGCCACCTCCGCACTGTTTCAACTGGAAGATTGTGTCTGTGGGGTTTGTATGGTTGTGTGGATGAATTCAAAGTTGATGTGAGTGTTTGAGTGTGCTGTTTATTGTTGGAAGTGTGTGTGAGCGTGTATATGTACGAGTGTGCGAGCGTGAGAAATAAGTTGTGAGTTTGCGTGATTTTAAATGCATCCTGTGTGTGTGTGTGTGTGTGTGTGTGTGTGTTGTTAATGGACAAGGTGTAATGTGATTTGCATCTGTTATTTTGTTGTTTTTGTTTTGTATTTTGTTGATCAACTTGTATTTTTCTTTTCTTGTCTGTTGATTTGATCATTTTGATTATTGTACTTTTTTTCTTGTTTATTGATTTGTGACAATTTGACATTGATTTTGTTAACTTTGTTGGATCGGCTGAGGAGTGCTGACCACTCTAGGTCCAAGTTAATGGGTACCCTTGTTCACTGAGTGATTTGAGTCTTTTGAATTCCCTGTCACTTGAATGCACGTGTGCTTGTGGTGAAGTGAGTACATTACTGTACGTTTGAAGTGCTTGTAGTGAAATGGAATTGGGTAGGTTTGTTATTTCTCCTTGCCATCCGACTTGTTATTTTTGATTTTTGTTATTTTTCTTTAGTTTTGATTCTGAAGCCACATTAACCCCTGGTGTATGGAAGTGTGTGTGTGTGTGTGTGTGTGTGTGTGTGTGTGTGTGTGTGTGTCAAGCTTTTAGTCTAGTTATTATAATAAAGTATTATTGTTATTTTCTGTATTCACGTCTCTGCTGTGTCTTTGTGGGAACGAACCTGTGTGTCCTTATTGGACCATAATTTACCTGGGTGAAATTCCCAGGGTGGCGTAGTCGGTGTTGTAATTATAATTGAGTCCAGAATAACGAAACTCACCTTTTCGATGCCACACTTACATTATATTTGAATAGTTATAAGTTATAGTCGGCTATATAGCAGTGGTCTCCAACGTGGTGGCCGCGGGCACCTGGTATCCCGCGTGGAGCCTGTGAGTTGCCCGCCGTGCCAGAGCCATAGAGAGAAAGAGTTGCGACACTCTTTGATGTCGCCGCTATGGCTGTCACGTGGTTCATGTAAGCCCCAATAGTTCCAAAACATACGCTGGCTGTCATTTTCTTCTATGGGACAGACAGCAGCGATTGCATTATTGAACGGTAAATATAAAATAAAACACACACCCAAGTACTTTTTCAGCTGTTATTGCATTTTTAATATCAGTTTTGCATTTGGAGATAAGTTTTAGGCTATATTTTTGGAGGGAAAAGCTTAGTGTTCATGTTCGCATGGGTAGTAGTGGCTTTAGCGGCTCTAACTTAACTTTTCCTTATCATTCATCTGATGATGGAAGTCTAATGATATTTATTTTAGCACAACTGGGCTGTATTAGGCTATTGATTCCCGTGATTTTGCTTATAAATTTTGATTCAGCCATCAGCCTACCTTCGTGATCACACAAAGAGGTCTGCCGTGGCGGTCCGTCCGTACAGAGTTCGCGTAAATATTTTTTATTAAACAATGACAGACAACAAAAATGTGTGCTTGTGTGAACAAGAAAAACAAAAACCAGGGCAGGTGATCCATGAAACAGACAGGACTGGTGATGGCCATAACAATCCTAGAGGTCCAGCATTGTTCTCACAAGCCGCTTCACTCAAGACAATAAAACATAATGAAAAGTTAGTATATCCCAAAAAATTAAAATAAAATAAAAGTTGCTATAAAGGTAGTAGTGATTCATTACCGAACTCTTACTGTCACAGCTGATGAAGTCGCACTAGCAGGCTGTGGATGGCTGAAAATTGGTTGAAACAACCAACATAAAATATAAATAATTAAGCTGTGCATTTACAAATGAAGACCAGTATAAGCATCGCAAAGGGCCTCTGATACAATATAGAAAGTTGACAATTCAAAAGAGGTCGATATTTCAACAACTTAACTCTGGAACAACTCGACGCGCAGCAATGTAAGTGAATGGTGTCCAACGCCAAAACGACAGTGTTTGGAACTATTCAGATCTTCAAATCCCGGAAGTAGTCGGTTAAAAGCGCCGCCAGGGGGAGGAGTTGGATAAAATCCAACTCCTCCCACCTTACATATACCTAAACCTACCCGTCTCCACCCCCTGATCCCTAAACCCACCCCTAAACCTACCCATCTCCACCCCTAAACCTACCAATCTCCACCCCTTATATAAGATCCGACTCCTCCCCTCGGATCTTGTGTACTGCATTGAGGTGCTACTGCCATTATTTACAATGGAGGTCTATGGGAGTGTCGCAACTCTTTCTCTCTATGGCTCTGCGCCGTGCCAGTAGCGATCTGCAGTTGTAAATCGGGGCTCCAGGCGTGCCGGTGCAACTAAACATTTGCACTGTTGCCACTGAATTACCCAACTCTCTTTGATTATACGCTGTCATTTGCGTTGCGTATGAGAAACATCAAATGGGAAACGCTCAAAAAAAGCGAAACGAAACTTGTTTGATCTGTGCACGGCCAAAGCAAGCAGGGCTGATCTCGATCACGCGAACATAGAGATGCGCGATCCACTGAGAAGCATTTCAATTCAGCGCAGAATTCTCTATCTCTATTATAAATCCACAGATGACTATGTGATTTAAGTTAGTTAAAAGACAGATGAAACAGCGCAAAAAAACAGGCGAAACATTGTTCCAAGAACAAACCAGTTAGAAAACATTTCACCCCACAACTTTACTGTAGTAAAACTGTAGTAAAACAAACTTTTTTTGGCAGAAATGTGCCTGTATATATTCATATTAAAAATGCTTTTATATATAGTCATGAAGCTATTAAATGTAATGCAGTAATGTTTTTGTTTAGAAGTTATGGCAGTTTATCTATTTTGCATTTATAATACTAAATATTTGTGCTACTGTTTTGATAATATACAATACGTTTATAGAGAATAAAAAATCAATATATATTTTCATAATTTTTCTGGAATTGTTGACTTTTTTTAAAACGCTTGTAAGTCTGAACCAGAATATCAATATATTTTATTATTTCGCATATGATGATGAAAAGTAAAAAAAAAAAAAAAAAAAAATTAAAAGTAAAGGTAAAGTAAAAAGCACCACCATGTTATGTATAATAAATATTTTTGAGTATAACAAATAAGTTGCCCTTCTAGATTATTTCATCCCTTGAGGTATAGCCCTCGCACAAAAAGGTTGGAGACCCCTGGTATATAGTAACTACATGTTTTATAATTACAAGTTTGTGTAATTTGGGGGTTTCTGGCCAGTGACATTTCATTATTTGTATTATAGTTTCAATGCAGATGTAATGGCATTGTACAAATTTTTTGTTTTTATTTGAAGGCTGAGGCTGCATTAATAAACACAACCCCAATTATCATCATTGGTTTTGAGATGTTACTTGCTTGTCTGATATGCTACAGTATTGTGGCATACACTGTAAAAAGTGAACAGTTGGATCAACTTAAAAAAATTACTTCAATTGGTAACACCTAAAGAAATTAAGTTTTCTCAACTTAAATTATCACGTTTTATCGTGAAAAACGTGATAATTTAAGTTGAGAAAACTTAATTTCTTTAGGTGTTACCAATTGAAGTAATTTTTTAAGTTGATCCAGTTGTTCACTTTTTACAGTGTAGTATCAGGACATCCTGGCTATAGTGTCGGTCGTGCACGGCTAGGGGCGAATGGCAGGATGATGGGCCTATTTGGGAGAAAGCCCATGTTTTTTAGCCCCAGTCCACTCATATGGAAAAGGTTTGCTAAAAACACCTGTGATTCTTATATGTTCCAACAGAATATTGTAAGGGACATATATGCTGCAAAAACCACATATATAAATTGCATAATATTAATGTATTTTTAATCATATTATGTCATATATGTCCTACATACAACTAAAGCCATAGATTTTCATGATATAAAAACACTGGAATATAATACTCATTTAATATGAATGTCCAGCATGGACATGTATAAAACACAGTGCAGTTTATCAATCAGTGTAAGGCTGTACTTCACTCATGCTCTTGCTCTTATCTTGTCCTAAGTCAAGCCCTATGCCTGCAGTCAATCATGGTTATATACTGTATAATCAGCCATAGATGAAACTACATTAAGTTTATCATGCGACGACAATACTGTTTGTGCGGAAAAACAACAAAAATAACGACTTTATCCAACTATTAGTGTTCCTCAATGTGGGCCTCTGACGAGAGTTCACGGGAGCGCCAGGACGCATGCGCGAGAACTGAGCTTACGGCGTTCTTCTTCTACTACTACTTGTTACTGACTGCTCGCTCCTTGGGAGTATTTAAGCTCAGTTCTCGCGCATGCGTCCTGGCGCTCCCGTGAACTCTCGTCAGAGGCCCACATTGAGGAACACTAATAGTTGGATAAAGTCGTTATTTTTGTTGTTTTTCCGCACAAAAAGTATTGTCGTCGCATGATAAACTTAATGTAGTGCCACTGTAGTTACTTGGACTATTTTAACGATGTTTTAATAACTATTCTGGGCCGGTGAGTTTCGGTCACACTGGAAGCCTATGGAGGAGTCAAAATTCTGTCAGATTTCATCAAAAATATCTTAATTTGTGTTCCGAAGATGAACGAAAGACTTACATGGTTGGAACAACATGAGGGTGAGTAATTACTGACAGAATTTTCATTTTTGGGTGAACTAACCCTTTAAATAAAATCAATATTATTAATATTTAACACGCATAAGAAATGTATTAAGTTTACTCAATTAAAAGTCTCTGTATCATCACAGAACGATCTGACCACATCATGGATGCAGCGAGTTCAACCAGTTTGAGTGAATTCATTTCACACAGTATCACAAGAATGGATCAGCAAGAGGAGAGCATCTCTAACACAGGTCGGGCGGTACAAGCACTTGTGGCGCAGGTGTCCAAGCTCACCCAACAACTTCAACTTCTAAGGGCTCCCGCTGTGCCACCCACACCACCCGTTCAACCCATCCACCAGAGCCGGATTCCCAGCCAGAGCCACGACTACCGACACCAGAGCGTTATTCAGGTGAACCTGACTACAGCAGAGCCTTTCTCACTAGGTTCTCCATGCATTTTTCGCTGCAGCCACGGACTTTCAACCGTGAACAGTCGAAGGTAGCATTTGTACTCACATTGCTGTCGGGTAAAACGTCTCTTTGGGGAACGGCTGTGTGGGAGAACCAGGATCCATGCTGCGCCTCATTCCAGGCACTCCCTGAGGAGATGAGAAGGGTCTTCGATTGTGCGGTGGGGGGTAGGGAGGCGGTCTGACTACTCACAGACCTTCGCCAAGGAGATGGCTCGGTGTCTGAATATTCCATCCAGTTCCGCATGGACATGTTCCTGCATGGGCTGGCTGACCGTATTCAAAAGGAGATTTACATTCTGGACTTCCCAGGAATTTGAATGGACTAGTGAAACTAGCATTGTTCAACAAGCACGCCCGAACTGACCTCAGTACGGCATGGATGACTCGCGTACCAGCGGCGGGAACACGGTCAGCTAAGTTTTCGATCACGAGCCCATGCAGGTGGGGAGAGCTCGGCTTTCCCGGGAGGAGAGGGAAAGGCGGAGATCCCAAGGACTCTGCCTGTACTGTGGCAGAGTGGGTCACTTCATCCACTCCTGCTCGGTAAAAGATCAAACCCGGTAGTAACTGTGAGGCTACTATCGGGTGGGATCTCCGCCGAGAAGACCTCATCATCGACCCTCCTCCTGGTAAGACTGAGATGGGCAACCCTTACGCACAACACTCAAGCCTTACTGGACTCTGGAGCAGAAGGTAATTTTATAAACTCGCTCACAGACTCCAGATTCCTATCACCTCACTCATGCACAAGATATCTGTCAATGCTCTCAATGGACAAGAACTTCCCAATATTTCTCACACCACATAACTCATCACATCTGGCAATCACACTGAGACAATATCATTTCTCCTCATGGACTCACCACTTGCACCCGTGGTTCTTGGTCACCCCTGGCTCACTCAACACAACCCCAGAGTCGACTGGGGTCATAATTCCATATCCACATGGAGTAACAAGTGTCATGAGTCCTGTTTAGTGTCTGCTTGTTCGTCTGTGTCTGGTTCTGTGTTTCAGGAGGAGGCAGTGGATTTGTCTAACGTGACCGCGGAGTACCTCGACCTGAAGGAAGTGTTCAGTAAGTCCCGTGCTGCTTCTCTTCCTCCCCATTGTCCCTATGACTGTGCTATAGATTTACTGCCAGGTGAGTCTCCGCCTAAGGGCAAGTTATATTCGCTTTCTGTCCCAGAGAGGGAGGCTATGGAGAAATATATTTCTGATTCTCTGGCATCCGGGTTCATTCGTCCCTTCCTCTTCTCCAGCGGGGACAGGGTTCTTTTTTGTGGGGAAGAAGGATGGTTCTCTGCGACCTTGCATTGATTACCGAAGGTTGAACGACATCACGGTAAAGAATACTTATCCTTTGCCGTTGATGTCTTCAGCTTTTGAGAGGTTACAGGGAGCATCCGTGTTCACAAAATTGGATTTATGTAATGCCTATCATTTGGTTCGCATAAGGAAGGGGGATGAATGGAAAACCGCGTTTAACACCCCCAGGGGGCATTTTGATCATTTGGTTATGCCTTTTGGGCTGTCCAACTCCCCAGCGGTTTTCCAGGCACTCGTCAATGACGTGCTGAGAGACATGGTTGATCAGTTCATTTATGTCTACCTGGATGACATATTGATTTTTTCGTCTTCTCTCCAGGAACACGTTCAGCACGTCAGAAGAGTGCTTCAGAGGTTGTTAGAGAATGGGCTTTTTGTCAAGGCGGAGAAATGCGTTTTTAATGCACAGTCTGTTCCGTTCCTAGGTTACATCGTCTCATCTGAGGGAGTTCGTATGGATCCTGACAAGGTTAAGGCTGTGGTAGATTGGCCAAGTCCAGATTCCCGTAAGGCCCAACAGAGGTTTCTGGGATTCGCCAATTTTTACATGTGTTTTATTCGCAACTTCAGCCAACTAGCCGCGCCTCTGACCGCCTCGACCTCCCCCAGAACAACGTTCAGGTGGTCCGATACAGCCGAGGCTGTATTCGCCAAATTCAAGAACCGCTTTATTTCGGCTCCCATCCTCATTGCCCCTGATCCTTCACGTCAGTTCGTGGTGGAGGTTGATACGTCAGAGGTGGGGGTAGGTGCAGTGCTTTCCCAACGTTCCCACAGATGACAAGATGCATCCTTGTTCGTTTTTGTCCCATCGTTTATCACCTGCCGAACGTAACTATGACATTCGTAACAGAGAGTTGATGGCAGTCAAGTTAGCATTGGAAGAATGGCGTCATTGGTTAGAAGGGTCGGGGGTACCTTTTATTGTTTGGACCGATCACAAGAATCTAGAATATATCAGAACCGCCAAAAGACTCAACTCCAGGCAGGCTCGGTGGGCTTTTTTTCGGACGTTTTAACTTTTCGTACCACCTGGGTTCCAAAAACATTAAACCCGATTCTTTATCTCATATTTTTGGCCTGTCCGAATGCCCGTCCACTCCCGAGTGCATTTTATCCGAGACCCTATTTGTCTCCACACACACATGGGAGGTCGAATCGAAGGTCAAAACGGCCTTAGAAGGGGTAACGCCTCCGCCCCAGTTTGGCCGCCGAATCGATTATTTGTGCCGGAGGGATATCTGTCCGACGTCATTCAGTGGGGGCATTGTTCCATTGTTCTTGACTTGCTCGGTTTGTGCCACTGGTAAGACGTCCAATCGACCCCCAGATGGGTTACTCCAACCGCTGTCTGTCCCTTCGAGACCCTGATCCCACATTGCGCTAGATTTTATTACAAAGGGGCAAGTCGTTTTGACCGTTGTGGACCGGTTCTCGAAGGCGGCTCATTTAATTCCCTTACCTAAATTACCCTCTGCCAAGGAGACAGCGGTGAATGTCGTAGATCACGTCTTTCGCTTACATGGCCTCCCGATGGACATGGTTTCTGACAGGGGGCCCCAATTTGTGTCCAAATTTTGGCAAGAATTTTGTGAGTTACTGGGAGCGAGTGTCAGTCTGTCTTCAGGGTTTCATCCCCAAAGCAATGGCCAAACCGAGAGAGACAACCAAGATTTGGAAAGAGTGTTGCGATGTTTGGTTTCTAGGAATCCTTCCTCCTGGAGTCAGCAAATCTCAATGGTGGAGTACGCCCATAATTCGTTTCCAGTGTCATCTACTGGCCTCTCTCAGTTTGAATGTAGTTTAGGTTTCCAGCCACGTATTTTTCCTGCACGGTCACGGTTCATGAATCCACTGTCTCCCTCTTGTGTGTGTGTGTGTGTGTGTGGGTGTGGGTGTGGTTATCCAATCTCAGGCTGATTATTAGCGCCAGCTTTAAATTCAATTCCCTTTCCCTTTATATGTTCAGTGATCACTGTCTCATGTTGTCAGATTGTTGTGGCTTCCCCGGTGTTGTGTCCTGTTCCAGTGTGCTTCTCTCACCTTCCTCCTGTGGATTATCTTCATTGTGCTTCATCTTCGTTTGGATTGTTGTTCCCTGGATTCCTGCGCACGCCGATCACCGCACGCCAACACCGGGTTGCCCGTCGAAGTCCCTGCGTCATTTGTCACCTGAGTGTTTTGTCCTCTGACCTGTTGTTATCTTCTACAAAGCTCCAATAAACCGTTTTACTTGCATTTGCATCCGTCTCTGTATCATCACAAAAATATAATAAATATGTAATATAGTGCTCATATAAAAACTTCTCCCATGTAGCTCATTTTGAGGTAGGCTAAATGTAACATTATTGTTCTCGAGCTGTTTTATTTACCTCTTTCCGCGGTGGAAAAACACTGAGGTTATCTGGGGGGTTATCTGTACTTGTCCTTTAATGTAAACAACATTTCCTATTTAAGATTATTCTGTTGTTGTTGTTGTTGTTGTTATTTTCTTTTGCCTTGAAAAGGCATGAAGAGGTGAAGAGCAATGACAGAATCTTTCCCACCATCAACAAAAAAACGAGAAAGGAGAGGGAGTTTGGATATTCCTCCATGTGAGTCAATAACCCCCTCAAATCTATCATATATTTTTATCTTGAAAATAGCCATGCATTGTTTAGAATTAAACTCTGCAGATTATTAACATTCTCTCAATAAGATTTTGACTTTAAACTAATGCAGGTGATTTATCTTCATCATTTCTCTCTCCAGCGATATCTTCCTCCAGCGGTCCACTGACTGAGGAGCTTCAGTGCTCTATATGTCTGGACGTGTTCACTGATCCAGTCAGCACTCCATGTGGACACAACTTCTGCAAGACCTGTCTGAATAAGTGCTGGGACAACAGCCAGACCTGCAACTGTCCATATTGTAAAGAAACATTCAAGCACAGACCTGATCTCAAGATTAACACCACACTCCGAGAGCTCGTAGATCACTATAAAAAGAAAAGTCCTGAGAAAAAGGGGGAAGTTCTGAAAAAAGCTGAAGTTCTGTGTGACGTCTGTGAGGAAAGAAAGCTGAAAGCCCTGAAGTCGTGTCTGGTGTGTCAGAGCTCTTACTGTGAAACTCACCTGGAGCCTCATTCGAGAGTGGCAGGTTTAAAGAAACACAAACTGATCAATCCTGTGAGTAATCTGGAGGACTATATATGTCAGAAACATGAGAGACCTCTGGAGCTGTTCTGTAGAGATGATCAGACTATCGTGTGTCTGTTCTGCACTGAAGGAGATCACAAGAACCACAACACTGTTTCTTTAGAAGAGGAGAGTGAAGAGAAGAAGGTAAAAGTTACTGACAAACTGATTTTAAATGTCTCTTATCATGAGGAGTCACATGTTCTTTGATATAAATGAATCAGTTATGAAAACATATTGTGTGTTGTTCTCTGTCTATAGACTCAACTGATGAAGACACAGAAAGACACACAGCAGATGATCCAGGACAGAATCAAGAAGATTCAAGACGTCAAACACTCAGCAGAAGTCAGAAAGGTAGCCTAAGTTAAATTATGTAATTCAGTTTTCTTAAATATTTATTTCATCAGTTAGTTTTGGGGGATTTTTTTTGTTTGCATCACTCTTGTCTGTGTTTGTTCGACAGTCTGTTAGTCAAGCCCAATTTAAACTTCTGTGTCGAACTCACGCCGTAGCTATACGTCTGCTGTGTGTAGTGCGCGTACCCTTCAGCGTACCCTGATGCGCACCTCTCCAAAATGTAACAACGCGTCAACTCTACGCAGACGCAAGCGCTGTGATTGGTCTGCTAGAACCCCTCCCTCGGGTTTCACATGCTCCCTCTGCAAGTGTAATTGCGTGTCAACAATGATGCTGAAGTATAAATGAAAACCAACGTGTAGTCTACAGTGTAGAGGCTCTGGCGTAGGTCCGACGCAGAAGTATAAACCAGCCTTAAGTCTGTATATTAGTGCTGTGGACTGTACAGTCACTCTTTCTGCAGGTTACATTGATACACCATTATGGCAAAAAGTGACTGTTTATGAGAGAGACATCGATTTTAATTCATTTGGTCTACCGACTTGTTTAAAAGAAAGAAAGAACCGCATAAACACCTGTTAGTGTTGCTCAGATATGTTCAACAATTGTTTCTTCTGTGGTTTTGTTTGGAAATTTTTTTTGTTGAAGCAAAAATAGATGAAGTATGCATAACTGTCAATATTGTGTCTATAACGTAAGTTAATGAATATTACATTTTTGTTTAGTGAATTGTTGTATAAAAGTGCTAATTGTGATTGCTGTCATTTCATTAGTTGTTATTCTGATCACTTAAAGTGACAACATAACTCTGCTCTACAAGGCACATGATTTGAGGAATTATTCAGTCCAAACGGTGCAAATTAAACAAAGAAAAAAACTCCCAAACACACTGAAATATGATCAAGAGTTATACTGAATCTTTCTTTAGATATGTTATACTGAACTGCTGGAGATGATGGAGGAGCAGCAGAAAGCAGCAGAGAAACAGGAGGAAGTGCTCATTGAAGAGCTGGAGCAGGAGATCACTGAGCTAAAGATGAGAAACACTGAGCTGGAGCAGCTCTCACACACTGAAGATCACCTCCACCTCCTACAGGTCAGTCAACACCTCTCTGATCAATGATAATGCAGTATATGACACCATAACACTCCCCATGCTGAAGGATTTCTCCTCTCTCCTGCTGTAGATTTACTCATCCCTGTGCAGCTCTAGAAACACCAGGAACTGGTCTGAGATCAGTGTGAAGACTGATGAGAGTCTGGAGACTCTGAGGAGAGCTCTGACTAAACTGCAGGACTCTCTACAGGAGAAACTCACGCTAACTGGTACAGCAATATCAAATACACCGTACAGATACATATATTTATCATCTTTTAATATCAGTAATGAAGAATGAGTCTGTTAAAGCTGAAATAAGAGAAGTGTGTGATCATGTGTTTGAGTCTCATTATCATCACAGTTCTTCTTGAAGAGAGCAGGTCATATTCATATTCATCTCTAATTTCAGAAAACTTGCAGTAAATTCATCTTGTACTAGAAGCTTCATCACTGTAACCAGAACCTTGAGGCTTTAGTAAATCTGTGAACACTTTTAGATGAGAAACTACTCAGAAACATTATTTATTATTTCTGCGTCTACATTTTGGGAATGCACATCAGATCAAATTATTTAATCAAGATTTTTAAATGTTTTTAAGAAAATCTAATTAATAGGCATTATAGGTTTAAGAGGTATACATTTTATCCTTCATTATATCAGGCCTAAAGCTTAAACTTTAAAATCGTAAAAGTTTTTTTTAATCCTTTTTTAGCTTGTTTGCACTCCAGAAATACAGTTTGATGAAATATTGAGATGAATAACACTAGTTACAAAAATAACATATTGATTCTCTAAATATCAGCAGAGAAACATTGATCAGATAAAACATGATGTTGCACACAATTCTTTAAATATAACCTTAAATCTTGTTGTCTAAAATTCCACACATAAACATGTCAAAGATCTGATGATGTTTTATTGTCATTAGTCTCTACAGAACTGAAGAGGAGACAGCAGTATGCAGGTACAGTGTGCTGTCTGCACTACACTAGATTACATTCAGATACTCACAGCTTCATCACTGACCGACAGTATGATTAAACACTGATTACATATTACACACATCATCACTAAATATCTGTATTAAGTTGTGATTTATATTCTCTGTTTTCTCAGTGGATGTGACTCTGGATCCTGATACAGCTCATCCATATCTCATCCTGTCTGATGATGGAAAACAAGTGAGATGTGGAGACATTAGACAGAAACTCCCAGACAAACCAGAGAGATTTGATAACTATATATGTGTCCTGGGAAAGGAGGGATTCTCCTCAGGGAGATTTTATTTTGAGGTGCAGGTGAAGGGAAAGACTGACTGGGATTTAGGAGTGGTCAGAGAATCCATTAACAGGAAGGGAGCGATCAAACTGAACCCCAGTAATGGATACTGGACTGTGGCTCTGAGGAATGAGAATGAATATTGGGCCGGTGCTGGTCCTGATGTCTCTCTGTGTGTGAGAGTGAAGCCGCAGCGGGTCGGTGTGTTTGTGGATTATGAGGAGGGTCTGGTCTCCTTTTATGATGTGGAGTCCAGCTCTCATCTCTACTCTTTCACTGATCAGTCTTTCACTGGGAAACTCTTTCCATATTTTTGCCCGTGCCGTAATGATGGAGGTAAAAACTCAACTCCACTGATCATCACTCCTGTCAATTACAGTAAATGAATTTTCTCCCGTAGTATGAAATACACAATGAAAATTATTTATATAATTACAAATCTAAACATGTTTTGCTATATTTTCATAATTTGGTTTTCATTGTTAAAATCTATCATTTCTAGCTATAATTGCAAATTATATTGTGAAAATATAATGCTTTCATAATTATTCCTGCCATTGTTTTCTCCCATCTCAACCTGACAAAGTGAAAGTGTCTGTATTTTTGTTTTTATATACATCAAAATAAACCAAACAATGATAACATTAATAAAGTATATCAAAGCTGTTTCTACCATTTCAATTACAAAATGATCTGTGATAATACTGAAGTAAATCAGATGTTAATTCCTCAATATATATCACTGTATGATTATTACCATATTCATACACAACACTATGGATCTTCAAAACATCATGATATTATGTTCATGGTAAAAACAAAAAAATAAAAAAGAAGAAGAAGAAGACATTGTAGGTCTATTACCAAGATATCATGTCTAATGTTTGCCCCATGGTAAAACTAGGTTTGTTTAACCATAAGAATATAATAGAAAAATAGACAAATTTCAACACACATCAGATTCATTTAAATGCTCATTTTTTATTGATACAGTTATATACATCTTCAAATCAAATATAGGACTGTTAAATATCTGATGGTGCTGATATGAAGTAAAGATACAAATATGAAACCGTATAAAAGAGTAGGCCTATCTTATAAAATTAAACCTTATAAAAAAGATTTTCCTTCTATCAGGACATAGTAGAGATTATTATATTAAAAATGCCTATTTATATTGCTGTTTATGTTTAATGTCTTTTGATCTGTATGAAAATTGAGCACAGCTTCTTTTTACAGTAGATAGTAATAAAATAAGGTCATTGTTTTTAAGGAAAAAATATATATAGAAAGCTAGTCACATATTCTGGTCTTTTCACATTGTTCTGTGTCCTGAGAGAAAGAGTAGAAAACTTGATCTCTTTAAAGTAAACCAGTCACAGTAAAGAAACTCATACAGGTTTGGGGAGAGTAAATGATGACAGAATTATTATTTTTGTGTGAACTTTAAGATTCTCTGAGGCCTCTGTGCTACAGCATTACTGTAGATAATGTTCACTGGGTGGCGCTATAGTTCTCTTACGAGAGGTTCTCTCGTATTGCGTAGTTGCTACGCTACGGGAAAGCCTTTCTTTCTCGAGATACTGAAGCCAAAAATTATCCTTAATTTTTATAATCTTGTCAACGCAGTGCGGCAGCCTGCAGACCTAGGGCAAGCTTACTAGCGTGCCCATTGGCTGCCCTGCGCCAACTGCAGCAGCCTACCGCTGAGCCCTTGGCGTGACGTCACGACCAATGAGCGCGCTTGGCGCGCTTAATGCGTCACAGCCCGCGAAAAGGGGTGTGGCTTAGCGTATATAAACAGGGCTCGGAGGCTGCTTCTCTGATTTCTGTCTTTTCAGCGAAGCGCTCCGCATCGCTGCTCTCTGAGGAAGCCGCCGTCGAATCAAGCGACCAGCACGCCGAGGATCTCAGACTGAGGAAGCCGGCCGCCTTCGCCGCCTTGAGCTTTCCCTGCCTGCTTCGCTATCTGGCGAATATATCCTTTATTGCTCTGTGTTGTGTGTGTTTGTGTGTTCGCCCCGCGACACACTTTGCATCTAAAAGAGCGCGAGGCGTTGTTTCAAATGCCTCGCTCATCCTGTGGCTCATGCAGAGCCACGCTCAGAGACAGAGACCGCCATGTATCTGCGCTCTCTGCCTGGGCTTCGACACGCAGCCCTCGCCCTTTCCTCAGGCGGCTGCGAACAGTGTGAGGATTTGCCAATGTCGACCCTGCGGGCTCGACTCGCCATGTTTAATGATCCTCCCCCTTCTCCGGCTGCCTCTCCCGGGCCGCGTAAGAAGAAACGCCGCTCTCAAAGGCCTTCCGAGCCGGTTATGACAGCTGAGCGCTCGCCGGAGCCCCTCCCGCGAGCCTCGCTATCTCCTTCTCCCCCCACCTCCCGACGCGCAGCGGCCGGCTTCGCCCGCACTGCCGTCGCCTCAGGGGATGAAGCAGTCCAGCTCTGTCAAGCCGCGCAAACGGCGCCGCTCACAAGGGATGTCAGAACGGACGGTCACGGGCTATAGCTTCCTTTACGTTACAAAAAAGCTACCCCCCGGATGACGCACGCCCTCTCCCCCTCTGTTCGAGCCGCGCAAGGCGCCGCTCACAAGGGATGTCAGAAGTAGACTGTCACGGGCTGGCTTCCTTTACGTTAAAAGAAAGCTACCACGTGTCTCGGTCGCGCGCGTCACTCACCGGCCACCTCCGTTTCTCACACATTTCTCAGTCCCCTCTAAGTTCAGGCGGCTGGAAATACTAATACTGCAGTGAACGAGCCTGTTTTAATACACGCGCGCCTGCAAACTAATGCCGAAACGAAACACGCCGCTCGGTCATATGCTCGCACTGACTGGAAGCTCATGTGTGCCCCTGTGGCTCAGTGGCAGAACATTAGGCTTCCGCACCAGAGACCCGTGTTCGAATCCGGCTCTGGCGGCAGAAAAACTTTTTTCTGCTTGCTTCTCCGAGCTCGCGGCCAGCTTTCTTACATACAGAAAGCGAACCCGCATCTCACAGGATGGTGCTTGAGTATTTATGAGCGTCTAAACATATGAGCCATCAAAGCATTTGCTCTATAACGCCGATGGTGTTACAAGTGTAGAAAATGTGCCCACTCCCATGTGCTCACTGCTACACACAAACATGGTCTCCCCGGTAACGCTCACAGAGCGCACTCTCATAAAGCGGACACAAGCCGCTTGAGTACTAAGTGTAGTAAATGTGCCCACAACTCTGTGCTCACACCTAGCTGCTGCCCGCTCTGTCACACAGTTACCCTGGGTTGCAGATCCTCTAAAGCTCACAAACATTCCGGCTCTGGCCGAAGGTGTCATAAGTGTAGAAAATGTGCCCACTCCCATGTGCTCACTGCTTCACACAAACATGGTCCCCATGGTAACGCGCCCAGAGCGCTCTCTCATAAAGCGGACACAAGCCGCTCGAGTACTAAGTGTAGTAAATGTGCCCACAACTCTGTGCTCACACCTACCCGCTGCTCACTCTGCCATTCAGTTACCTCGGGTCACAGAGCCTCTAAAGCTCCCAAACACTGGCCGTGTTATAAGTGTAAACTCTGCGCCCGCTCACGAGCACGCGCACTCACTTTTAGACATAATAACCCCCACGCCGCTCTCGCGCCAGGGGTGTTTGACAGCAAATCGCGCTCCATCCTCTGGGGCCGAGCTACCGAACGCTGTACAGCCGGCCAACACTGTTTACCAGCCCCCGTGTTCGAGCACCAGCGGCGCGTGTGCCGCTCCATCCTCTCTGATACAGGTTCCCCATCCCGCGCAGCGCGGCGATCTGAACCCAGAGACCATTCGACCCCTAGCTATGCTTGCAAAAGCATGGGAAGCTATTCAGGGCGCGTCAGAATGGGTGCTGAATACTATAAAACACGGCTATTCGCTTCAATTCGCTCGTCGCCCCCTGCGCTTTCTAGCGCAGATGGAGACGAAAGTGAGTTCAGAAGCAGCGCACCTGCTTCAAGCAGAAATAGCGAAGCTGCTGCGCAAAGGGGCTATAGAACAGGTTCATCCTTCTCTGAGCGAGTCTGGCTTTTACAGCCGCTACTTCCTCGTACCCAAGAAGGACGGAGCGTTAAGACCTATTTTAGATCTGAGACATCTGAATAAAGCCCTCATGAGACGGCCGTTCAAAATGATCACAACCTGACAAATCCTCGCGCCATTGACCGTCATTCATTGACCTCCATTCATTCTGCACTTGTCCTGTGAGCGCCCTCATATGGAATCAGAGTGGAACTGCAACCAGTTCAGAAGCCGGAAGTGTAGTGAGAGTGAGACTTCTCGCCATATTAGACATTGGGGCTGTTTCTCAATTCCAAGAACGCAGAGAACGGACTTGTGTTCTCGTGGAGACCGGTCTTGCCAAGCTTCCTTGGAAGAACGAACTCGAAACCGGCCGCAATGACTTCTGGGACACCAGGCGAGTACTAGCTCAAGTCTGCATTCGATGCATCCTCGGTATCAAGAACACATCCGGGTTCTTTCATGCGTCCTCTGTACTTGCGTTCTTGAGAATTGGGTCTGAACTTCGACGGTTATGATGACGTAAAACGAGAACACAAGGACGCAAGATCGCTGAAGAACGGGTGTTTCTCAATATGCGTTCTTCAGCGATCTTGCGTCCTTGTGTTCTCGAGTCTTGGGACACTCCCAAAATAGATGGTTAATAGTCTCAGGGGAAATTTAACAAAAAGCACAAATATCTTCCATGTTCACTTTAAAACGCTATAAGTGACTTAACTGGGTAAACTCCATGAAAAATGTTATATGAAACCTCTTTCACTTTGTTTGTGCTAATGAGGTGTCATCCAAACTTTACTCCAATCAAAACGCTTTATAAATAGAGAATTCCAGTGAGTAACAACAAGTTTACATTTAGATTAAAGAAGGAAACGCAGAAAAGTATTATTACATCCAGAACTTGTGAAATCCTTGCCCTGCAACTTAATACAAGAAGTAAATTCTTCTACTGTTGTTTGTAGAGAATGATTATTATGATCTTCTAATAATCTCAAAATGAATTTGGGAATTGCATGTAAAACCAAAAGATATTGGACAGGATCAACTGAAAAGTTATAAATATGAACAAACTCAGTATAATTGTATGAAACACCATCCTTTTTGATCAGCTGTTTAACTCAAATAATTCCCTTTTCAAACCAATTCTCAAAAAAATATTGATTTGTTTCTAACCCTTATAAATCTGTTATTCCAGATGATACATATTGGGGAAAATTATGACTATACACACGAGTCCATGAGAGTAATGCTTGTTTGTGGAAACTTGCAAGTTTAATGGGTATTTTGTTAACAAAAAAATCACATTTCACAATCAATTATACTGTATACCTATGAATTGCTGTAAAAATTACAGCATTATTTTACAGCAGCTGGCTGTTTTCTAATAATACAGCATATTGCTGTAAACTGCAATGCATTCTGGGGTCGCTAGGCGGTTTAATTCAAAATACAGAATATTGCTGTAAATTTCAAATCTTCTGAGGCATTTGTGATCTTCAACGGTCGTGTCGTCGACTTTCGGGTAGCGCAAGAGGAGTGCTTCACAACTCTGTGGTAAGTGACTTATTATTTCAGTTTCTTATTTTCAATGTTTGGTAACTCGTAGAATATGAAGGTAATGTTATATTCGCGGTCCATATTGGTTTGGTAACCCCGGATCACACATCCTCCGACCGCGGGGCGCGAAGGAGACTTGCGCCGGGCTTCAGCAGCGCGGACGCGGTAGTATTTTACACACCTCACCCCGGCGCTACAGCGGCTATGGGCAGAAAATCTATGGGCTCCTGTGTTAAGAATTACATGCTTTAATGACAACTGTCGGTATTCACACGAGCTTCGTGTTGATTAGCACACTTCGTCGTGATTATTTTATGGTGTAAATCAAATCAAAATCAAGCCATCTGTTAAAATGGGCGCCGAAATGAAAACGCCGTTGCTAAAGCCTTGCGTCAGATGCGTGTCATATACGTTAAATTATAAATGATGCTGTAATAAGTTACCAGGTTTGTTGCACGTTTAATATGCCGGTGTAAAAATCCATAGTTGGCTTACATTTCAGTACGAAATGTGTTTTTTTAGCTGTAACCTACTCTGTGTGTGAAATTTGCTTATTGTTTGTTTGTAATGCCGTTTTTAACTTTATGAAAGAGTTCCTGCACTCTGAATACTAAATTATAGTTTAAATGTAAAAAAACGAAAAATAAAAATGGTATAGTTAAAAATAACTATTGTCACATGTTGTATTGTTTTAGGAGACACAGACAAGTGGGCACTGGAAGGCCAAGTTGTGTGTGTGAGGAGGGCTTTCAGCACAGTCTGGCCTTCCCATACTGTTCACAGCATATTACATATTCAATCAGGAGGAGGCAGTACCTTGGAGTTCATTCAAAGGTAATGATTGAATTCTTAACAACCTCAGTACCTGCATTTTACACATTTATTCAATATCAGAACTTGCCTTTTCTGTTGAGGCCTTTAAAGGGATAGTTCGGCCAAAAATTATATTAAACCCATGATTTACTCACCCTCAAGCCGTTCGAGATGCATATGTCAATCATTTTTCAGACAAACACATTTTCAGTTATTTTAGAAAATGTCTTAGATCTTTCAGTGGTTATAATGTGAAGTTATGGGGTCCACTCCTTCAAGCCAGTTATTTTCATTTATAAAGTTTTAAATATGTATATTTTTACGACAAAACCGCACGGATTACCCTCAGAAGGCCTTCGTTTATCCCCCTGGAGCCGGATGGGTTACTTTTGTGAAGGATGCATGCACATTTTTGGGACTTGAAGGAGGTGGATCCCATAACTTGACATTATAACCACTGAAAGATCTAAGACATTTTCTAAAATAACTGAAAATGTGTTAGTCTGAAAAATGATTGACATATGCATCTCGAACGGCTTGAGGGTGAGTAAATCATGGGTTTAATATCAATTTTGGCCGAACTATCCCTTTAACACAATGTTTCTCAACTCGAGAAGAGAGAAGAGTCCAATTTTAAAAACATGATTACAAGCCTCAAAAACTTAAAACCAATCTTAATTACATATTGTCTGTTTCCTGACCCTTTAGGCGCTTTGTATGTATTAATCCGGAAAGAGGAACAAAGAAATCAAGAGAAAATTTGCCATCTAAAACAACAGGGCAAATGGTACAGAAGAAACAGGTTGCAGTGAACCCACATGTTGCCACTCTGCCCAGCAAAGTGATGGATTAACAGTGGAATTTCTGAAATGTAAGTAGTACACACACACAGAGATCTATTTTCCCTTTAATTGTAACCTTTTAATATTCTCTATCTGTCTCTAAAGCCCTTTTCACACAGCGCGATGTTCCCGGGAAATTGCCAGAATGCCTTCTGTGTGAACGCAAACACGACCTGGGACTGATGCCGGGATCGATGCCGGGTTGGGGACCTAGTAACATTGCCGTGTTCAGTCCCGGAACGTGCGCTATGTGAACAAAAGCCGTAATAATGCCGTGTTGTAGTGATGACGCTGAAGCCGGGATTGTTCGCCAGCTGTGAAACGGTACGTAATGCGCAAGTTTATGATTGAATCAGAGAAAAAAATGCACAAGCGTGGTTTCTTGAGAGAGAGAGAGATCGCAGCTCATAAGCAAACTTAAGACGCTGCTGAGACATTACAAGTCACATCGATGTCATGTGTCTTTACGTGTTGTGTGTGAATGCACTCTCTGATTCCGGAAAATCACTGGCAGTGTGAATGAACCAACTCAAATGAACCTGGATCAAATTTCCGGAATCTCTGTGTGAAAGGGGCTTAACTGTATCTGTCATCCCTGTATCTGTCTTTGACTGTATCATTATGTTTTGTAATATATCTAATATATATTGTCCTCTTTTTTCTTTTCAATGTTTCTAGCCACTCTTTGCATCCTGTGATGGAACAGCATTCTGGAGCTGAATTGTTCTCCATTTTTGATCAGAAGTTTGTTGGACTGACTTGGGGCCTTGTTGTTTGGACATGTTTGTCTGGTAATGAAGTGGTGAGAATTCACCCGTCTCTTTTTGTTTTATTATTATGATCATGTCGGTCAACTTGTGGTTTTAAATGTATGTTGTTTGCGTATTTCTTCTTTGTGTGAAGGGCCATGACGGCTAATTTGTTTCAAGTAATTTAAAAATATTTAATTTCATGTCCATTTAAAAAAAAAATACAATTTTGTGAATAAAAATGAAATCAAAATAATACAAAATACACTGTTTATGACTTTTTTTCATGCAGATTTTAAAGTTATAAATTTTTACCTGTTTTTCAAGATAAGTATGTTGAATTATTTTTTTTTGTTTTGTGAAGTAATAGGGGAATTAAGTTGTGCATTATATAACACTTTATGTATTTAAAAACAATTGTTTAAAGCTTATGTAGTTGATAAATAATTTACATTTAAAATTCAGCTGCCAGTCATTAATACACAAAAATCAGGAAAATATATTGTATACTCCATTTTACAGACTGTTAAAAATTACCTGTAAATTTTACAGTAAAATACTGGCAGCAGGGTTGCCAGCCAATTACTGTATTTTTTACAGTAGCGTTTCTGTAATTTAATTTACAGAATTTTACTGTAATCAGAGAATACAGTAAAATTCTGTAAATTAAATTACAGAAACGCTACTGTAAAAAATACAGTAATTGGCTGGCAACCCTGCTGCCAGTATTTTACTGTAAAATTTACAGGTAATTTTTAACAGTGTACACTTTTGAAAGAAAATGAGCTACTGTAAACCATATACTTTGCTTATTTTTTTTTTAAATCATTTTATTTTAAATATCATGTTAGAGGTCTTAAAATCCAAAACAATTTTTGACCCACAAATATTTTCATCTAACTATTGACATCTATTGACATCTAACACTTGAGCATTATAAACCAACCTGGACAAACCCTCAGCTTTAACCAATAACACACGACCAGTGAAAGAGAGATCTCTCATCAGCCAAGAGTTCAGTTTCTTTTCAAATGATTGAATGATGGGAGTAAAGTTTAACTCATTCCTGACTTCCTCATTTTTTGATATCTTAATACCCAAATATTTGACAACTTCTTTCACGGGAATATTGCATACTGCGGTAAAGTCACAGGAACCTAGAGCCATAAGCTCACATTTATTAATATTTAGGGAAAGACCAGATACAGATGAAAATAACTGCAGACACTTCATTGCTTATTCAGCTTCAGTCTCTTAAGAAAAGAGTGGCGTCATCAGCTCATTGTGTGCATTTCATTTCTGTATCTTCTATTTTGATACCACGAAAAATGTCTTTCTTAATATGAATGGCCATAATTTGTGTAGCCAACAAAAAAAGCAATGGACTAATAGGGCAGCGCTGTCAAATCCTTTTAATTTCAAATGAGAAGTTCCATATGCCAATTTGACAGAGTTATTAATCTTATTATATAGGGTTATGATTACTTTTTGAAATTTGTTCCCAAATCCGAAAAATTAAGAGTTATAAAAATAAAGCCATGTTCAATTGTATCGAAGGCCTTGTAAAAATCGACAAACAGAATAAAACAATTTTCATTGATAATTTCAGTATAATCTATAATATCTAATACAAGTCTTATATAATAATATACAAATATTATTACAAATATGTCTTTGTTTTTATAAAACCTGACTGCACCTCATCAATAATATTTATAATCCTAACTTTAACATTTCAGCGAATATGGAAGCAATCATTTCACTGTCATTATTAATTAAGGTAAGGTATTAATCAAGTGATAATAGATCTTTATCAGGCTTTGGAATTAAGGATATTAGACCTTGTGTCATGGAGGGCAAAACCCCTGGATCAATAGATTCTTTAAAGACCATTAACAGAAATTCAGCTAGATCGTCTACACATCATTACCGGGGACTTGTTTAATTTAAGTTTTTATAGCTGTTTTTATCTCTAAAATGGATACTTCCTTATCAAAGAGCTTTAAATTCTCCATCGATACGATCTATATTATGTTTTAGGGGCTTTAAAAAATCATCTATTGTGTCTACAGAACATGCACTGCTGGAATATAGTTTGCCATAAACATTTGAGACGTATTTTGAAATAATAATAGGGTCCTGTGTTTCATGGCCATTAATATTAAGCTTTAGATGTATACTCTCCATTCCTTTTCTCCAAATTATAAAAGTATCTGGAATTAGTTTCCCCTTCCTCTAACCAACGTCTTTGTGATCTAACTAATGTTCCTTTTGCCTTGATTATATAATTGATCTAACTCAGCCTGCAGATTCATTAACACATTAGAATTCCCATCAGAATTATTGTTAGTGATGTTAGTGATAGCTCTAATGATTTCCTCTTCCTTTGACTTGTTAGACTTTGCAGCTTACTTGCCTTTATCAATTGCACTAAATCTAATCTGAAACTTCATAAACGCCCAATTTTTACACTATATATTTGTTCGCTTAGCTTGATATGTTTGTATTATCTTCTTAATTTCATGTTGAAAACTATCAATTTCCAATAATTTATTTTTAGTTTCCAATAAGTCTTAGAGATTATAATATGTGACCCTGGATCACAAAACCAGTATTATGTTGCACAGGTATATTTGTGGCAATAGCCAACAAAACATTGTATGGGTCAAAATTATAGATTTTTCTTTTATGTCAAAAATCATTAGGATATTAAGTAAAGATCATGTTCCATGAAGATATTTTGTAAATTTCCCACCTTAAATATATAAAACATTTATTTTTGTGAATGGATGCAGCACTATTGCCAATAGAAATGGACAACTTTAAAGGCGATTTTCTCAATATTTCGATTTTTCTGTACCCTCAGATTCCAGATATTCAAATAGTTGTATCTCGGCCAAATATTGTCCTATCCTAACAAACCATACATCAATGGAAATATTATGTATTCAGCTTTCAGATAAAGTATAAATCTCAATTAAAAAAAAATACCCATAAGACTGGTTTTGTGGTCCAGGGTCACATATGTTTTTTATTATTCCTTTTAATGAGAAGATAAATCATTTTGTGATCAGACAATATCGATGGTTCAATTGATACTCTGTTTGTATTTTGTTCTAATGAATTAGAAATTAACCAAAGATCGATTCTTGACTGTTTAGATGTATCCCTATTACTCCATGTGTACTCTTTCAAATGTGGGTGTTTATATCTCCATATATCAATTACCCCTAAATTTTCACAGAATATAGATAGCTCTGAATCGCCTGAAGATGATCTTATTGGAATAGGAATTCTCTCCATCTTAACATCTGGGACAATATTAAAGTCCCCACCTAGAATCATTTCAAGATCATGACATCTTTTTCTTACTTTCATTTTCAATATCAGAGAACAAATCAACATTATATTTTTTAATATTTGAGGCATATACAGTACTTAACAAAAACATTTTCCCATCAATGGATACCGTTAGACAACACATGAAATACATGTAGGAGGAGCTCTGACATCACTCTCTGACATCACTCTCTGACATCACTCTCTGACATCACTGTAGTTCAGAGAGATTCAGAGAAAGTGAAACTAACTTGATCGACAACAATATGGACTCCTGAAACGATCAACCTCTTTAAACAACAGAATATTTATTGATCCGTTCAAAGAGTCTTGTGGACACATCTGATCCTCACAGGTAAGAGATAGAATGGAATAAGTTGAACAGAACCAGGTTTAAGCATATCAAATACATAACTATTTTAGTTGTTCACTGCACTGAAATGGCATCAGAATTGTATTTAAATATGCCATTTGATTGGTTGTAAAACAAAGTTTGGTGTTTCTGTCATTTTGTCACATGGCAGAAAGACTAAAGAAACAGGAAGTAAATGACCTGCAGATTCACTGAACACAAACCTGCTAAACTGCAGATGAAAATCACTTTTATAATAAACTAGATTAAAACTACACTTGACTATAATGTATTTTGTGAAGAGATGTATATATATATATATATATATATATATATATATATATATATATATATATATATATATATATATATATATATATATATATATATGAGTTCAGATGCAAAAACCTCTAAATGCCATCTGAAATTTCCACCTAGAATGATTGTTTTTATGAAACTCTTATATTTAACTTTCACTCTTCTAATATAATATTTAATATGTAGTTCAGGAGTGTACAGCAGCAGATAATAAAATCATTTCAAATCAAGATTTCAAATCAATATTGCTCCTAGTGTATTTATTTATTTGGTACAGTAAGTGTGTGTGTAATGAGCTTCACATTAGGGTTCTGATCAGCTTGTCTGGGTTCATTTTGCAGTAATGACCAGCTGACTGTACATGATCTCTAATATATTTGAGTTTTCTCAAAGACGTCACTCTTTGTCTCTAGACATTCTTTACATTCAACCAACTTCATGAGGTGCATCATGGGATTCTTTATAAACAGTATTAAATGAGCCCATTTATAATAATAAGGCTAATAATAATAATAATAATTATTGTTATTTAAGTCCTTCAAGCAAAAGCCATTAAATCAAAAAGTCAAATGTGTTTCCAAACTTTAGATTAGTAGTGAAGGTGATTTATCTTCATCATTTCTCTCTCCAGCGATGTCTTCCTCCAGCGGTCCACTGACTGAGGAGCTTCAGTGCTCTATATGTCTGGACGTGTTCACTGATCCAGTCAGCACTCCATGTGGACACAACTTCTGCAAGACCTGTCTGAATAAGTGCTGGGACAACAGCCAGACCTGCAACTGTCCATATTGTAAAGAAACATTCAAGCACAGACCTGATCTCAAGATTAACACCACACTCCGAGAAGTTGTAGATCACTATAAAAAGAAAAGTCCTGAGAAAAAAGTCAAAGTTCTGAAAAAAGCTGAAGTTCTGTGTGACTTCTGTGAGGAAAGAAAGCTGAAAGCCCTGAAGTCGTGTCTGGTGTGTCAGATTTCTTACTGTGAAACTCACCTGGAGCCTCATTTGAGAGTGGCAGGTTTAAAGAAACACAAACTGATCAATCCTGTGAGGAATCTGGAGGACTATATATGTCAGAAACATGAGAGACCTCTGGAGCTGTTCTGTAGAGATGATCAGACTATCGTGTGTGCCTGATGTGTGGTGTAACAGACCACAAAAACCACAACACTGTTTCTATAGAAGAGGAGAGTGAAGAGAAGAAGGTAGAAGTTACTGACAAACTGATTTTAAATGGCTCTTATCATGAGGAAACACATGTTCTTTAATATAAATGAATCAGTTATGAAAACATATTGTGTGTTGTTCTCTGTCTATAGACTCAACTGATGAAGACACAGAAAGACACACAGCAGATGATCCAGGACAGAATCAAGAAGATTCAAGACGTCAAACACTCAGCAGAAGTCAGAAAAGTGAGTTTAAAATAATTAAATACATTTTAATATCTATAATTGTTTATTGAATTGTTGTATAAAAGAAATTTCACACTCACAGTCACACTGCTGGTCTGAATATTGACACGTCTGTGATTCCCTGATCACTTAGTAAAGTAATAACACATCTCTCCTCAACAACACACATGATTTGAGGAATCATTCAGTGCAAACGGTGCAGAATGAGGGATTTTGAAAACCGCCTAAAAACACTGGAGTATGAGAAATAATAACACTGATTCTTCTCTTAACAAACGCCACTAATAATGTGTTGATTGTCCTGGTTGAGCAGAGAAACACAGAGAAGGAGAAAGCAGCCCGTGTGGAGCTCTTCACTGATCTCATCCGCTCCATTGAGAGATGTCAGACTGAACTACTGGAGATGATGGAGGAGCAGCAGAAAGCAGCAGAGAAACAGGAGGAAGTGCTCATTGAAGAGCTGGAGCAGGAGATCACTGAGCTAAAGATGAGAAACACTGAGCTGGAGCAGCTCTCACACACTGAAGATCACCTCCACCTCCTACAGGTCAGTCAACATCTCTCTGATCAATGATAATGCAGTATATGACACCATAACACTCCCCATGCTGAAGGATTTCTCCTCTCTCCTGCTGTAGATTTACTCATCCCTGTGCAGCTCTAGAAACACCAGGAACTGGTCTGAGATCAGTGTGAAGACTGATGAGAGTCTGGAGACTCTGAGGAGAGCTCTGACTAAACTGCAGGACTCTCTACAGGAGAAACTCACACTAACTGGTACAGCAATATCAAATACACCGTACAGATACATATATTTATCATCTTTTAATATCAGTAATGAAGAATGAGTCTGTTAAAGCTGAAATAAGAGAAGTGTGTGATCATGTGTGTGTGTCTCATTATCATCACAGTTCTTCTTGAAGAGAGCAGGTCATATTCATCTCTAATTTCAGGAAACATGCAGTAAATTCATCTTGTACTAGAAGCTTCATCACTGTAACCAGAACCTTGAGGCTTTAGTAAATCTGTGAACACTTTTAGATGAGAAACAACAGAAAGAAACATTCAAAATTTGTTCTTTTTTTTAAAGAGGAATATTTCTGACCTGTATCAAACAGCTTCGCAGTGCTGGGCTTCATTTTCACTTTCTCTAAGGTTATTTTCTATAGTGTTGTCTTTGCTGAATAACCACAACACTAATACACTCCAAAACTGAGATGAATAACATTAGGCATAACAATATCTAAAATAAAAAATTCATAAAATGTTTCACAAAACATTCCCAAAGATGTTCTAAAAAGGAGGAATATTTCGAGCTCAAACACAATAGGAATTCAGGGATTCTCTAAATATCAGCAGAGAAACATTGATCAGATAAAACATGATGTTGTTCACAATTCTTTAAATATAACCTTAAATCTTGTCTATAATTCCACACATAAACATGTCAAAGATCTGATGGTGTTTTATTGTCATTAGTCTCTACAGAACTGAAGAGGAGACAGCAGTATGCAGGTACAGTGTGCTGTCTGCACTACACTAGATTACATTCAGATACTCACAGCTTCATCACTGACCCACAGTATGATTAAACACTGATTACATATTACAGACATCATCACTAAATATCTGTATTAAGTTGTGATTTATATTCTCTGTTTTCTCAGTGGATGTGACTCTGGATCCTGATACAGCTAATCCATATCTCATCCTGTCTGATGATGGAAAACAAGTGAGAAATGGAGACATTTTACAGAAACTCCCAGACAAACCAGAGAGATTTGATGTATATGCAAGTGTCTTGGGAAAAGAGGGATTCTCCTCAGGGAGATTTTATTTTGAGGTGCAAGTGAAGGGAAAGACTGAATGGACTTTAGGAGTGGTCAGAGAATCCATTAACAGGAAGGGAGAGATCACACTGACTCCCAGTAATGGATACTGGACTGTGGCTCTGAGGAATGAGAATGAATATTGGGCCTGTGCTGGTCCTGATGTCTCTCTGTGTGTGAGAGTGAAGCCGCAGCGGGTCGGTGTGTTTGTGGATTATGAGGAGGGTCTGGTCTCCTTTTATGATGTGGAGTCCAGCTCTCATCTCTACTCTTTCACTGATCAGTCTTTCACTGGGAAACTCTTTCCATTGTTTAGCCCGTGCTTTAATGATGGAGGTAAAAACTCAACTCCACTGATCATCACACCTGTCAAACACAATAAATGAATTTTCTGCCATAATATGAAATACACAATGAAAATGAATTATATAATTACAAATCTAAACATGTTTTGCTATATTTTCATAATTTGTTTTTCATTGTTCAGATCTATAATTCTAGCTATAATTGCAAATATATTGTGAAAATATAATGCTTGTTTAACACATTTATTTTCAACATTTCATAATTATTCATGCCATTGTTTTCTCCCATCTCAACCTGACAAAGTGAAAGTGTCTGTATTTTTGTTTTTATATACATCAAAATAAACCAAACTATGATAAAATTGATAAAGTATATCAAAGCTGTTTCTACCATTTCAATTACAAAATGATCTGTGATAATACTGAAGTAAATCAGATGTTAATTCCTCAATATATATCACTGTATGATTATTACCATATTCATACACAACACTATGGATCTTCAAAACACCATGATATTATGATCATGGTAAAAACAAAAAATAAAAAAGAAGAAGAAGAAGAACACATTGTAGGTATGTTACCAAGTTACCATGTCTAATGTTTGCCCCATGGTAAAACTAGGTTTGTTTAACCATAAGAATAGAATAGAATAATAGACAAATTTCAACACACATCAGATTTATTTAAATGCTCATTTTTTATTGATACAGTTATATACATCTTCAAATCAAATATAGGACTGTTAAATATCTGATAGTGCTGATATGAAGTAGAGATACAAATATGAAACCGTATAAAAGAGTAGGCCTATCTTATAAAATTAAACCTTATAAAAAATATTTTCCTTCTATCAGGACATAGTAGAGATTATTCTATTAAAGATGCCTATTTATATTGCTGTTTATGTTTAATGTCTTTTGATCTGTATGAAAGATCAAGATTAGTGAGCCCCCTCGTGGCTGGCTATTATGGCTACAGGTCATAAGTCCCCCACTTTTCATAAAAGTGACACTAGCCTACTCTTCAAATACAGTTTCTCCAAACGTGTTTATTATTTTAGGTAGTTATTATCACGATAATCCATGTCCAAGAGTCCATTTCCTCGGATGAGATGGTTTTTATTCGTTATTTGATACTATAAACCATGTTATAAATACACACTGACCTCCTCAAGCTTTTATTTTGGCACTTCCGGTTACCGGCATTTTGAATTTTCATATTAGAATTTGCATATTAGACCCAGAAGCATTATTCTTAAACATAAATAAATCTGGATTATGCAAACAAAAGACAGTGGAATTAATGAGAGATAATTCACAAAATAAAAATAATAATAACAATAATTCAATTTAAGACAGCATGTAATGTTACATAAATCTTTTATTGACATTTGCCTTTAAACATTAAATGCAGGTTATGGAAAAGATGTGTGTGGTTTCTATAGAAACAAACTGTAAATATATTGCTTTGAATCTCTGTGCTTTTTTTTAATAATACCTCTTTTTTAAGATAATGACACTTATTTCTCCAGATGAAATTGAAAAGAATTTTATCTAGTTTTTTAAAAACTGTAGTAGGCATTCCCAAAGCCAGAGACACATAAACAGCTCGTGATATCCCTTCAGCTTTGGACAGTAAAACTCTGCCATTTAAAGAAAGATCCCTCATTAACCACATGTAAAAAAAAAAATGTTATTTGCTCAACTATTGGGTCAAAGTTTAAGTTGTTACGGGATTTTTCATTTTTATCAATAACAATGCCCAAATATGTGAAGGTACTCTTCACAGGGATATTATTTATTGACAACATATTGCATTCCTTCAATGGTAATAACACCGACTTACTTAAGTTAATTTTAAGTCCCGATACTTTTGAAAACATCTCTATACACTGAACCACTTTTGGAACTTCATATTCATTAGCTAGAAAAATTGCTGTATCATCTGCAAGTTGTGATAATTTAAATTCTCTATCTACTGCCGTGATGCCCTTAAATGAACTTTTTTTAATGTGTACAGACATAATTTCAGTAACAAGAAGAAATAAAAAGGGACTCAGAGGGCACCCTTGTCTTATACCTCGATGGATGTTAAATCTTGGGGTTGTGCCATGGGCCAGACCAACAGAGCTATTACAATCTTTATAAAGTGTATTGACTGCTCTCAAAAATCTGTCTCCAAAACCAAAAACATGTATAGCCTTAAACATAAACTGATGACTAATCGTGTCAAAAGCTTTATAAAAATCGACAAATAAAACAAAACTATCATCTGAAATATAATCATTATAGTCAATCATGTCCAAAACTAAACGGATGTTATTACAAATATTTCTCCCAGGCATAAAACCAGATTGTTCCTCCCCAATAAGATCATCTAATCCTAATTTTAATCTTTTGGCAAAGATCATTGCAAATATCTTTGCATCATTATTTAATAAACTAATTGGTCTCCAATTTTTCGATACTTAATTTATCTTTCTTAGGTTTAGGAATTAATTTAATAAGGCCTTGACGAAGGGTGGGTGGTAATTCTCCTTTGTCTATGGCTTCTTCAAACACTGCAACTAAAAATGGGGCTAAACTTTCACCAAATGTTTTGTAAAATTCATTTATCAAACCATCACTACCAGGAGACTTATTGTCTTTAACGGAGCCAATACACCTTTGAACCTCTGCTAAACTGATCCTCTGGTCACAAATTGATTTAAATCCCTCATCAATTTTCAATTTTCAATTCAATTTTTGACCTACAAATATTTTCTTTTTTAATATAATGTGATTTGTCCTTCCAAATAAACACATCTAACACTTGAGCATTATAAAGCAACCTGGACAAACCCTCAGCTTTAACCAATAACACAGTTATTCGTAACTGATGTTACGGTGCTCTGCCTTTGTTTCTCATGGGCTTTTGGAAGTTACTGTTAAGACAATTCATTATTTTCTCGCAAAAACAACGGAATTGATTTAAGACACTTATCCACATTATCCACATGATAAAGGAGGTCTTGAATGTGCCAAAAATATAAATAACTCATTTTCGACCAAAAACGAAGTTACGGTCTTTTGCCTTTGCACGGCAGTATTGTCTTTAATCAAAATCTGAAAATGCCCCTCCCCTCTGCATTGGAGGACCTTCCCTGATGACGTATGTTTGACGGCTTGGTTTGCGAAACGCTCTGGAAACGCTTAACCACTCCCCTCAAACCGTTAGTCTGCTATGAGCGAGAGATGGAGAGGAGGAGCGCTAGAGTAAAACCCTGCCCTCTGTTCAATATTCCTTTTCACTGGGAAATACGTCACAGCACTGGAGAAAAGTCGTTTGCAACTTCCGGTTCACGCGGACTTTAAGGGAGCCAATACACCTTTGAACCTCTGCTAATCTGATCCTCTGGTCACAAATTGATTTAAATCCCTCATCAATACCTCTAATGTCTTTTTCAATACCTTTAATAGGCCTAAATAAGTCAGTGTTATCTACACTTTCAGTGTTAGTAGTAGCATATAACTTTTGATAAAAGTCAACAACATGTCGCGATATAAGATTTTGGTCTTCACACATCTGGTCATTAATTTTAAGTTTAGAGAGGGAGGATAATTCATAATTCCTTTTTTCCAAATTAAAAAAATATTTTGTACACTTTTCTAGAGCGAGCCTTTCACTGATTGTTAACAGTTTAACGGAAGTTACTGCTGCGCAAAGCATCATGGGGCCTGTAGGAAGAAGGTGGATAACTGATAACAGCTTCACTGTGAGAGAATGGCGGCCTCTACTGGAGACTTCAGAAAAATACTGCTTCTTCATTTTAAAATAGAAATGTGCAACATATTAAAGGTTTTATTTAAGAAGAACAAAACTTTACATACAAGAGTATATAACCATACATGTCAGGGGTAAAGAAATAAAATAAAATAAAAAGAGAGAGAAAAGGAAGGCGTTTTACAGAAAACACTTGTACCTGTCAAACAGCTGTGTAGTTTTCCTAGCTTTTAGGTTTTTACTTTTGGATATTGTTTCTAAATATATTTTAACATCAATTTTAAAATGTTCAACATTTGCTAGGCTATTTTTCCATTTTCCTTTATGAATATAGTAACGGGCAATTATAACAATTAAATCAAATATAAACAAAAGATTTTTATCACACTCAGTTGAAAAACATTTCAACAGAACATCAATTTCTTCAAAGTTAACAAGAATCATAACTTTTCTTTGCAAGTAATTACTGAGTTCTTCCCTAAACATTTGGGTCTTGGGACACTCCCAAAACAGATGGTTAATAGTCTCAGGGGAAATTTAACAAAAAGCACAAATATCTTCATGTTCACTTTAAAACGCTGTACCACAAGTGACTTAACTGGGTAAACTCGATGGTAAATGTTATATGAAACCTCTTTCACTTTGTTTGTGATGCAATACTAATGAGGCGTCATCAAACTTTACTCCAATCAATACGTTTTTAAATAAAGAATTCCAGTGAGTAACAACAAGTACATTTAGACTGAAGAAGGGAACGCAGAAAAGTATTATTACATCCAGAACTTGTGAAATCCTTGCCCTGCAACTTAATACAAGAAGTAAATTCTTACTGTTGTTTGTAGAGAATAATTATTATGACCTTCTAATAATCTCAAAATTTCCTTGGGAATTGCATGTCAAACCAAAAGATATTGGACAGGATCAACTGAAAAGTTATAAATATGAACAAACTCAGTATAATTGTATGAAACACCATCCTTTCTGATCAGCTGTTTAACCCAAATAATTCCCTTTTCAAACCAATTCTCAAAAAAATATTGATTTGTTCCTAACCCTTATAAATCTGTTATTCCAGATGGTACATTTATGGGGGAAAATTATGACTATACATACGAGTCCATGAGAGTAATGCTTGTTTGTGGAAACTTGCAAGTTTAATGGGTATTTTGATAACATAAAAATCACATTTCAGAAATAAATTCTATACCAGCTACTTTTTGAAAGATAAAATTAGCTACTGTATACCATATACTTTGCTTATTTTTTTTTTAAATCATTTTGGAGCCATTTTATTTTAAATATCATGTTAGAGGTCTTAAAATCCAAAACATTCAATCCTCAATTTTCAATTTTCAATTCAATTTTTGACCTACAAATATTTTCTTTTTTAATATAATGTGATTTGTCCTTCCAAATAAACACATCTAACACTTGAGCATTATAAAGCAACCTGGACAAACCCTCAGCTTTAACCAATAACACACGACCAGTGAAAGAGAGATCTCTCATCAGCCAAGAATTCAGTTTCTTCTCACATGATTGAATGATGGGAGTGAAGTTTAACTCATTCCTGACTTCCTCAGTTTTTGATATCTTAATACCCAAATATTTGACAACTTCTTTCACGGGAATATTGCATACTGCGGTAAAGTCACAGGAACCTAGAGCCATAAGCTCACATTTATTAATATTTAGGTAAAGAGCAGATACAGATGAAAATAACTGCAGACACTTCATTGCTTTTTCAGCTTCAGTCTCTTAAGAAAAGAGTAGCATCATCAGCTCATCGTGTGCATTTCATTTCTGTATCTTCTATTTTGATACAACGAAAAAATTCTTTCTTAATATGAATGGCCATAATTTGTGTAGCCAACAAAAAAAGCAGTGGACTAATAGGGCAGCGCTGTCAAATCCTTTTAATTCTGAATCTATGAGAAGTTCCATATGCCAATTTTACAGAGTTATTAATCTTATTATATAGGGTTATGATTACTTTTTGAAATTTGTTCCCAAATCCGAAAAATTAAGAGTTTTAAAAATAAAGTCATGTTTAATTGTATCGAATGCCTTGTAAAAATCGACAAACAGAATAAAACAATTTTCATTGATAATTTCAGTATAATCTATAATATCTAATACAAGTCTTATTATATAATAATATACAAATATTATTACAAATATGTCTTTCTTTTTATAAAACCTGACTGCGCCTCAACAATAATAAATTATAATCCTAACTTTAACATTTCAGCGAATATGGAAGCAATAATTTTACTGTAATTATTAATTAGTAATAGGTTGCCAATTATCAAGTGATAATAGATCTTTATCAGGCTTTGGAATTAAGGATATTAGACCTTGTGTCATGGAGGGCAAAACCCCTGATCAATAGATTCTTTAAAGACCATTAACAGAAATTCAGCTTTAGATCGTCTAGCCATCATTACCGGGGACTTGTTTAATTTAAGTTTTTTTTATAGCTGTTCTTATCTCTAAAATGGATACTTCCTTATCAAAGAGCTTTAAATTCTCCATCGATACAATCTATATTATGTTTTAGGGGCTTTAAAAAATCATCTATTTTGTCTACAGAACATGCACTGCTGGAATATAGTTTACCATAAACATTTGAGACGTATTTTGAAATAATAATAGGGTCCTGTGTTTCATGGCCATTAATATTAAGCTTTCTAATAGATGTATACTCTCCATTCCTTTTCTCCAAATTATAAAAGTATCTGGAATTAGTTTCCCCTTCCTCTAACCAACGTCTTCGTGATCTAACAAATGTTCCTTTTGCCTTGATTATATATAATTTATCTAACTCAGCCTGCAGATTCATTAACACATTAGAATTAACATCAGTATTATTATTAGTGATGTTACAAATAGCTGTAATGATTTCCTCTTCCTTTGACTTGTTAGACTTTGCAACTTCTTTTCCTTTATCAATTGCACTAAATCTAATCTGAAACTTCATAAACTCCCAATTTTTACAGTATAAATTTGTTCGCTTAGCTTGATTCCAATATGTTTGTATTATCTTCTTCATTTCATGTTGAAAACTATCAATTTCCAATAATTTATTTTTAGTTTCCAATAAGTCTTAGAGATTTTATATGAAGTTTTGTTATTCCTTTTAATGAGAAGATAAATCATTTTGTGATCAGACAATATCGATGGTTCAATTGATATTCTGTTTGTATTTTGTTCTAATGAATTAGAAATTAACCAAAGATCGATTCTTGACTGTTTAGATGTATCCCTATTACTCCATGTGTACTCTTTCAAATGTGGGTGTTTATATCTCCATATATCAATTACCCCTAAATTATCACAGAATATAGATAGCTCTGAATCGCCTGTAGATGATCTTATTGGAATAGGAATTCTATCCATCTTAACATCTGGGACAATATTAAAGTCCCCACCTAGAATCATTTCAAGATCATGAAATCTTTTTCTTACTTTGTTAATCTCATTTTCAATATCAGAGAACAAATCAACATTATTTTTTTTAATATTTGAGGCATATACAGTACCTAACAAAAACATTTTCCCATCAACGGATACCGTTAGACAACACATGAAATACATGTAGGAGGAGCTCTGACATCACTCTCTGACATCACTGTAGTTCAGAGACTTCATGCAGCTCTGTGCAGACCGATCGGCGGCTGACTTGAAGCAGTGCATGCCGGTTAGAAATTTTGTCCGACTTGATCCAGCGCCGACGCCTGACTGTGACGTATGCCATCAAAGTATCGTGAGAGCGATTCGAGAGTAGCCGGAGAACTCAGCCAGGAGCTCTGATGACGACACAGCTGTTCCACGATTGGCCAAATCCATTGCATGACAACGATCACATGTGTTGCGTGTTTATTCAAACACCTTTAGTTCCTCTAAAGCGCACAAATCAGTTTTTTATAACAGTAAACACTCTTTTCATGTAGTTGCGAAGTTATATTGTGTCATGTTTATCAAAATAAAACTGATTAAAAAACGTAGACTCCACTTCATTGATAGTAGCTTATGTTGAACTTTATTCTTGTTCAAACAGACGCTGTGTGAAGCAGTACATAAAGTATTGAATGAAAATGTCTCTGAAACATTATTTGGCAAATATTGCATTTATTTCACTTCAGCTGTGGCATAGACGTTGGAACGGGGGCGGCCGCTTTTTTCGTTGTTTTAATTTTCCGTTGTTTATATATAAATACATAATCTGAATTAAAATATGTTTGATTTAAGCTTAATCTTAAGATTAAGATTTGTGTCATAAAATTTCTTGTTTTTAAGCCTTTGGCACGTACGATCACACCGGCGTAATCAGGCTGGTCCCTGGCGCGTACGATAACACCCATAGAACACCGGTGTGATTAGAACGGTCAGTGCATCACATGATCAACTGCTCAACTCAGAGACAGGCGCGCTCAGAGCTGTCATATATCACAACTTTTCAGTGTTTTCAACCACATACTGTTTATTTTAGGTTTCAGACATATAAATTCACATAAGTACTAAAAAACAATACATTTAGAGTTTGTAAAATACACACTGATGTCTATGTTAGAGGTAATAATAATAATCCTTTCCATTATAATTCGACACGTTTTATTCATATCAGATACACATTGTGTAAGTAACTTTAATGTTTACTTTACTCTATTCTTCTCCCAGTTCACCAGCCACTTACTTTTAAGTATTTCGGGAGAAGTGGAAGAATTCACGTGTTGTAAATCCAACAGATCCGATTCTCTGAACTGCGTCTGCGGCACAAACTAATGGCGGCGCCCATCGCGCATACAGCGATACAACGCGATCGTTATAAAGGTGTTTAAACAACAATACACTTCCACTTGCATGTATTTGACAATCGGAATATCAGATATTTCATGCCATAGCTAACACATTTGTGAATATTCTGACATAAAAGCAGATCATCATTCATTCAGCGCTGTTGCTGCTGCGGTGTGTCACGTGACAAGCAATGACGCGTCACCATGGAAACCATAAAGTGACACATTCTAATAATAACGGTCGCCTTGAAAAACTCACGCTGGGGGGTCAGCCAGAATATTTTAAATTTACTTGTGAAAGGGTTATATGTTGTATGCACAGCCGCAGCAGAGACATAATTTTACCATAGACTGTAAAAAATAGAATTTTACACTAAAAAATCCGACTTCACATCTCCGTTTGCAGCTCCTCCCCGCCTGTACGCAGCTACTCTCACCGATCGGATACATCCAGCCGCAGCCGATGTCGAACACACCTAAAGCCGCCTTTCCACTGCAAACGACAAACGACAGCCGTCGGACCGGAAGTCATTCATTTCCAATGGAGAGTCGTACGGGAGCTGCGGGGAGTTCCGATCATATGCGTATGCGGAAAATTCGGATCCGATTTGAGCTTCGGATGCGTTGAAATATCTGAACTTCTGCGGCTAGACCGTATGCGACCGGTCGACCGGATGTGATGTATTATAATCAAAACTATGAGCGCGAAGCTAGAATTACCAATATTTTAATACTTTAATGTAAACGCTATTCCTGCAAAATGACGGTTATTAATAATTATGGCTGAAAAAATATTTGTATCATTATTAAATCAATATTTATATTGATTAGCTCTATAAAATCGACTGTTTTTTATATTAGATGTATTGAGGGTCATTCGTTTTGTGTGGATATATTCATGCATGCATTACATTCATTAACATCATTCATTTTACCATTGTGAATAGCCGAGGGTAACGGTTGCTTCACGACCAATTTCAAAGTTCCGTGCGACTGACACCAGGGGGCGAAATGCGACAATCGAATGCGAATGTCGTGCGCAGTGGAAAGGCGGCTTTAGGCTTGTTTGAGATGAGCAAAATCTGCGCAGAAATGATCACTGCGGTGATCAGCGCAAGATGCATGCCGGTTAGAAATGTGTCCGAGTGCGCTCCGCCTTGCTCTGATGTCATGCTGACGTAGCCTATGTCAAAAAACTCTCGCGACCGCAAGGCGCACGTGTCGGATTCTGCAGTCGAGCGCAGTTGCTCTCCACTGACTGCGCTGATCAAAAGCATGATGGGAAACGACTTACTGACGACACAGCTTAAAGGGGTCATGAACTGGATTGTTTTATTATTTTATAATGTTGCCTGGGGTGCCCTTATAATGTTAGTATGATTTTTACATCAAAAATTGTCATAATTTATAAATAAAAGCCATTTTTCCAAGCCTGATTTCAGCCTCAGATTTGAAAGCTCCGTTTTAAGGGGCGTGTCTGCTGTGAGACTGCAGTGCAAACGCCCACTGCTGTGATTGGCTGACATGCTTGCATATGAAATAGCTAGTATTACATGAACTCTCTCGAAAACTTTTACTACGTTTTTACTATTACAGCTATCGAGATTAACAAATCGTGAAAAGTATCGTTTAAAGCATTATATTTAAATCTATTACATCGCATGAAAGGTTGCAGCATGATGAGCACTGACTGAGCGGATGACAAACAGTCTGTTGATCGTGTGAATAAAGATCTTATCATTGCAACGCAATTTTTGCACTCTCACAAATGCTTACACCAAATCACAATGCAAACACGATGTGAATACACAGTAAGAGCTTCGTTGTGTAGTGTAACAATGTCATTATTTCATCACGAGTTTGGTTGTGTCCAGATAAGCTCTCGCGGCTCGCGCTGTGCTGTTTGATTGACAGCTTGGGCGAATGGAAAGGGATCGTTCTTTGATCGCTTTCTGTATATAATTTAATAACAGTTTAAAAAAGATTATTTTCATAATACTACGAGAAATTATGTGAAGTTGATCGTTTAGTCACTGATGCATAAACAGTATTGAACGATTTTAAGAGAAAGATATCTGAACTTGAATAATTACACATCAGAAATCACTGATCGCAGATCAGGCATTAGAATACACATGGTTACTTACATGTTGCTGGCAGATCCGTCGGGAAATTGTGATTGACTGATTTAATAAAGTTTAACCATGCTGGAATCCGAAGGAAGCTTATGCAGACTGTCTTCTTCCACAAACAGGCACGCACAATATTTAGTAAACAGCATGTTTATTGCTTGGAAGTAGCTCGATCCGGTTTTGCAATCATCATGTTGTCCTATGTTATTTAGCATGTTTGGGCGAATCGGTGGGCGGGGCTAAACAGGCCGTGTTGAAGTAGGCGTTGATCTTCTTTTGTGGAGGCGGTGTTTTATCCTCTTCCCAGCAAACACAGAACGTTGGCGCAACGTAGCCAACCTTCTAACAACGTTCTAACAACATGGCCAAAAGGTTGCTATAACTACGTTGTGTAGTGAAGGTTGTTACAGCGTTGTCACAATGTTGACCTTAAACCATCGTTCAGGGCCATTGCTTAAGGTTGTGCCTAGGGTGTCAGGACAACCACTGGACTACATAATGTAGCCTACTCGTCACTGCCCTGAAGCGGGAAAATCAGACTTTTTAATTCCAACCACCTGTTGGGCTCATTGTGTTCTCATTCATCATCGAGCAAGGATACGTGAGTATTGCGTTTAATTTATCCTACCTCAGCTATCAAACACAACCTACAACTTTAATTTCTAATGTGATTAATGTAATGTAGCATCGCTCGCACTGTTTAGTTTGTCATTTGATTTTTCCGCTATTTAGTCTCATTCGTTTCTTTGCTCCTCTGGATTTGTGGATGTTTCCCCGGTGACACCTGCTTTCGGCTACTGTCCGCCATACAGACCTGGTTTTGTTCATTAAATGTTCTGATCTGCGTTTGCTTTTTATGTTTTATTTATTATACTTAAAATAAATTTGTATATTCGTTTTTTTTTTTTTAACAAATGTATGACTTTTGGAAGTGCAATTTGATTAAATGCAGTTTTAATAAAGTTGAATTAACGAAACCTTCTGTCATTTTTACTCTTCAAAGTGTAGGCTTCACTTGCAGGTGTTGATAGCCCTATTAAATAAAAATATAGATAAACAATAAACGATAAAAGTATATAATTATCTAACAAAATGCACCATATAAAAATATTGTCAGAACGTCGTCTCTCAGTTGCTGAATGTCGCGCAACAACGTTGCTACAGCCCTGTCACGTCTTACAATTCTACGTTGTTACAATGTTGCGAGCACGTAGACAGCGATGTTGCCATAGAAGAAATGCAACGTGCCAGAGACGTTGCCACAACGTAAATGTGTTTGCTGGGTTTGACGTCATAGTTCCCCACTTTGAAAAAGGAGTCGTTTGCTGAGCCTGGTGTCTATAAAAGCTTTTATTGGACTAACAAGGTAGTTTTCAGTTCTGAAACTTACAGGATATTATTATAGTATTATGATCTCTTATATGTCAAAATATCAAGGAAAATTTGATTTCTCAGTTCATCACCCCTTTAATGCTCATTAAACAATCGTGATGTATTGTTCTCTTTTAAAATGTTTGATTTTAAAACTCTGATATCATGTTTTATGTGTACGTTATGTGTGAATATCTATCTATCTACCCAAACTATCTGACAGTGCGATCTCTTTGGGTTATGCAATGTAATTTTTATTTAAAAAACAAACACATATGTCTGTATTAAAGAAAAAAAGATAAACATGTATTTGGAATGGATTTAATTAGGCTACTATGGGTTGTCTTGTCCATTATATTTATTTTCATATAAAAGCAACAGAACTTAAATTCCATCCAGTTTATTAGCAACACTGTGCACGAGCGTGAATCCCGTGAATCCCGCGATATCCATCTTTGATCTCACAGGTGTCAGATCCACTGCGAGAAGAGAGAACTGTCCGGCTTGCCTGCGCTTTTTTCACTCCTCCTCTCACTGCAGCCGCCTACTCTCGCATACATTTCAGGCGAGGCAAGGCACATCTCAAACAAGCCTATTCAGAGAAAGTGAAACTTAACTTGATCAACAACAATATGGACGCCTGAAACGAACAACCTCTTTAAACTCTTTAAAATACAGAATATTTATTGATCCGTTCAAAGAGTCTTGTGGACACATCTGATCCTCACAGGTAAGAGATATAAGAGAGATTGTGCTGAACAGGTTTCTAATGGAAGTGATCTGGTTTAGGTTGTCGAACTGGAATAAGTTGAACAGAACCAGGCGCCGTTTGCATAAACTGCTCCTTAGTTGATCAAAGTTTTTCTTTAAGACTGTTCATAACTTTAAGTCAGTTACATAAAAACGTAGATTGGTGTAATTTGATACCGAAAAGAAAGAGCGATGACTGCTATTTAATTCTTAAGACAGTCTTAACATAATAGTTTTATGCAACTGGCCCGAGGGCTTAATTGTAAAAAAACTCACTCAACTATTTTAGTTGTTCACTGCACTGAAATGGAAGCTATCAGAATTGTATTTAAATATGTCATTTGATTGCTTGTCAAGCAAAGTTTGGGCTTTCTTTAATTTTAGTCACACGACATAAAGCCTTAAGAAATAGGATATGACCCTTACACAGACACTGACAAACCTTTGGAGAAGGACCTGGCTGCAGTCTGCAGATCGCGGCGGGGCTACACGTGTGATTTATTTCTCATTTTGATTATTTTCATATCATCATATGAGAAAGGAAATGTAAAGGGCGTTATCAGTAACAATGACAAGACATAGCCTAAAGCCTACTTATAGTTACAGAAGTTATTGGTCATGCAGTTGTATGATAACTAGCTGCTAAATAACCAACGTGATCTCATGAGAATACGTATTTTTACGTAAAGTGTAGTTCGACCATACGTAGCCTTTATTTACGTTTTATACACACAGAAACGTATAATACTGACGTATTTACAGCACTAAAACGTATAACATTTGCGTATTGACAGCACAAAAACGTAATTTATTTACGTATAAACAACTTCACCGACGTACAAATTTGTAGGCTACGTATTTTTACGCGCGCTTCTCCATTTCAAATGTAGTAGGCCTACACCAATTTAAACCATAGACAGTATATAAACTGGACACAGCGACCCCATAGGTTTCAACGGAGAGAACTGAAGCAAATTAGAAGCCCTCACTTCCTGATTGCCGAGCGTACTGCGCATTCTGTTTTGTGAAAGGTTCCACGGTGCAGTTTGGGCCAGTTAACCCTTCCCTGAGTGTTTAGATGCCCCTTTCTGATTTGTGAAAGGTTCCATTGTGCAGTTTAGGCCAATTAACCCTTCCCTGAGTGTTTAAATGTCCCATTCTGATTTGTGAAAGGTTCCACGGTGCAGTTTGGGTTAGTTAACCCTTCCCTGAGTGTTTAAATGTCCCATTCTGATTTGTGAAAGGTTCCACAGTTCAGTATGGGTCAGTTAACCCTTCCCTGAGTGATTAAATGAACCAGTTCGATTTGTGAAAGGTTCCACAGTGCAGTTTGGGTCAGTTAAACCTTCCCTGACGGTTTAAATGTCCCATTCTGATTTGTGAAAGGTTCCACAGTTCAGTTTGGGCCAGTTAACCCTTCCCTGAGTGTTTAAGTTAACCATTCTAATTTGTGAAAGGTTCCATTGTGCAGTTTGGGCCAGTTAACCCTTCCCTGAGTGTTTAAATGAACCATTCTGATTTGTGAAAGGTTCCACAGTTCAGTTTGGGTCAGTTAACCCTTCCCTAAATGTTTAAATGAACCATTCTGATTTGTGAAAGGTTCCACAGTTCAGTTTGGGTCAGTTAACCCTTCCCTAAATGTTTAAATGAACCATTCTGATTTGTGAAAGGTTCCACAGTTCAGTTTGGGTCAGTTAACCCTTCCCTGAGTGTTTAAGTTAACCATTCTAATTTGTGAAAGGTTCCACGGTGCAGTTTGGGTTAGTTAACCCTTCCCTGAGTGTTTAAGTTAACCTTTCTGTTTTGTGAAAGGTACCACGGTGCAGTTTGGGTTAGTTAACCCTTCCCTGAGTGTTTAAGTTAACCATTCTAATTTGTGAAAGGTTCCACGGTGCAGTTTGGGCCAGTTAACCCTTCCCTGAGTGTTTAGATGACCCTTTCTGATTTGTGAAAGGTTCCATTGTGCAGTTTAGGCCAATTAACCCTTCCCTGAGTGTTTAAATGTCCCATTCTGATTTGTGAAAGGTTCCACAGTTCAGTATGGGTCAGTTAACCCTTCCCTGAGTGATTAAATGAACCATTTCGATTTGTGAAAAGTTTCACAGTTCAGTTTGGGTCAGTTAACCCTTCCCTGAGTGTTTAGATGTCCCTTTCTGATTTGTGAAAGGTTTCACAGTTTAGTTTGGGTCAGTTAACCACTCAGGGAAGGGTTAACTGGCCCAAACTGCACCGTGGAACCTTTCACAAATTTACCAAATTCATGTCTAGCGGACTTGCCAACCGGTTAACGGACAAGAGCTTTGCTGTGAAAAAATTCACAAATCAAGCAGGTCAAGATGAAACGTTTCGGTTACTCACGTAACCTCTGTTCTCTCTAGAAGAGGGAACGAGTATTGCGTAGTTGCTTACGCTACGGGAAAGCCTTTCTTTCTCGAGATACTGAAGCCAAAAATTATCCTTAATTTTTATAATCTTGTCAACGCAGTGCGGCAGCCTGCAGACCTAGGGCAAGCTTACTAGCGTGCCCATTGGCTGCCCTGCGGCAACTGCAGCAGCCTACCGCTGAGCCCTTGGCGTGACGTCACGACCAATGAGCGCGCTTGGCGCGCTTAATGCGTCACAGCCCGCGAAAAGGGGTGTGGCTTAGCGTATATAAACAGGGCTCGGAGGCTGCTTCTCTGGTTTCTGTCGCATGAAGCGAAATGAGCTCGTGGTGCGAGCACGGCGGGCTACGCAATACTCGTTCCCTCTTCTAGAGAGAACAGAGGTTACGTGAGTAACCGAAACGTTCTCTTACGAGAGGTTCTCTCGTATTGCGTAGTTGCTTACGCTACGGGAACGCCCTTGTCAACGCCGTGCGCGCCCAGCATCCACTGAATGAGTCCCAGGGAGAGCCCGGGGAACGTGATAGCAGAGAGCCGGGCGGCCCGAAGAGGGCTAGCGCCGTACATAAGCACACACTAGGGGGTTAGGAGCGGCACGGCCGGTCCGAACTGACAATTCCCTGCATAGTGCAGCTCAACCAGTAGAGCTAAATCACACAACGTAGCCCGCGCACAGATAGTGGGCTGGCATACGCGAGACTTAGACTGATAACACTTTAGCCTGCAAGGCGGGAACATCCAGGTTGTAAAACCTAACAAATGTGGAGGGGGAGGCCCAGCCTGCCGCTGCACAAATGTCATGAATGGGAATCCCGCTGGACCACGCCCACGACGAGGCGATGCCTCTGGTGGAGTGAGCTTGAATGCCCAATGGGCACTGCAGGTCTTTAGACGCATAAGCAGCAGCAATAGCGTCCACTATCCATCTGGACAGGCTGTGTTTCGAGGCGGCGAGACCCTTGGTGCGCCCGCCAAACGAAACAAAGAGCTGTTCCACCACTCGTTTGACTGAAGACAGTGCTATCAGAAAAACGGTTTTGAGCGTGAGGTATTTCATATCCACAGTTTCCAAGGGTTCGAAGGGATGCGCTTTCAGGGCCTCCAAGACCAGTGAAAGATCCCACATAGGAACCGAGGGGGGTCGCGGGGGGTTCATCCTCCTGGCTCCTCTAAGGAAGCGGATGACGAACTCGTTCCTTCCTAATGCGCGGCCCAGCTCTGAACAGAGAGCGCTGAAATGGCCGTGACATAGACTTTGAGCGTGGAGGGGGACCTGCCCGCGTCCAGTAACTCTTGAAGGAACACAGTACTCGCGATACCCCACATGTCTGTGGATCGAGCCCCTTAGCAGTGCACCATCTGTTAAACACTGACCATTTCGACATGTAGAGCCGCCTCGCAGAGGGGGCTCTAGATTGTATGATCGTGTTCATGACCCCGTCTGGCAGATCAGCGTGTAATCGTTGAGGCTCCACGCATGCAGAGACAGCGCTCTGGATGGGGATGCCATATCGAGCCACGGGCTTGAGAGAAAAGGTCTCTCTTCACCGGTATCGGCCAGGGGGCTGAGTCTGCCAGCTGTATTAGATCCGGGAACCAAGCTTGGTTCTCCCAGTATGGGGCTAAGAGGAGCACTGTGTGGCGCGCTTCCCTGATTCTCTTGATGACCTGAGGCAGCAGAGAGACCGGGGGAAAAGCATACAGCGGGCCGCTGGGCCGGGTCTGGGCCAGCGTGTCCTCGTTCTTCGAGAAGAACTCTGGGCAATGAGCGTTGTCTTTTGACGCAAAAAGGTCGACTTTCGCTTTGCCGAAACGGCGCCACAGTGACTGGACTGTTTGGGGGTGTTGAGACCACTCCCCAGGGGGAACGCTGTCCCTGGACAGTCTGTCGGGGCCCTCGTTCAGGTGGCCAGGCACATGCGCGGCTCTCTCAGCGAGCGCAGAGAGTACTGAGCCCACACGAGGAGGCGTTCCGCCAGGGTGCAGAGCGTCTGATCTGACACCGCCCTGGCGATTCACATAGGCCACTACCAATGTATTGTCCGTGCGGACTAGAACATGGTGACCGTGGAGGAATGGGAGGAAGTGTTTGAGAGCTTTCTCGACCGCGAGCATCTCTAGACAGTTTATGTGTAGGAGATTCTCCTGGTCTGACCAGCGGCCATAGACCGGTCTGCCTTCGAAGAGCGCTCCCCAATCTAGGTTGGAAGCGTCTGTCGAGACAACTTTCCGGTGTGAAATCACTCCCATAGTCACTCCTGTGTGATACCATTCGGCTGCCAGCCAGGGCTGCAGGGCTGAAAAGCAGCTCTGATTCACTCTGACTCGCAAGCCGCCGGCCGCCCAGGCTCGGTGGGGCACGCGCGCTTTCAGCCAGCGTTGAAGCGGGCGCATGCGCAGTAAGCCCAGCTGGAGCACTGCTGCAGCTGAGGCCATATGCCCCAGGATACGCTGGAATGTCCTCAGCGGAACCCGGCTGCCTATTTGGAGGGATGCGGCGAGGAGGCGGATGCGGCGCGCGCGCTGCTCCGACAGTCTGGCCGTCATAGCCACCGAGTCCAGTTCTATTCCAAGAAGGAAATTGACTGACGGGGCGATAGCGAGCTCTTGGTCCAGTGACCGAGAGACCCAGCTCCTCCAGATGGCTGAGAAGCGCTGTTCCGTGAGACACAAGTTCCGTCTCTGACAGCGCTAGAATAAGCCAATCGTCCAGATAATTCAGTATTCGCATTCCCTGTTTTCTCAGGGGAGCGAGAGCCGTGTCCATGCATTTCGTAATGTACGGGGTGCCAAAGACAGGCCGAAGGGCAGGATTGTGTACTGATATACTCGACCGTTGAAGGCGAATCTCAAGAATGGCCTGTGACGGGGAGTTATCTGGATCTGAAAATATGCGTCTTTTAGATCGAGAGAGATAAACCAGTCTCCTGGGCAAATCTGCGCGAGGATTTTCTGGTTGTGATCATTTTGAACGGCCGTCTCATGAGGGCTTTGTTCAGATGTCTCAGATCTAAAATAGGTCTTAACGCTCCGTCCTTCTTGGGTACGAGGAAGTAGCGGCTGTAAAGGCTCGACTCGCTTAGAGAAGGATGAACCTGTTCTATAGCCCTTTTGCGCAGTAGCTTCGCTATTTCGGCTTGAAGCAGGTGCGCAGCTTCTGAACTCACTTTCGTCTCCGTCTGTGCTAGAAAGCGCGGAGGGCGACGAGCGAATTGAAGCGAATAGCCGTGTTTTATAGTACTCAGCACCCATTCTGACGCGCCCTGAATAGCTTCCCATGCTTCCGCATGCATAGCTAGGGGTCGAATGGTCTCTGGGTTCAGATCGCCGCGCTGCGCGGGATTGGGGAACCTGTATCAGAGAGGATGGAGCGGCGTGCGCGCCGCTGGTGCTCGAACACGGGGGCTGGTGAACAGTATTGGCCGGCTGTACAGCGTTCGGTAGCTCGGTCCCAGAGGATGGAGCGCGATTTGCTGACAAACACCCCTGGCGCGAAAGCGGCGTGGGGATTGTAATGTCTAAAAGTGAGTGCGCGTGCACCTGAGCGGGCGCAGAGTTTACACTTATGACACGGCCAGAGTTTGGGAGCTTAGAGGGTGTGCGACCCGAGGTAACTGAATGGCAGAGCGAGCAGCGGGTAGGTGTGAGCACAAAGTTGTGGGCACATTTACTACACTTAGTACTCGAGCGGCTTGTGTCCGCTTTATGAGAGAGCGCTCTATGCGCGTTACCATGGGGACCATGTTTGTGTGAAGCAGTGAGCACATGGGAGTGGGCACATTTTCTACACTTATAACACCCTCGGCTTGAGCCGCTGTTGCCCGGGGTAACCGAGTGGCAGAGCGAGTTACAGGTAGATGTGAGCACAGAGTTGTGGGCACATTTACTACACTTATTACTCGAGCGGCGTGTGACCGCTTTATGAGAGAGCGCTCTGAACGCGTTACCATGGGGACCGCGTTTGTGTGTAGCAGTGAGCACATGGGAGTGGGCACATTTTCTACACTTGTAACACCATCGGCGTTATAGAGCAAATGCTTTGATGGCTCATATGTTTAGACGCTCATAAATACTCAAGCACCATCCTGTGAGATGCAGGTTTGCTTTCTGTATGTAAGAAAGCTGGCCGCGAGCTTGGAGAAGACAGCAGAAAAAATATTTTCTGCCGCCAGAGCCGGATTTGAACACGGTTCTCCAGTAAAATTCTGCCACTGAGCCACAGGGGCACACATGAGCTTCCAGTTGGTGCGAGCATATGACCGAGCGTCGTGTTTCGGCGTTTGTTTGCAGGCGCGCGTGTATTAAAACAGGCCCGTTTACTGCAGCATTAGTATTTCCAGCCGCCTAACTTAGAGAGGACTGAGAAATATGTATCCCTTGAGATGCGGGTTTGCTTTCTGTATGTAAGAAAGCTGGCCGCGAGCTCGGAGAAGCAAGCAGAAAAAAGTTTTTTTTTTTTTTTTTTTTTCTGCTGCCAGAGCCGGATTCGAACACGGGTCTCTGGTGCGGAAGCCTAATGTTCTGCCACTGAGCCACAGGGGCACACATGAGCTCCCGGTCAGTGCAAGCATATGACCGAGCGTCGTGTTTCGTTTCGGCGTTTGTTTGCAGGCGCGCGTGTATTAAAACAGGCCCGTTTACTGCAGTATTAGTATTTCCAGCCGCCTGAACTTAGAGGGGACTGAGAAATCTGTATCCCGTGAGATGCGGGTTTGCTTTCTGTATGTAAGAAAGCTGGCCGCGAGCTCGAGAGAAGCAAGCAGAAAAAAGTTTTTCTGCTGCCAGAGCCGGATTCGAACACGGGTCTCTGGTGCGGAAGTCTAATGTTCTGCCACTGAGCCACAGGGGCACACATGAGCTTCCAGTCAGTGCGAGCATATGACCGAGCGTTTGTTTGCAGGCGCGCGTGTATCACAACAGGCTCGTTTACTGCAATAATAGTATTTCCAGCCGCCTGAACTTAGAGGGGACTGAGAAATATGCGAGGATTGGAGGGAGTCCGGCCTAAGCGGGACGTAAACACTCTCTCTTCCTCCTTTCGCCGGTGCTCGTGACGTCCGCTCTGATATCCCTTGAGAACGGCGCAGTTGCGCGGCTCGAACAAAGGGAGAGAGAGCGGGAAGATGTCATTATGTGCTGTGACATCGTTTGTTTGCAGGCGTGCGTGTATAACAGGCTCGTTTACTGCAATATAGATATTTCTAGTCGCCTGAGCTAGGAGGGGACTGAGAAATGTGTGAGAAACGGAGGTGGCCGGAGAGTGACGCGCGCGACCGAGACGCGGGGTAGCTTTCTTATAACGTAAAGGAAGCCAGCCCGTGACCGTCTACTTCTGACATCCCTTGTGAGCGGCGCCTTGCGCGGCTCGAACAGAGGGGGAGAGGGCGTGCGTCATCCGGGGGGGGTAGCTTCCTTGTAACGTAAAGGAAGCTATAGCCCGTGACCGTCCGTTCTGACATCCCTTGTGAGCGGCGCCGTTTGCGCGGCTTGACAGAGGGGAGTAACCAGCTGGTCTGCTTCATCCCCTGAGGCGACGGCAGTGCGGGCAGAGGCCGGCCGCTGCGCGTCGGTGAAGGGCGGGGGAGAAGGAGAGAGCGAGGCTCGCGGGAGGGGCTCCGGCGAGCGCTCAGCTATAACCACCGGCTCGGAAGGCCTTTGAGAGCGGCGTTTTTTCTTACGCGGCCCGGAAGAGGCAGCCGGAGAAGGTGGAGGATCGTGAAACATGGCGAGTCGAGCCCGCAGGGTCGACATCGGCAAGTCCTCACACTGTTCGCAGCCGCCCGTGAAGGGCGCGGGCTGCGTGGTCGAAACCCAGGCAGAGAGCGCAGATCACGTGGCGGTCTCCGTCGCTGAGCGCGGCTCTGCACGAGCCACAGGATGAGCGAGGCATTTGCAACAACGCCTCGCGCTCTTTTAGATGCAAAGTGTGTCGCGGGGCGAACACACAAACACATACAACACAGAGCAGTAAAAGGATATATTCGCCGGATAGCGAAGCAGGCAGGGAAAGCTGAAGGCGGCGAAGGCGGCCGGCGTCCTCAGGCTGAGATCCTCGGCGTGCTGGTCGCTTGATTCGACGGCGGCTTCCTCAGAGAGCAGCGATGCGTAGAGCTTCGCTGAAAAGACAGAAATCAGAGAAGCAGCCTCCGAGCCCTGTTTATATACGCTAAGCCACACCCCTTTTCGCGGGCTGTGACGCATTAAGCGCGCCAAGCGCGCTCATTGGTCGTGACGTCACGCCAAGGGCTCAGCGGTAGGCTGCTGCAGTTGCCGCAGGGCAGCCAATGGGCACGCTAGTAAGCTTGCCCTAGGTCTGCAGGCTGCCGCACTGCGTTGACAAGATTATAAAAATTAAGGATAATTTTTGGCTTCAGTATCTCGAGAAAGAAAGGCTTTCCCGTAGCGTAAGCAACTACGCAATACGAGAGAACCTCTCGTAAGAGAACTGGGTTCAGTCTTCTAAGTGACCGACTTTTGGAGTTATACGCAATTTAAAAATAAAAGTCAGTATAAAAAAATAAACGTATTTCGGACCGGAGGACCGCGTCACACGAATTCACAAATCATGAATAACGAAATGAGAGATTATTTGCATGTCTACGACACCGCACGGCGAGACAATAGCCAAAAGAATACAGAATATCAAACCGCAAAACTATCTACATTGCAAAGCATGATATCAGACTTTTGCTACACTCTCTTTCAGAAAAACAATCTGTTCCTCGTTAAAAAAATGAAAAGATGAAATTTTAAACTTTTTATCTGTAGGCTACCTGCCATGATGTGGTTATTTCAGCAAACAGTTTCATAAATTCAGCATTAAGTGACATTTTTATTTATCATTAAACTGAACTGTGCTCACGCATTTTAGACACTTACATTATGTTTTTGCTAAGTCTATGCAATAAATGCAGGTCTTAGAATAAGCAATGTTTCCATTTCAGGTACGGTCAAAATTAGATTTGAAAACATCACATTTCGACTGAATTTTAGCTCATGTTGTATCCAATAAAATTCAGCCCACGTCAAATATTGTGATTCACGTTATTGGGGGTCGGGGCTACAGTAGATAGCATACATGTTCATTTGTTTTCTCAAGAATCAAAAACATGTCACCTAATGCTGTAAACAGGTTACAGAGAGAGAGCCCTGTCTGCTGGTATTATTATTAAAGGTTAAAAAATAACAACTCAAATTAAATATTATGCATTTTTTATTATAATAACAACGTTATAATAGGCTATTTTAATGATTTAAGTAAAAATATAATAAATATGTAATATAGTGCACATATAAAAAAATACTCCCATGTAGCTCATTTTGAGGTAGGCTAAATGTAACATCATTGTTCTCGAGCTGTTTTATTTACCTCTTTCTGCGGTTCAAAAACACTGAGGTTATCTGTGGGGTTATCTGTACTTGTCCTTTAATGTAAACAACATTTCCTATTTAAGATGATTCTGTTGTTGTTGTTATTTTCTTTTGCCTTGAAAAGGCATGAAGAGGTGAAGAACAATGGCAGAATCTTTCCCACCATCAACAAAAAAACAGGAAAGGAGAGGGAGTATGGATATTCCTCCATTTGAGTCAATAACCCACTCAAATCTATCATATATTTTACTTTGAAAATAGCCTCACATTGTTTAGAATTAAGCTCTGCACATTCTGGACATTCTCTCAATAAGATTTTGACTTTAAACTAATGCAGGTGATTTATCTTCATCATTTCTCTCTCCAGCGATGTCTTCCTCCAGTGGTCCACTGACTGAGGAGCTTCAGTGCTCTATATGTCTGGACGTGTTCACTGATCCAGTCGCCACTCCATGTGGACACAACTTCTGCAAGACCTGTCTGAATAAGTGCTGGGACAACAGCCAGACCTGCAACTGTCCATATTGTAAAGAAACATTCAAGCACAGACCTGATCTCAAGATTAACACCACACTCAGAGAGATCGTACATCACTATAAAAAGAAAAGTCCTGAGAAAAAAGCTGAAGTTCTGTGTGACTTCTGTGAGGAAAGAAAGCTGAAAGCCCTGAAGTCGTGTCTGGTGTGTCAGAGCTCATACTGTGAAACTCACCTGGAGACTCATTTGAGAGTGGCAGGTTTAAAGAAACACAAACTGATCAATCCTGTGAGTAATCTGGAGGACTATATATGTCAGAAACATGAGAGACCTCTGGAGCTGTTCTGTAGAGATGATCAGACATGTGTGTGTCCGATGTGTGCTTTGAAAGACCACCAGAACCACGACACTGTTTCTTTAGAAGAGGAGAGTGAAGAGAAGAAGGTAAAAGTTACTGACAAACTGATTTTAAATGGCTCTTATCACGAGGAAACACATGTTCTTTAATATAAATGAATCAGTTATGAAAACATATTGTGTGTTGTTCTCTGTCTGTAGACTCAACTGATGAAGACACAGAAAGACACACAGCAGATGATCCAGGACAGAATCAAGAAGATTCAAGACGTCAAACACTCAGCAGAAGTCAGAAAAGTGAGTTTAAAATAATTAAATTAAATTAATTTTAATATCTATCATTGTTTATTGAATTGTTGTATAAAAGCAATGTCACACTCACAGTCACACTGCTGGTCTGAATATCGACACGTCTGTGATTCCCTGATCACTTAGTAAAGTAATAACACATCTCTCCTCAACAACACACATGATTTGAGGAATCATTCAGTGCAAACTGCAGAATGAGGGATTTTGAAAACCGGCTAAAACACTGAAGTATGAGAAATAATAACACTGATTCTTCTCTTAACAAACGCCACTAATAATGTGTTGATTGTCCTGGTTGAGCAGAGAAACACAGAGAAGGAGAAAGCAGCCCGTGTGGAGCTCTTCACTGATCTCATCCGCTCCATTGAGAGATGTCAGACTGAACTGCTGGAGATGATGGAGGAGCAGCAGAAAGCAGCAGAGAAACAGGAGGAAGAGCTCATTGAAGAGCTGGAGCAGGAGATCACTGAGCTAAAGATGAGAAACACTGAGCTGGAGCAGCTCTCACACACTGAAGATCACCTCCACCTCCTACAGGTCAGTCAACATCTCTCTGATCAATGATAATGCAGTATATGACACCATAACACTCCCCATGCTGAAGGATTTCTCCTCTCTCCTGCTGTAGATTTACTCATCCCTGTGCAGCTCTAGAAACACCAGGAACTGGTCTGAGATCAGTGTGAAGACTGATGAGAGTCTGGAGACTCTGAGGAGAGCTCTGACTAAACTGCAGGACTCTCTACAGGAGAAACTCACGCAAACTGGTACGACAATATCAAATACACCGTACAGATACATATATTTATCATCTTTTAATATCAGTAATTAGGCATAAAAATATCTAAAGTAAAAATTTCATAAAATTCACAAAACATTCCCAAAGATGCTCTAAAAAGGAGGAATATTTCGAGCTCAAACACAATAGGAGTTCAGGGATTCTCTAAATATCAGCAGAGACACATTGATCAGATAAAACATGATGTTGTACACAATTCTTTAAATATAAGCTTAAATCCGTCTATAATTCACACATAAACATGTCAAAGATCTGATGGTGTTTTATTGTCATGTGTCTCTACAGAACTGAAGAGGAGACAGCAGTATGCAGGTACAGTGTGCTGTCTGCACTACACTAGATTACATTCAGATACTCACAGCTTCATCACTGACCGACAGTATGATTAAACACTGATTACATATTACACACATCAGCACTAAATATTAGGGGTGTAACGATTCGTTTTAACAACGATTCGATTCGTATTGCGATGGTTGTCAATACGATTCAAGGACGATATTGGTTAATTTAGAACGATACGATCCGAAACGATTCAGTGACTTGAAATCGATTCAGTGACTTTTTAGCCAAAAATTCTTGAAAGGGAATCAGGTATCAATTAATTATGCGCGTGCAATTAAAGAGTGCACGCTATGAGCACAGTATAACGATGACAGGACATGCGATTTCGTTTTTCTGAGGTGAGAGACTTTATTTCGTTACAAGTTATGAAAATAATGATAGAATAATGACACGGACATATAGCCTGACAACATCATCAGACCGCAGATACTGAATCTGGACAACACGTTTTTTCTAATTTAAAACGTAACGACGTTGCATGCTTGTAGTTTATTTTGTGCTTTATAGGCTAGTGAAACGATATAAGCCTGCAGCGCGCGACGCCGCATTTGCGCGTGCAATTGAAGAGTGCGCGCTACTGCAGTATAGCGGCTGAGAGTCAGGAAAGTCTGTTTTTCTGAGGTGAGAGACTTTGGGTGTTTCTCAAAACCAAGAATGCAAAGAACAGACTTGTGTTCTTGGGGAGAACGCTCTTGCTAGTTGTTCTTGGGAGAATGAACTCACAAGGTGACGAGCACACAGAACGCTGCTGACAGTTCGAGACGATGTGTTCCTGCTGGTGTTGCGCAATAATACCCCAGCACAGACGCCGTCTGCAGTGCCCAAACATAACGAGAATTATTGACGGTAACAGCAGGCTTTATCGCCCAAGCCTACCCTCAGCTCAAGGGATTACTCTACAACTGTACTCTACGTAATGTATATTCATAACAATAAAGCTACCTACGCTGGAGATTCTCACTTCCGAAAACGTTTGAGCGCATTTTCGAAAAATGCCAATATTTAAAATCTACACAGTTGATTTCTCGCATCAAATGTTCTCAGAAGTGAATTTAGTGATGAAATAGCGTACGAAATTGTAGAAAAACGATTTGCTGTATTGACCTCTCGTTCCTAGAATGCCGAAATGAATGCTGGGATATTTCTGCCGTCAAGTTCACACAAGTTACCAACCTATGCATCCTCGGTAAAATGGGCGTGTCTAGAACACTTCCGTGATTTTTAACCGTTCTTGCCAAAATGCAAACTTGTGTATTGGGACGGTACTTGGGCAGCGACTGATGACGTTTCACAAGTCCACAAGAACGCAAGTACAGACAAGAACGCATATTGAGAAACGGCCTTTGTCTTTGCGCTGCTGCTGGCGCGTCACGCATGGCGATCACGTCACAGATGGGCAGACTGAATCGAGTAACGTTTAACGCCTTTATCATTAAAAGTGCTAAGAAAAAAACCATCCTTATAAAGTCTGACGTGCTTAAATCCAATGCGTTATTTCATAGTATCGATACAATCGATTCATTACCTTTTAAAACGATGTTAGATCAATATATGTCTAGATCGATATAACTTGCCGAGCACAGATCGATGTAGTTGGATCATTAAGAATATGAATCGATACATCGATGTAGTTGATGAATCGTTACACCCCTACTAAATATCTTTATTGTGAATTTCTGATTTATATTCTCTGTTTTCTCAGTGGATGTGACTCTGGATCCTGATACAGCTCATCCTAAACTCATCCTGTCTGATGATGGAAAACAAGTGAGATGTGGAGACATTAGACAGAAACTCCCAGACAAACCAGAGAGATTTGATCCATGTGTAATTGTCCTGGGGAAGGAGGAATTCTCCTCAGGGAGATTTTATTTTGAGGTGCAGGTGAAGGGAAAGACTAAATGGACTTTAGGAGTGGCCAGAGAATCCATTAACAGGAAGGGATCGATCACACCGAGACCCAGTGATGGATACTGGACTGTGGTTCTGATGAATGAGAATGAATATAAAGCCGGTGCTGATCCCACTGTCTCTCTGTGTGTGAGAGTGAAGCCGCAGCGGGTCGGTGTGTTTGTGGATTATGAGGAGGGTCTGGTCTCCTTTTATGATGTGGAGTCCAGCTCTCATCTCTACTCTTTCACTGATCAGTCTTTCACTGGGAAACTCTATCCATATTTTTGCCCGTGCTTTAATGATGGAGGTAAAAACTCAACTCCACTGATCATCACTCCTGTCAATTACAATAAATGAGTTTTCTGCCGTAATATGAAATACACAATAAAAATTATTCATATAAATTACAAACCTAAACATGTTTTGCTGTATTTTCATAATTTGTTTTTCATTGTTAAAATCTATAATTCTAGCTATAATTGCAAATTATATTGTGAAAGTATAATGCTTGTTTAACTATTTTATTTTCAACTTTTCATAATTATTCATGCCGTTGTTTTCTCCCATCTCAACCTGACAAAGTGAAAGTGTCTGTATTTTTGTTTTTATATACATCAAAATAAACCAAACTATGATAAAATTGATAAAGTATATCAAAGCTGTTTCTACCATTTCAATTACAAAATGATCTGTGATAATACTGAGGTAAATCAGATGGTAATTCCTCAATATAAATCACTGTATGATTATTACCATATTCATACACAAAACTATGGATCTTCAAAACACCATGATATTATGATCATGGTAAAAACAAAACAAAAATTAAAAAAGGAGGAGAAGGAGAAGAAGAAGAAAAAGAAGAAGAAGAAGACATTGTAGGTCTATTACCAAGTTACCGTGTCAAATGTTTGCCCCATGCAGGTGGGCCCGCCCTCACGTAATACCGATTGTCGATTGATAAGCTTAAATCTGATTGGCTAAAGAGTACGACTCATCTTTGTAGGAGGAGTTCGCTGCCAGGAAAGTCTCAAACACACACACACACACACACACACACACACACACACACACACACAAATCCAAGGCGATTCACACGTGAATAACGATTTGCACATTCACATTCAAGGATAAACTCGTACATTTTAAACATTCAAAGGTTTTTGTGCACAGTTGTATATCTACAAATTGTGTTTTGCATTTGTGAAATGTATTTTATGAATATATACTTTAATTTTGCGCATGTGAATTGTTTTTTGTGAATGTATATTTTTTTCACGCACGTGAATTTTTTTTGTGTGTACGTGAATTAGGTTTCATGCATGTGAAATTGTCTACGCATGTGTGAATCATGTTTTTTGCGTGAATTATAATTGAGACTATTCTGCGGTAGCCTGGGTTTCCCCACGCTGCCTTGAGCGCAGCTCGATTTTATTCACGCTGCTAGGCAGCCTGGACACCATGGACCAGATTTTCCCCTCAAAAAGGGAACCAATCACAGAACGGGGAGGGAGCAGCAAGACGATGACGACGTCTATGCGACACACCGAAGCAGTTTGTTTATATCTATGGATCCAACATGGCAGCAGACGCGAAGTTGCCTTTCGATGCAGCCTTAGATAGTGTTCTAAGTAGTTTAGTCTTCTTCAGCCATCGTCTTCTTCCTCGTCGAATTTCTGTCGCTCTACATACGTCATCTGGTATAATTGAAACGATTGGCTATGAGCTACGTACAGGCACATTTGATAGACATTCGTAGCGCCCAATAAACGGCTCTGGGCATTCGTAAACCACGCCTCAAATACGAGAAAATTAACATGGTTCCCAGACCACGTCTCAATGAGAAAGAGGTCTGACGTTAGCCAGGCTAATTCTGTGGCAGAATACGACACAGAATTGAGCTCGTACCAAGGGCGTGGTTAGCTGGAACCTGCTTACATCATGCAGTAACGCCAGAGAATGTCTAATTCGCTAGTTGCATATATAGAATGTTGCCGACGTCCGTTTGTTTCTGGTAAGCCGTCCCACTTCCGCTCGCCTCATTCCTGAAGCTGGTGCTGTTTTACACGAGAATTCTGCAGAATCTACCTAAGTTTACCATCAATGATCTGCACCAGATTACTAACTCCTTTTCATCTGCTCCCACGAGTAAGAGAGAGAAGGGGTTCAAAATTTATATTTCACAATTCATCGACAACTATGAAGGTAAGTTTTTTTTTACTGCGTCATATATTCACGGTGACAGCAGAGTTAGCAAACTAACATTACCGCTGACTAGAACTAGGGCGGACTAGCAGTAGCTTGATGTTAAGTTACCTCAGCTAACTAAATCACCTATGGGAATTAACGTTACAGGCCATATCTCTCATTATTATAGTCAGAGCCGGACAGTAACGGAGTACATTTACTTGAGTACAGTACTTAAGTACAATTCTGAGGGATCTGTACTTTACTCGAGTATCATTTTTGGAGAGTACTCATGACTTTACTCAAGTAAATTTGAGAGGCAAATATTGTACTCTTTACTCCACTACATTTCTATCCATAACCGTGAGTACCCGTTACTTCTTCTAAAAAAAAAAAAAAAAGGAAAAAAGAAAAATCTCGGAAACCCTCAATTTGTTGTTTCCCTCTCAAACGTGATTGGATTGTGCAGGCGCCACTGATTGGGACAGCCTATCAGCAATCACCTTCAGCTTTCCGCCAAAGTCAACTCCATGGTCAGATTTAGATAAGAGACGAAACCATGGACGAAATAATGGATGAAGACGCAGCAGGTCCATCCCGGGAATGTGCCAACCCGTGGCCCCACCTCGCCAGACTATTTCAATTTTCTGAACAAGCTAATGATAGTTTTCGCTTCAAGTGTTTGCTGTGTTTACCAATGTAAGTAAGCACTGTGGCAGTAGTACTGCAATATTTAGAAAATGTACTCTTGTACTCTTGATACTCAAGTACTTTTAAAAACAAGTACTTCAGTACTTTTACTGAAGTAGACATCTGACTGTAGTACTTTTACTTGTACTTGAGTACAATTTAGCAAGGGGTATCTGTACTTTTACTCAAGTAATGAAGCTGTGTACTCTGTCCGCCTCTGCTTATAGTAAGTTAGATAGTTTTACCCAGTGACTTTATTTTACATGTACACCTCTTCTTTTTAGTCTGATTGAAAGTCAATCCGTTCACAAGATTTTAACGTAACTAATTTCCTGCTTGATTGGAATAGCGTATCAAATAGATGTGTACATACACATACTACGTCTATCAATCTGGTTAAGAAATGAATGTTTGATCGGACCCCATCATAATTGGTTTTAAAATAAAAAGGTGTCATGTAAACGGGCAAAAAAAAAAAAAAAAAAAACTTCTGCATTAAAAAGCCATTTTGCCTGTCACATGCAAGTGGCTATACTTTAACACCATGTTGGAGCAAATCTTACCATATCACTTGTCAGTGATTGTACAATGTAATTATTCCTAAAAGATCTTGATGCGTTACTTAAATGATAATCAATATGATGTTATCCCTAACTCAGTATCAAACAAAGTGTCAGGCACAGGGAGAGTCACATGTGAGCTATGTGCCACAGGTCCCTGAGGAAAAAGGAGAGACCTCACATCTTGAGAATATGATATAGTTCACATCACATTTTACTGCACTGGCTAGGATTAATGTTTGTTATGTGTGTGTAGTAACTTTTTCTTCTGTTTTCTTCCTAGATTGTCCTCGAAGACTCGTCCCCAGTGCAGCTGTTTGAGACGGTGTGCTCGTGTGCTGCTGGCAAAGCACTTTGCAACCATACCGTGGCTCTCCTTTTTCAGACTGCGACCTACTCTCAGCTCCGCCTCCTTGCTGTACCCCCAGTCCTTAGCTGCACCGAGACAGAGCAACGCTGGCACAAGCCAAGGACTATGGTATTTTTCAGAGCATTGTTATTATCAGTAGCCACATGTGCCAGGTATAGTTTGTCTGTGCATAAAATACAACATTTTCCCACACGTTACATTGAACCACCTCTGAGATGCCATTTCTTTTTACTTTTATCATTGATTGATAGGGTGTAAAAGCAGGCCGGGTCAGAGATATGTTTGTGTTGTCTGCCAAGCCCAAACAAAGGACAGTAGCCAGTGGTGTCAGGTAGGTTATGTCTTGTAATTAAAAAAATTATCATGAAAATGTGGTTATCTGTCACACAGATATGTATACTAATTTAAATTGTGATATAAAATTCTACATAGGAGCACTTTCTACAAGGCGATGCGGGGGGATATGCCTGATCCTGATGTATTGAAAGTGGTCGAGTCAGCTTTGGGCAAAATTCAGGAGGGCAGCCTGATCTCTTATCAGCAGCCAGTGCCAGTCAGCCACATCATATCACTCCACACTGGAGCTCCTCCACCCCCACCTCTGCTCTTGGATGGCTACAGATTGAAGACCACTTGTTGCCAGTTTGTCTGCAGTCTACACCAGCAACTGCATCTGCAATCTCTACAGACCAACTTGGAAATGGCAAGGGGAATAGAAGTGTCAACAAGGGACCAGAGTATGTCTGTGGTGTGGCATCGGGTCAGAAAGATGAGAGTAACATCATCTCACTTTAGGGAGGTTTGTCATGTTCGTGGTCAGACATCAGCAGAACATCTCGCTGAAAGAATGCTCAGGGGTGTGACCCAAACATCGGTCATGAAAAGAGGTCTGACATTGGAGCCACGGGCTATTCAAGAGTACTGTAAAGTGAAGAACAACATCTACTGGCCTTGGAACCCAGCAGATGATACAAAAAGTGAGCCATGATGTTATTATCCTGCTGACGGTGGTCCGGGGAATCGAAAAGCAATTGGCCAGATCCCTCAGAGGCAGACCCACAGAAAGATGCATCAGAAATAGCAGCAATTCATCGATGAGTAGCAGTTTTGTAGCTCGTTGTGGGGTTATACCTAAGGCAGCATTGGCAGAGGAAATCATTTGCTGAGGAGAATCTGACAAATTTTGTGTTTGCAGCTGGCTCCACTTGTTTCCAAAAGGCCAGGAAAGATTTGTAAGATGCAAATCTGAATTAAAATTGAATAACAACAAGACCTTAACACACTTGGGTTATAATAAACAATGATAATAATAAACAGAAATTAACATTAACAGATCTGTGGACACACACACACACACACGCACACAGGGGGCAATCAGTATAATGAACATACCTTGTATAAAAGCAAATATTCTCGTCGGATTTGGCGATGCGTAGGATTCCAAAAGTAGACCGCAGCTGCATAGACTCTAGCTGGTGTTCAAGCTCCTCAACCCTCCCTCTGAGTTTTCAGTTTTCCCTCATCAGCTCATAAATGACCACGGAGGTGTTGGGAGTGACACAGTAATCATGGTCGGCAACGGTGACTTCCATAGGCTGAACGCTGTCCTCTTCTTCAGACATGTCCGCCGGCAGTAACTCTGGGGTCGGAGGTCTCGGGCGACGTTGCCAGACATTGAGCCTGGGTGCTGGAAGAGAAAAACTGTTCCAGGCGAACAGACATGGGAGTGAACCCTTCTTTAAACGTCTCGGTCCCTCAAAATCCCCAGGTAGAAAATGAACACTACAAACTCGAATACCGTCAGTCGGGGAGAAGTTCTCCCGCCGAATCTTTGCTTTCCACACAGAGTTCACCTCCTCATCCACAGGGAAACGATGGAAACTCAGGATGGAATTATACTGCGATGAATTGTTACACAGCGGTACACATCAGTGAAGAAAAGTCTTCTTTACTTGGTGCTGTAGTTTCAAACGTTTACCGGCTTTAATACCAAAAAGACTCATGTTTTGTTTTTACACTACGCTGGACGGTTGGTTAAGTAAGTGAGCGCTATTGACGGAAGAAGTGACCGGAAGTGGTCCAGCTCACCGCAAATAACCCCGAAATTCTATATTCGTTGTTATGCAACTAGCGAATAGGAAGAGAATTGGCACTCTCTGGTTACTTCCGATTTCTGGACTGGCTGCAGTACACGTCTCTGTCCATGTGGGGATGAATTCAGAATGAATGGGAATCTATGGGGTAATAAGATAATACACTCAGCTGAAAATTGCATTTTTAAGTTCACTTATCTGTTCTAAAAATCCGTTCAAAAAATGTGATGACGTGATATATAAACACATTGAACATTGAACACAAGAATAGAAAAAACACTCAAATTCCATTTATACCCATGTACTTTTTACAATACATATATAATGATATGAAAATAAAAGTGCCCGCAGGAAAATATAAATACAGTACACAAAAATTAACTTCGACAGAAAGTCCTCCTTAAAGGAACACTCCACCGTTTTTTGAAATAGGGCTTATTCACCTTCTTTCCCACATTTAGATAGGTGGGCAAATGCATTTTTGTCTCAGTGCATGCATTGCTTTAGTTTGACAGGGTCGGCGCTAGCTTAGCTTAGCTTAATGAATGGAATCCTTTGTTGCCAGCTAGCATGTTTACAGAAAACACTTGTACCTGTCAAACAGCTGTGTAGTTTTCCTAGCTTTTAGGTTTTTACTTTTGGATATTGTTTCTAAATATATTTTAACATCAATTTTAAAATGTTCAAAGTTTGGTAGGCTATTTTTCCATTCCATTTGACTTTATGAATATAGTAACGGGCAATTATAACAATTAAATCAAATATAAACAAAAGATTTTTATCACCCTCAATTGAGAAACATTTCAACAGAACATCAATTTCTTCAAAGTTAACAAGAGTCATAACTTTTCTTTGCAAGTAATTACTGAGTTCTTTCCAAAACATTTGGGTCTTGGGACACTCCCAAAATAGTTGGTTAATAGTCTCAGGGGAAATTTAACAAAAAGCACAAATATCTTCCATGTTCACTTTAAAACGCTGTACCACAAGTTACTTAGCTGGGTAAACTCGATGAAAATGTTATATGAAACCTCTTTCACTTTGTTTGTGATGCAATACTAATGAGGTGTCATCCAAACTTTACTCCAATCAATACGTTTTTAAATAAAGAATTCCAGTGAGTAACAACAAGTTTACATTTAGACTGAAGAAGGGAAAGCACAAAAGTATTATTACATCCAGAACTTGTGAAATCCTTGCCCTGCAACTTAATACAAGTAAATTCTTCTACTGTTGTTTGTAGAGAATAATTATTATGACCTTCTAATAATCTCAAAATTTCCTTGGGAATTGCATGTCAAACCAAAAGATATTGGACAGGATCAACTGAAAAGTTATAAATATGAACAAACTCAGTATAATTGTATAAAACACCATCATTTTTGATCAGCTGTTTAACCCAAATAATTCCCTTTTCAAACCAATTCTCAAAATAATATTGATTTGTTTCTAACCCTTATAAATCTGTTATTCCAGATGGTACATTTATGGGGGAAAATTATGACTATACATACGAGTCCATGAGAGTAATGCTTGTTTGTGGAAACTTGCAAGTTTAATGGGTATTTTGTTAACATAAAAATCACATTTCAGAATCAATTCTATACCACCTACTTTTTGAAAGATAAAATTAGCTACTGTATACCATATACTTTGCTTATTTTTTAAATAATTTTGGAGCCATTTTATTTAAAATATCATGTTAGCGGTCTTAAAATCCAAAACATTCAATCCTCCTTCAATTTTTGACCTACAAATATTTTCTTTTTTAATATAATGTGATTTGTTCTTCCACATAAATGTAAAGAGTTTGGTGTCTATCATTTTAATTAATGAGCGGGGGGGACATCAAACACTTGAGCATTATAAACCAACCTGGACAAACCCTCAGCTTTAACCAATAACACACGACCAGTGAAAGAGAGAATCTCTCATCAACAATTCCATTTCTTTTCAAATGATTGAATGATGGGAGTAAAGTTTAACTCATTCCTGACTTCCTCATTTTTTGATATCTTAATACCCAAATATTTGACAACTTCTTTCACAGGAATATTGTATACTGCAGTAAAGTCACAGGAACCTAGAGCCATAAGCTCACATTTATTAATATTTAGGTAAAGAGCAGATACAGATGAAAATAACTGCAGACACTTCATTGCTTTTTCAGCTTCAGTCTCTTAAGAAAAGAGTAGCATCATCAGCTCATCGTGTGCATTTCATTTCTGTATCTTCTATTTTGATACAACGAAAAAATTCTTTCTTAATATGAATGGCCATAATTTGTGTAGCCAACAAAAAAAGCAGTGGACTAATAGGGCAGCGCTGTCAAATCCTTTTCATTTTGAATCTATGAGAAGTTCCATATGCCAATTTTACAGAGTTATTAATCTTATTATATAGGGTTATGATTACTTTTTGAAATTTGTTCCCAAATCCGAAAAATTAAGAGTTATAAAAATAAAGTCATGTTTAATTGTATCGAACGCCTTGTAAAAATCGACAAACAGAATAAAACAATTTTCATTGATAATTTCAGTATAATCTATAATATCTAATACAAGTCTTATTATATAATAATATACAAATATTATTACAAATATGTCTTTTTCTTTATAAAACCTGACTGCGCCTCAACAATAATAAATTATAATCCTAACTTTAACATTTCAGCGAATATGGAAGCAATAATTTTACTGTAATTATTAATTAAGGTAATAGGTCGCCAATAATCAAGTGATAATAGATCTTTATCAGGCTTTGGAATTAAGGATATTAGACCTTGTGTCATGGAGGGCAAAACCCCTGATCAATAGATTCTTTAAAGACCATTAACAGAAATTCAGCTAGATCGTCTAGCCATCATTACCGGGGACTTGTTTAATTTAAGTTTTTTTTATAGCTGTTCTTATCTCTAAAATGGATACTTCCTTATCAAAGAGCTTTAAATTCTCCATCGATACAATCTATATTATGTTTTAGGGGCTTTAAAAAAATCATCTATTTTGTCTACAGAACATGCACTGCTGGAATATAGTTTACCATAAACATTTGAGACGTATTTTGAAATAATAATAGGGTCCTGTGTTTCATGGCCATTAATAGCTTTCTAATAGATGTATACTCTCAATTCCTTTTCTCCAAATTATAAAAGTATCTGGAATTAGTTTCCCCTTCCTCTAACCAACGTCTTCGTGATCTAACAAATGTTCCTTTTGCCTTGATTATATATAATTTATCTAACTCAGCCTGCAGATTCATTAACACATTAGAATTAACATCAGTATTATTATTAGTGATGTTACAAATAGCTCTAATGATTTCCTCTTCCTTTGACTTGTTAGACTTTGCAACTTCTTTTCCTTTATCAGTTGCACTAAATCTAATCTGAAACTTCATAAACTCCCAATTTTTACAGTATACATTTGTTCGCTTAGCTTGATTCCAATATGTTTGTATTATCTTCTTCATTTCATGTTGAAAACTATCAATTTCCAATAGTTTATTTTTAGTTTCCAATAAGTCTTAGAGATTTTATATGAAGTTTTGTTATTCCTTTTAATGAGAAGATAAATCATTTTGTGGTCAGACAATATTGATGGTTCAATTGATACTCTGTTTGTATTTTGTTCTAATGAATTAGAAATTAACCAAAGATCGATTCTTGACTGGTTAGATTTATCCCTATTACTCCATGTGTACTCTTTCAAATGTGGGTGTTTATATCTCCATATATCAATTACCCCTAAATTATCACAGAATATAGATAGCTCTGAGTCGCCTGTAGATGATCTTATTGGAATAGGAATTCTATCCATCTTAACATCTGGGACAATATTAAAGTCCCCACCTAGAATCATTTCAAGATCATGAAATCTTTTTCTTACTTTGTTAATCTCATTTTCAATATCAGAGAACAAATCAACATTATATTTTTTAACATTTGAGACATATACAGTACCTAACAAAAACATTTTCCCATCAACGGATACCGTTAGACAACACGTGAAATACATGTAGGAGGAGCTCTGACATCACTCTCTGACATCACTCTCTGACATCACTCTCTGACATCACTGTAGTTCAGAGAGATTCAGAGAAAGTGAAACTAACTTGATCAACAACAATATGGACTCCTGAAACGATCAACCTCTTTAAACAACAGAATATTTATTGATCCGTTCAAAGAGTCTTGTGGACACATCTGATCCTCACAGGTAAGAGATAGAAATATAAGAGAGATTGTGCTGAACAGGTTTCTAATGGAAGTGAACTGGTTTAGTAGGTTTATGTCGAACTGGGATAAGTTGAACAGAACCAGGTTTAAGCATATCAAATACTTAACTATTTTAGTTGTTCACTGCACTGAAATGGTGTCAGAATTGTATTTAAATATGTAATTTGATTGTTTTTGATACAAAGATTGGCGTTTCTGTCATTTTGTCACAAAACATAACGACTAAAGAAACAGGAAGTAAATGACCCGCAGACAGACTGAACACAAAACTTCTAAACTGCAGATGAAAATCACATTTACATAATTAAGATAAAATTAGTCAAGTGATGCAAAATTTTAACTTTTTCTTATTGAAGAAAAAAAGTTAAATTTGGTTAAAAAAGTGAATTACTAGCTCACACTCCTTCTCTAAGTCATCTCTGGCTTTAATGAAAAGTCACTACAATGTATTTATTTATCAGGTAAGTGTTTGTGTAATGAGCTTCACATTAGGGGACTGATCACTTTCTCTGGGTTTGCAGTAATGACCAGCTGACTGTACATGATCTCTTATATATTTGAGTTTCTTCAAAGTCGTAACTATTTGTCTTTAGACATTCTTTACATTCAGTCATGAGCTTCTTTATAAACAGACTTCACATGCACACTAATTCAAAATAATCTTGATCATAAAGGCAGAAGCCATTATCTGCTGAAGCTCGTCAGGCCAAACGTGAATTGGATCAACTTCGGACGAAAACACGGATCAACATCGGCAGGGCTTTTGAATCATGGAGAAACCTGAGTTTGAGAAATCATGGAGAAACCTGAGTTTCCAGCATGTTGTGTGATGCTTTCTCCGGTGTGTTGCGTCTCAGTCTGGGGTGCGTTTCCCGAAAGCATCGTTGGCCAACTATGGTCGCAAGTTCCCTCGTTACCAATAGAGTTCAATGGACATTGCGATGAACTTGCGACCATAGTTGGCCAACGATGCTTTCGGGAAACGCAACCCTGGCCGGTACGACAGAGTGCTCGCTCATGAGTTCGTTTCACTCGCTTGTAAACGTATTGGTTGGAATCTGAAACTTCACCACTAGAGGCCGCTGAAAACTACATATAGCCCCTTTAAGATTATAAGAAACTTAAATTGAGTGTATGTATCAAGTGTGCCCAAACTTTAGACTAGTAGTGAAGGTGATTTATCTTCATCATTTCTCTCTCCAGTGATGTCTTCCTCCAGCGGTCCACTGACTGAGGAGCTTCAGTGCTCTATATGTCTGGACGTGTTCACTGATCCAGTCAGCACTCCATGTGGACACAACTTCTGCAAGACCTGTCTGAATAAGTGCTGGGACAACAGCCAGACCTGCAACTGTCCATATTGTAAAGAAACATTCAAGCACAGACCTGATCTCAAGATTAACACCACACTCCGAGAGCTCGTAGATCACTATAAAAAGAAAAGTCCTGAGAAAAAAGCTGAATTTCTGAAAAAAGCTGAAGTTCTGTGTGACTTCTGTGAGGAAAGAAAGCTGAAAGCCCTGAAGTCGTGTCTGGTGTGTCAGATCTCTTACTGTGAAACTCACCTGGAGCCTCATTCGAGAATGGCAGGTTTAAAGAAACACAAACTGATCAATCCTGTGAGTAATCTGGAGGACTATATATGTCAGAAACATGAGAGACCTCTGGAGCTGTTCTGTAGAGATGATCAGACTATCGTGTGTCCGATGTGTGCTTTGAAAGACCACAAGAACCACAACACTGTTTTTATAGAAGAGGAGATTGAAGAGAAGAAGGTAGAAGTTACTGACAAACTAATTTTAAATGGCTCTTATCATGAGGAGTCACATGTTCTTTAATATAAATGAATCAGTTATGAAAACATATTGTGTGTTGTTCTCTGTCTGTAGACTCAACTGATGAAGACACAGAAAGACACACAGCAGATGATCCAGGACAGAATCAAGAAGATTCAAGACGTCAAACACTCAGCAGAAGTCAGAAAAGTGAGTTTAAAATATTTAATTAAATGAATTTTAATATCTATCATTGTTTATTGAATTGTTGTATAAAAGCAATTTCACACTCACAGTCACACTGCTGGTCTGAATATCGACACGTCTGTGATTCCCTGATCACTTAGTAAAGTAATAACACATCTCTCCTCAACAACACACATGATTTGAGGAATCATTCAGTGCAAACGGGGCAGAAAGAGGGATTTTGAAAACTGGCTAAAAACACTGAAGTATGAGAAATAATAACACTGATTCTTCTCTTAACAAACGCCACTAATAATGTGTTAATTGTCCTGGTTGAGCAGAGAAACACAGAGAAGGAGAAAGCAGCCCGTGTGGAGCTCTTCACTGATCTCATCCGCTCCATTGAGAGATGTCAGACTGAACTACTGGAGATGATGGAGGAGCAGCAGAAAGCAGCAGAGAAACAGGAGGTAGAGCTCATTGAAGAGCTGGAGCAGGAGATCACTGAGCTAAAGATGAGAAACACTGAGCTGGAGCAGCTCTCACACACTGAAGATCACCTCCACCTCCTACAGGTCAGTCAACATCTCTCTGATCAATGATAATGCAGTATATGACACCATAACACTTAGAGGTGGGAGAAAAAATCGATCCATCGATGCATCGCGATTCTCTCTCCAACGATTCTGGATCGATTCTGAGAATTTCAGAATCGATTCTGAGCTTAGTTTTTAACCAGATATGCGATGACGCTGAGTTTGCTTTAGAAACACCCGTAATCTGCTTTCTTCCAATTCCTTACACACATACATACGCCAATCAAACGTTCCGTAAAATAATCTTTCATAAGTTCGGAAAGGTTGAAGCGAATTACTAGGACATTCACAGGCTTCATTGCACAGGATGCGCTGTGAGAGACGCGCGCTTTGTTTGATGTTACGTTATACTTGAAGCGTGCTGTCTCGCCTTTCGGTATTTTCCTTACAAATGCTCTACGAAGTCATCATTTATGTGGTTTGGAATGCAGTGGACTTGTATATTTAAAATATGAACCTCACTAACAGAAGGCTGCTTTCAATTTCAAATGCTGACGCGCGCTTTGTCAAGTCAAGTCAAGTCATCTTCATTTATATAGCGCTTTTAACAATGTAGATTGTTTCAAAGCAGCTTTACAGAGATAAGCGTATAATTTAAGGTAACAGAGATTGTTTCGGCTTTACAGCAGAGTTAAGTTATTTCCATCTAAAGTTAGTTTTGATTGATTTGCTTCCGTCGCAATGATCATTTGTTATTAAATTAGGGGCCGCTAAGACGACACCATTCCCTCTACACAGACTTTAAACGCGAACCTGTGAGAAACACTGATGGCGTTCACATGAGCATTTAGAATGAGTTCTATAGTTATGTGCGTTTGAATATACGCAGGTTTGGAATTCCCTACAAGCCAAGCCTAAACAAAGTACTTGTCTTTCCCTATAAATTTTGATAAAGAATTTTATTTTATTTTGTTGCTTTGGGGTAGGAACGCGAAACGGATTTTCCCGACAACGCCTTATCTGTAGAGTGGTAGTGGGATCCTCCATAGGGAGAGACTAGTTGGCACTTCAGCACTGCGTTGTCATCGGTCCAGGCGAAGGTCCTTCGTCAGATCTGGATACGGCCTGGATCCGGCAGGCTGCAGGAAAACCTCGGGATAAACACAGACACTAAAATTAGCGTAGATGCCATTCTTCTCATGATGTAACGAGTACATCAGGATTTTTGGGAAGTGTTCCCGGTTCCGGCTGACCTAATCTATGCAGCCTAACATTAAATTATAGAAGTCTATAATGTATTATGTGAAAGCTAGGTCAAAGAGATGTGTCTTTAATCTGGCTTTGAACTGACAGAGTGTGTCTGCTTCCCGGACAATGGTAGGAAGACTGTTCCAGAGTTTTGGTGCTAAATAGGAAAAGGATCTACCGCCAGCAGTCGATTTTGATATTCTAGGTATTATCAACTGGCCGGAATTTTGAGATCGCAATAGACGTGACGGACTATAATGCGTTAAGAGCTCGCTCAAGTACTGCGGAGCTAAACCATTTAGTGCTTTGTAAGTGATCAGCAATATTTTAAAATTGATGCGATGTTTAATAGGGAGCCAATGCAGTTTTGACAGAACTGGGCTAATATGGTCATACTTCCTGGTTCTGGTAAGAACTCGAGCTGCTGCGTTTTGAACCAGCTGTAATTTGTTTATTAAGCGTGCAGGACAACCACCCAGTAGAGCATTACAATAATCTAGCCTTGAGGTCATGAACGCATGAACTAATTGTTCCGCATTTGTCAATGAGAGCATATGGCGTAATTTAGATATATTTTTAAGATGGAAAAATGCAGTTTTACAGATACTAGACACGTGACTTTCAAATGAAAGATTGGTATCAAAGAGCACACCCAGGTTCCTAACCGACGACGAAGACTTAACAGAGCAGCCATCGAGTGTTAGACAGTATTCTAGATTATTACGTGAGGAAGTTTTTTGTCCAATAATTAGAAACTCTGTTTTTTCAGAATTTAGAAGTAGGAAATTACAAGTCATCCAATTTTTTATATCCGCTATGCATTCCGTTAATTTTGTGAATTGATAAGTTTCGTTAGGTTTTGAAGAAATATAGAGCTGAGTATCATCGGCATAACAGTGAAAGCTAATGCCATGTTTCCTAATGATATCTCCTAAGGGTAGCATGTACAGAGTGAACAGCAACGGTCCTAGTACTGAGCCTTGTGGTACGCCATACTGAACTTGTGATCGATGAGACATCTCATCATTTACTGCTACAAACTGATAACGGTCAGATAAGTATGATTTAAACCATGCTAGTGCAATTCCCGTAATGCCAACATAATGTTCTAATCTATTTAAAAGAACGTTGTGGTCAATGGTGTCAAATGCAGCACTAAGATCGAGTAACACTAATAGAGAGATACAACCACGATCGGATGATAAGAGCAAATCATTTGTGACTCTAACGAGAGCTGTCTCGGTACTATGGTACGGTCTAAATCCTGACTGGAAATCCTCGCAGATATCATTTCTTTCAAGAAAGGAACACAGTTGTGAGGATACTGCCTTTTCTAATATCTTTGACAGAAAAGGTAGATTCGAGATCGGCCTGTAATTGACTAATTCTGTAGGATCAAGTTGCGTTTTTTTAACAAGCGGTTTAATCATAGCCAGCTTAAAGTTTTTTGGTACGTATCCTAGAGACAAAGACGAATTAATGATATTAAGAAGAGGATCTATGACCTCTGGAAGTATTTCTTTCAGTAGCTTAGTCGGTATAGGGTCTAACATACATGTTGTAGATTTAGATGATTTAATGAGTTTAGTAAATTCTTCCTCTCCTATAGCAACGAATGAATCAAATTTTTCCTCAGGGAGACTACAATGCACTGCCTGATGCGATACTGTAGTAGACGGTTGCATAGTTATAATTTTGTCCCTGATATTATCAATCTTATAATTGAAGAAGTTCATAAAGTCATTACTGCTGTGTTGCTTGGAAACTTCTGGGCTTGAAGCTTTATTTTTCGTTAGTTTAGCCACCGTTTCAAATAAATACCTAGGATTATGTTTATTTTCTTCTAATAGTGTTGAAAAATAAGCAGATCTAGCAGCTTTTAAAGCCTCTCTGTAAGCAATAGAGCTCTCCTTCCATGAAATGCGAAATACCTCTAGTTTTGTTTTCTTCCAGTTGCGCTCCATTTGTTTGTGTAGACTGCTCGCGCATGCGAAATTAACGTAATATACTATACTTGTGCAAAATTAACGTAAACACAGCCATTTATGTCTTAAGGGATTAAACGGACAGGACAAACCACTTTACTTCTTATATTTCAAAAGAGATCCGTGCGTGAATGCAGCTTAATAGATCTCCCGCAGTCTATGATGTCATAGTAAAAAACAACAGTAAAGATGAAGAAAAATCACTCACAGTTCTTGAACGGAAAACGTTCAGATAATCTTAAATAGGCTACTGAAAGCACTACTTGTTTGTTTGTTATGTTTCTCTGGTCCTCTTTATTATTTGCTACTTGTATGTTTTGAAGTTATATTAGTTTAAAATTCTTAACATACAACTGTTTTAATAAAAAAAATTAATTTGTAATTTAAAAAAAAAAAAGTACTTAATTACCTATGTAAACTATCTACTCCTCCCCCCTCCCCCTATTAATTCATTAAAGAATCATTCTGGAATTGGATCGGATCGTGAGGTGACTAAAGATTCCCACCCCTAACATTTACATACTGTGATCGTTTTTTTGAATCGAAAATCGATTTTGAATTGAATCTTGAGCCTAAAAATCGATATTGATTCGAATCGTGACATTTTCTGAATCGTGCACCCCTAATAACACTCCCCATGCTGAAGGATTTCTCCTCTCTCCTGCTGTAGATTTACTCATCCCTGTGCAGCTCTAGAAACACCAGGAACTGGTCTGAGATCAGTGTGAAGACTGATGAGAGTCTGGAGACTCTGAGGAGAGCTCTGACTAAACTACAGGACTCTCTACAGGAGAAACTCACGCAAACTGGTACAGCAATATCAAATACACCGTACAGATACATATATTTATCATCTTTTAATATCAGTAATGAAGAATGAGTCTGTTAAAGCTGAAATAAGAGAAGTGTGTGATCATGTGTTTGTGTCTCATTATCATCACAGTTCTTCTTGAAGAGAGCAGGTCATATTCATCTCTAATTTCAGGAAACATGCAGTAAATTCATCTTGTACTAGAAGCTTCATCACTGTAACCAGAACCTTGAGGCTTTAGTAAATCTGTGAACACTTTTAGATGAGAAACAACAGAAAGAAACATTCATTTTCTGCCATTTTCAGTCTTTTCAGCTGTTTCATCTAAATATTGTGATTATGTGTCAGATAAAATCAGTTTAGCAGAAGAAAATCAAATCGATAGACATCATGAATGCAGATTTGTTCTTTTTTTTAGAGGAACATTTCTGACCTGTTCAAACAGCTTCGCAGTGCTGGGCTTTCATTTTCACTTTCTCTAAGGTTATTTTTTATAGTGTTGTCTTTGCTGAATAACCACAATACACTCCAAAACTAAGATGAATAACATTAGGCATAAAAATATATATAAAAACATTCACGAAGACGTTCTAAAAAGGAGGAATATTTCGAGCTCAAACACAATAGGAGTTCAGGGATTCTCTAAATATCAGCAGAGAAACATTGATCAGATAAAACATGATGTTGTTCACAATTCTTTAAATATAACCTTAAATCTTGTCTATAATTCACACACATAAACATGTCAAAGATCTGATGGTGTTTTATTGTCATTAGTCTCTACAGAACTGAAGAGGAGACAGCAGTATGCAGGTACAGTGTGCTGTCTGCACTACACTAGATTACATTCAGATACTCACAGCTTCATCACTGACCGACAGTATGATTAAACACTGATTACATATTACACACATCAGCACTAAATATCTGTATTAAGTTGTGATTTATATTCTCTGTTTTCTCAGTGGATGTGACTCTGGATCCTGATACAGCTCATCCTGATCTCATCCTGTCTGATGATGGAAAACAAGTGAGAGATGGAGACATTAGACAGAAACTCCCAGACAAACCAGAGAGATTTGATAAATGTGTATGTGTCCTGGGAAAGGAGGGATTCTCCTCAGGGAGATTTTATTTTGAGGTGCAGGTGAAGGGAAAGACTGAATGGGATTTAGGAGTGGTCAGAGAATCCATTGACAGGAAGGGAAAGATCACACGGACTCCCAGTAATGAATGCTGGGCTGTTGTTCTGAGGAATGGGAATGAATATTGGGCCGGTGCTGGTCCTGATGTCTCTCTGTGTGTGAGAGTGAAGCCGCAGCGGGTCGGTGTGTTTGTGGATTATGAGGAGGGTCTGGTCTCCTTTTATGATGTGGAGTCCAGCTCTCATCTCTACTCTTTCACTGATCAGTCTTTCACTGGGAAACTCTATCCATTGTTTTGCCCATGCCCTAATGATGGAGGTAAAAACTCAACTCCACTGATCATCACACCTGTCAAACACAATAAATGAATTTTCTCCCGTAATATGAAATACACAATGAAAATGATTTATATAATTACAAATCTAAACATGTTTTGCTATATTTTCATAATTTGGTTTTCATTGTTAAAATCTATCATTTCTAGCTATAATTGCAAATTAAAAATATAATGCTTGTTTAACAATTTTATTTTCAATTTTTCATAATTAGTCATGCCGTTGTTTTCTCCCATCTCAACCTGACAAAGTGAAAGTGTCTGTATTTTTTTTTTACATCAAAATCAACAATATTATGATAACATTAATAAATTATCAAAGCTGTGTCTAATTGCTGTGATTAAAGCTGTGATAATACTGTGGTAAATCAGATGGTAATACCTCAATATATATCAGAACTGTATGATTACCATATTCATACATGACACTAATATTATCATGGTAATAAAAGATTAAAGAAGGAGAAGAAGAAGAAAACATTGTAGGTCTATTACCAAGTTACCATGTCAAATGTTTAACCATAACAATAGAATAGAATAATTGAAAAATTTCAACACACATCAGATTTATTTAAATACTCATTTTTTATTGATACAGTTATATACATCTTCAAATAAAATATAGGACTGTTACATATCTGATGGTGCTGATATGAAGGAGAGATACAAATTTGAAACTTTATAAAAGATATTTCCTTCTATCAGGACATAGTAGAGATTATTCTATTAAAGATGCCTATTTATATTGCTGTTTATGTTTAATGTATTTTGATCTGCATGAAAATTGAGCACAGCTTCTTTTTACAGTAGATAGTGATAAAATAAGGTCATCGTTTTGAGGAAAAGGAATATAGAAAGCAAATCACATATTCTGGTCTTTTCACATTGTTCTGTGTCCTGAGAGAAAGAGTAGAAAACTTTATCTCTTTAAAGTAAACCAATCACAGTCAAGAAACTCATAAATGATGACAGAATTATTATTTCTGTGTGAACTATCTGTCGAGGTTTAATAATGCATTGAGTTAGTGTTCAGTAATGCATAGAGTTCGATTGTGCTGGATCATTCTGTTATGCCTGACGAATGTATGCATTCATTTACTTGGGTCTGAAAAGACAGTGATGGTAGTAAAAGTTATGATAAGTTGATGCTACTCCCTGTGTCCGTGTGATCCTTACCCAAACATAACATTGGCGACGAGGATGGGATGATATCGCACTACCACCTCCTGCTCCTTTCCTCGCTCTACCTGGCGAGCCTCCAATTCCCTGGACTCGCTGGTTACAGTCCTTCGAAACTTTCATCTTGGCAGTGGGGCTGACTGACGTGAGCACAGCCCGCAAAAAGGCGCTGTTACTGCATTGCTTGGGAGCCGAGGGTCAGCGGTAGCTGGGAACACTTGAGTCAGGTGCCACAAGCGATTATGACACAGCCGTGGAACTACTGACCGCGCACTTTGCGGCCCCACAGAGTGCGCTCTTGCGCCAGTTTCTGTTCCGCCAAAGACAACAGCTGCCCGGTGAGTCAGTGCAACAGTACGTAGCCAACTTGCGTGGATTGGCCAGCACATGCAAGTTCGGTGCGTTGCAGGACGAAATGATTCGCGACCAGTTAATTGAACATACCAACAACGCGAAAGTACGTGAAACTCTGCTATTAGAACCGGATGATCTATCACTATCCCGAGCAATCACGATTGCATTACAAATAGAGAGTGCAGCTGCATGTGCGTCGGCGCTGACTAAACAGCAAACAATCACGGATTACCCAGCCCCTTCCCCCGTGCCTCCATCAATATTACAGCCCGGCCAGAACGACACATTGGCGGCAGCAGACTCCTCTGCAGTTATGCTACTGAGACGCCCGCAGCGGTCTCGGCCACGCCCACAAACACTAGCGTCACGGCCCTGTGATAACTGTGGATCTTCATCTCATCCGTCTAGAGCACAGAACTGCCCAGCCCGTGGCCAAACATGTCGCAATTGTGGCAAACGCAACCATTTTGCTTCAGTCTGTCGCTCGGCTCCAGCTGAGTCACCCACTATAATTCACAATGTCTACTCTGGACCAGTCTCATTTAAAGCATGCTCAGTGCGCCTAAATGATGTGTGCATCCCACTGCTTTTGGACACAGGTGGCAGTGTGTCTCTCTTGAACATGCACACATACAGATTTTTTTTCAGGTCGCTGCCACTTTCGCCACCCTCTGCTTCACTCTGTGGCTATGGCGACTCAAAAATTGACCTAGTGGGTGCCCTGCAAGTAACTGTTGGGTATGGCAACAAATTGGTACCCAACTTTACCTTCCATGTTGCCCGTCACGGGGCCAATCTGATGGGTCTGGATTTGTTCTCGGCTCTGGGATTCTCCCTAGTGGACACAAAGGGAGCTGCGATCTTGACAGTCTCCACGCCTTGGCAGCAAAAATGGCCGTCCCTGTTTGAAGGCTTGGGTTGCCTCACTGCTTTTGCCCACCAACCTCTCCTGAACCCCGCCATTAAACCAGTCATTCAACCACTTCGCCGCATTCCTCTGGCTTTCCGTGATGGTGTCTCAGCTGAACTTAAGCAGCTGCTGGACGCTGGCATTATCGAACCAGTGGATGCATCGCCCTGGGTTTCAAACCTGGTGGTAGCTCAGAAGAAATCAGGGGCCCTACGGGTGTGTGTCGACCTGCGAGCAGTGAATAAGGCAGTGATCCCGGACAGGTTCCCACTGCCTACCTCTGAAGAGCTCACTGCTCAGTTCCATGGCTCAACTGTGTTCTCTAAACTGGATCTCAGACAGGGCTACCTACAAGTGCCGCTTCACCCCAGCAGCAGAAACCTCACAGCCTTTGTGACCCATGCAGGTGTGTTTCGTTATACACGCATGCCGTTTGGGCTTAGCTCCGCCCCCAGCTGCTTTCAAAAAATCATGGTGTCGGTGTTGGCTGGTATACCGGGGGTGGCCATTTACCTGGATGATGTGGTTATTCATGGGCCTTCCCCTGCGAGTCATGATGAACGCCTCAGCAGAGTTTTTGCAGCCCTAGCTGAACACAAACTAACCGTCAATGCTGAAAAATGTGTTTTCTCTGCACCGACCATTGAGTATGTGGGTTTCCGACTGTCGGCGGATGGCATCACACCACTTCAGTCAAATGTAGATGCTATACTGGCAATTCCTGAACCCAGCTCGGCTGCACAGGTCGCCTCCTTCTTGGGCATGACGGGCTACTATCTGAAGTTCCTCCCACATTATTCTGCTACCACTGCCCCATTACGACGTCTGCTGCGTAAGGATGAGCCTTGGATATGGTCACAGGCATGCTCTGAGGCAGTGCGGGCACTCAAGGTGCAGCTAACCACAGCTCCAGTGTTGGCTCACTTCGATATCTCTAGCCCCACCTTGGTGACCTGCGATGCGTCGGCTACAGCCATAGGAGCAGTATTGTCACAGACTCAGCGGGGCGTGGAGAAGCCCATCGCCTTTGCGTCGAGGGCCCTCAATCAGACGGAGCAACGGTACTCGGTGGGGGAACGTGAAGCATTAGCCTGCATCTGGGCCTGCGAGAGGTGGCACTTGTATCTCTATGGCCGCTCCTTCACCCTGAGGACAGATCACCAGGCCCTGACCGCACTGCTTTCTACGTCTGGGACAGGCCACAGACCACTGCGGCTACACCGCTGGTCCGACCGTCTTCGCCAGTATAACTTTGACCTGAAGTTCACCCCTGGCAGGGACAACGTTGTGGCTGACCTACTGTCCCGCGCTACTCCACCCCACCCTGCCATACACACACACACCGACACGGACCAGGTGGAACGGGACATTGTCCAGATGTTACACACACCCCTACAGGCCGTCGTATCATTACAAGAACTGAAGGACGCATCTGAACAGGACCCAATTCTTTCTCAGCTCCGTGTCTATATTCTGAATGGCTGGCCTCAGGAGATATCGGAGGGGCTGGCAGCATTTTCCAGAATAAAGCAGGAGCTGTCCTGCTGGAACGACACCTGTGTGGCACGCGGCCTCTGCACAGTCATCCCCAGCACCCTACGTGCACGTGTCTTGGCAATGGCTCATGAGGGCCACCTGGGTATTGTGAAGTTGAAACAACGCTGCAGAGACCGGGTTTGGTGGCCAGGGATAGATAAAGACATTGAGGCCTTGGTGAAAGACTGTGCCGCCTGTCTCTTGAGCGGTAAGACGGGTCACCAGGCCCCCCCACCCTTACAACCTCTTGCTTGGCCATCACAGCCCTGGGATCACCTGCAGCTGGACATATGTGGTGAGATACAGGGAGTTCCTCATCACCAACGCTTCCTAGTGGTTGTCTATGACCTGCACTCGAAATGGCCCGAACTCATTGCCACCGGCTCTGTGACCTCTCTGGTCATAATCAACTTTCTGGACTCTCTGTTCTCCCGCTGGGGCCTCCCAAATACTATCACTACTGACAATGGCCCGCAGCTGATCTCAGCTGAGTTCACCTCATACCTCAAAAACAAGGGTATTCGCCACATCCGCACGGCATACTATCATCCCCAAGCTAACGGGGGCGTCGAACGCTTCCACCAGTCGCTGAAAAACAGTCTCAGAGCACACCTGTTCCAGGGATGGACCTTCTCACAGGCCATCCGTCACACACTGCTGCACTACAGGGCCACCCAACACTCTACAACGGAGGTCTCTCCAGCTTTCCTTATGCTTGGCCGTGAGCTCCACCTTCCCCTTGACAGGCTCAGCCCAGCACTGCCTCAGGGACCACTACCAAGGGTCAAGGCCTCTGTTGAACGCCAGCAGAGGCGGATGAAGCAGAAATTCGATCTCTCAGCACACGCAAAGGACCCTGACATACAGGCCGCAGATTGGGTCAGGGTTCGCAGGCCCCACAGAGACCATAAACTCGCTTCGTATTGGTCTTCCCCTCTCCAAGTTAGTCATCAGCTGGGCCCAGCCACTTTCTTGCTCAGTGACGGCACGCGGTGGCATGCAAGCCGTCTCCGTAAAGTACCGGCCCCGGCACATACACCCTCAGCTTGGCAGAACAACACAGCGAGTCAGCCAACACCTCAGATAGTGCCTGCACAGGCTCCAGATATCCCTATCAACCTGCCAGCTGAGATGTGTGCTTGCCCATCACAGTCTGCCCAGCCTCATCCTCGTCTTTCACCGCGGCCTGTTCGCACTCGTTCCCGTCCGGGGCACTTACAGGACTTTGTGTCAACATTTCATGTTTGAAAACCCGTAGGAGGGGGGGAAATGTCGTGTTCTCTCAATGGGGTTTAATAATGCATTGAGTTAGTGTTCAGTAATGCATAGAGTTCGATTGTGCTGGATCATTCTGTTATGCCTGACGAATGTATGCGTTCATTTACTTGGGTCTGAAAAGACAGTGATGGTAGTAAAAGTTATGATAAGTTGATGCTACTCCCTGTGTCCGTGTGATCCTTACCCAAACATAACACTATCACTTTAAGATTCTCTGAGGGCTCTGTGCTACAGCATTACTGTAGATAATGTTCACTGGGTGGCGCTATATAGTTTTAATTTAATTTTAGTGATTTTGTTTTATTTAGTTTACTTGGTTAAAATTTGTTCTTTGTGAGTGCTATGTCTGGTAAATAATTTTTGATTGTGCATTTTTAGTCCTAATGATGATTAATAATGATGCCTGCACCCACGCCCGCCGACAGGGGGGGACAAATGGGTCTGTTGTCCCGGGCCCAGGGTAGAGGGGGGGCCCAGAAGTGGGCCCTCATTAAATTATTAAAAGTAAAAATAAATAAGGCCTATTTGTGGAAAAAATATGTAATATTTGAGTTACATAAAAGCTTTTTATTTGTTTTCTTCCTAATTGTCCTTGAAATAGTGGCCAAGAACCCCCCCACTACCAACACAAAAATGGTTTGGCCACTGATCAAAATTTTATGTTGTCATTTGATTTGAAGTTCAGAACGCTCAAAATGTCCGGTCAGCACAAGTCCGGTGCTCAGAAAAGTAAAGAAAAGAGAAGAAGAAAATAGAGCCCTGGGAGATTTTCTAAACAAATATTTTTTAAAAAGGTGGTGACGGTGAAGCTGGAATTAGTAAAGTCAACGGAGAGCAAGGTAAGAAACAGCGCAGCCAACGTTTACGAGCCTTGTCAGGGGTTTTCCTGCGTTGAAATTTTTTTGGCGGCCGCCAAAGCCAATTTTTGTCCTGCCAAGCCTTATTTGATCGGTAAGTGTAGAATAGAATGACTGCTGCGCCTGGTCAATAACAAGCAGAGAGAGAGAGCCCCGGTCGCGCGCGCGCTCTCTCACGTCTTAAAACAACACGTAGAGCGCTGTCTTGCTCTCTCTCCCTCGTGCCTATTAATCAAAATCAATTGACACTATAGTAAAAGGTCGGAAGACCGCAGTTTCACGTGGAGCATTTGGAGATTTTTTTCTCCTGAATTAGCCGAGTGACTTGTGCTAAAAAAAAAAAAAAAAAAAAAAAAAAAAAAAAAAAAAAAGTTGCCTTATTTTCTCTAAAAAGCGTGCCGCCCATTCGGACATACACCACAAATTCAGTAAACGAAAAAACCTATCCAGTGATGAAATGTTTTCTGTGTTGACACAAATCTTGTGCGATGTCCTAAACTGCCGAGATAATCACACAATGCGTGCCGTAGGCTCATAGACTGTGCGTAGGCCACAAGTCCACTAATGACACCACGTCCGATACGCATAATACGAATGATTCCTTTGAACCATTCACTTTAATGAAGGGTTAAAACAACTGATTGTTATAACTTTCTTTCTTCTGCTGAACACAAAAGAAGATATTTTAAAGAAGGTTGGTAATTAAACAATTGCTGGTCCCCATTGACTTCCATAGTATTTTTTTTTCCTACTATGTAAGTCAATGGGGTCCATCAGTCGTTTGTTTACCGAAAGTTATACAGGTTTGGAACAACTTGAGGAAGTGTAAAAGCATTTCCATTTTTGGGTGAACTATCCCTTTAATATCAATTTTAATAGACATGCTACTAATAGCCTACATTATTGAAATCAAAAGTTGTATTTGTTAACATAGTTAATGCAGAGGAGAGGAAGAGCAAGGGAAAAGGAGAGATCTGGGCGCGGGGGGGCCCATCTAAGATTATCTCGTCCCGGGCCCAGGCAAGACTGTCAGCTGGCCTGCCTGCACCACTCATTAATGGATGAATATATTGGATCCACATTTTAATACACTGTTTGTGTATTGAGTGTGTGTTGCAGTATTTAACACATGATGGATCGAGTGATTGTTAAGTTCTGATGGTTTTAACAGAGACGGCAGGACAAATGTTCTGTCCACTGAGGTTTAGGACACAAGATGAAACCAAAGACCCCAGAGAAAGGCTTTAATGGGACCCGGAGACGGCTTTAATGGGACCCGGATTCAAAGGTTTTACTGAACCTTTGAATTGGAAACCTACTGAATCTGAAAGTTGTTGTTGTATATACAGTATGTAACAAAAAATGTATGAAAGGAAACACAACACAGGAGCAGTTTTACAGAAGCCATTCATATGTAAAAATACATCAAACATTTAAAAACAAAGTTAAAAGTATTCTTTTGAAATCAACACAAATAGGAAGCCACCTGTTAAATCATAATTAATATGTTGTGGTGACCCACAAGTAAGACTGAAAGAGACATTCACCAAGGGACTGTACCTTTAAGGGAGAGATGTTATGATATACGAGTTCCGGGTTAACGTTGTGTGTCTGTTTTGACCTCACTCGCTGTACAGTGTATTAGATATATTAAAGTGGAGAATAAAGCTGACTCGACGCAGCTCCGTCTCTTGTCTCCTGACTTATTGCACTCCACATTGGTGACCCCGACGCGAGTTTGATACGGCCAACACTACACTCCTCTGCGACGTCTCCACTGGCCAACCGCGCCCCCCGCTGGCTGGAGGCATAAGGTTTTTGAAGCCATCCATGGCCTTTCCCATCCGGGGGTGAAGGCCTCTACCAAGCTGGTGGGGGCCAAGTTCGTCTGGCCGGGCCTGCGGAGGGACGTAAGGGCCTGGGCTGCTGCCTGTGTGGCGTGCAAGCTCGCAAAGGTGACTCGTCATACCAAGTAGAGCCCTGCGCAGGACTGTTTTCTTCATCCCGCTCCCACCCGCGCCCGCCGAATTTCTGACCATTACCGCCCGCTCCCGCAACGTATGTGTTACACTTCCGCCCGCTCCCGCAATATGTATGTCCACTCCCGCCCGCACCCGCAAAACTCTGAGAATTTATTCCCGCACAATAATAGAGATGCATTGATTTTGTGTCTTCCCCCGTCCCGCAGGAGAACACATATTTGTATTGCTATTATTAAAGAGATTCATGGGGTTGTTTGTTTTGTTTCCCTGGCCGGCATGTATTCTGGACACATACACACAGGACAATGGAGGAAATCGAGTGTATGCTGTTTTTGCATGGTTTTGTTTTTGTTTTTGCTGTTTTTTATTCAGGATACTCCATCTGGCTCGTGCAATGATGACGCAGTGAATAGTGATAATTCTCTCTGATCAGCAGTCTGCCGTGTTTTCACGTCACATTTTAGTATCGCCTCAGCTCGCCCAGAACCTCGCCGGAGGTGGTACGAAAAAAAGTACCTGCAAGCAGATACAGTTACAACTTTTACACAGTGGAAAACCAAACAAAGGAGAGTCGAGTCGAGCCGAGCCGAGGCGAGCTGTGTAGTGGAAAAGAGCCATTATTGACATCTCCATCATGTCGCTAGGCTACCTCCCGATCCCGCAGTGTTTTTTTTTTTTTAGCTGCCCATTCCCGCCCGCAGAAAAGTTCAAACCGCCCGCTCCCGCGAGATTTGCGTTGGGTCCCGCGGGACCCGGCGGGACTCAATCCCAGTGCAGCCCTCTAATACCAAGGCCCCTTTGGCACCCTTCAAAATGCCATAGAGGCGTTTTGATCATGTGAATGTGGACCTGGTGGGCCCACTTCCCCCCTCCCGTGGTTACACCTACCTCCTCACCATGGTGGACAGAAGTGGTTCCCCTGTCCTCCACTACATCAGCTGAAGTGGCCCGGGTGTTCATTATGGCTTGGGTGGCCCGTTTCGGCACACCGTCCGACCTCTCCTCGGACCGAGGTCCGCAGTTCACATCGGAGCTTTGGAATGTGGTCGCCGAGGTCCTGGGGGTGAAGGTCCAACGTACCACAGCCTATAACCCACAGAGCAACGGACTTTGCGAGCGGTTTCATCGGGACATGAAGGCCGCGCTCAGGGCCAGCCTTACGGGCAGCGACTGGGCTGACCGCCTCCCACAGGTTATGCTTGGCCTTCGCTCAGCCCCCAAGGAAGATCTTCAAGCCTCATCGGCCGAGCTGGTGTACGGCCAGCCTCTGTGTGTCCCGGGGGAGTTTCTTCCAGATGCCACGGCCCCGTGGTCAGTTGCCTCCCATCGGGCTGTGTCTCGGGACATTGCCGACGCTTTCATTCCCATTCCAACGTCTCACCATGGCCTCCCCCAGTCCTACGTGCCCAAGGATTTACCGTCAGCCAAGTATGTCTTCATCCGCCACGATGGCCATTGTACCCCGTTGCGGCCCCCCTACGATGGGCCCTTCAGTGTGCTGGTGGGAGGGTCTAAGAACTTCGTTGTGGATACTGGGAGCTGGCCTGAGCGGGTGGCTATAGACTGTCTCAAGCCTGCTCATGTGGATATTGGCGAACCACTTCAGCTGGCCCAGCCTCCACGGCGAGGGCGCCCCCCTGCGGCAGCCTCAACCCCTGCCCCTGCGGCAGCCTCAACCCCTGCCCCTGCCCTGCCCCTTGCCCTTTGCCCCTCTCCTCTTAAGCTCAGCCGGTATGGCCGCCTGGTCCGCCCCCTACACGTTGACTTTTCAAGGGACTGTTGTGAGCTGGACTGTTCTGTTTTGCACTAGTGAATAGTGTCCTATGTTCTATTGGGGGTACCTGTTCGGTCTGGCCCTGTTATTATGGGTGAATTCTGGGGGGGCCTGTGTGGTGACCCACAAGTAAGACTGAAAAAGACATTTACCAAGGGACTGTACCTTTAAGGGAGAGATGTTATGATATACGAGTTCCGGGTTAACAATGTGTGGCTGTTTTGACCTCACTCGCTGTACAGTTTGATAGATATATTAAAGTGGAGAGTAAAGCTGACTCGACGCATCTCCATCTCTTGTCTCCTCATTTATTGCACTCCACAATGTGAATATTTCATTTGAGAATTATTAAAATGAATGGATAAAACACTAATTCATTTGCATTAAAATAGTGCACTGTAAAATTCACTGTTTAATACAAACAACATTTTCTGTCCACATTTTAATGCATCATTACATGATTTAATCCTGTCTTGCTGAACACACACCTCTCAGTGTGTGTTTTGTTCAAATGTTTCATTGAGGAATGTTGCTGTTGGAGGGAATTTAAAGGCCTGATGTTAATGCAAACACATGGAAAATTACCCAAACGTAAAATCAAAACTGAGTCACTTTGGCACGAAACACGTTCGGTTCAAATGATTTGAGTTTATCATTTAAACTGTGAAATACATTTACACAATCTAATGTGTTGTTCTAGTTTAGAGATTTTTAACATACAGATTTGGGAGAATGTAACACCTAAATGAATATCATGTATATCATACATGTATAAATGATGTCAAACGTTTCATAAATGTGTTTCTATCACACAGCGCTCTGTTCTTCAGCACATCTACAGAAGCAGTTTTGAATTATTTGGCATTGCAGTTTTTGCAGAGAATCTTTGTCCCATCGGGGAAGAATCCAGCGCCGACCAGAGACACCGAACACTCAGAACACTTAAAACACGACTGATGCCACTGACGATCCTCAAACGACACGTACTTCCCTTCTCCAAAACCTGACAAAAACATTGAGAGGAGTTTCATTTTGAGCAGCCGTTTCTAAAATCTCTATAACAACATTATCATCATTTCATATGAACATCATTTAAATTGTTAATAAACATTGATAAGGATGCACTCTAAGAAAAGTCTGTAAAAATATGGCACAATGTGTTAATGAAGGAATATTCCGTATTGATGTTTCACAGGTGTTTTACCCGTATTTTGAATTATGCATTGTGTTGTGATGTAGCCTATGGTTAACAGAAAAGTCTGTAAACTTAAACAGAACTTTTCTGTTTTTTATGGATTTTTTTTTTTTTTACAGCGTTGTTCTGCTAAAGATGATTTACTCAATGTCGTTCCAAACTTATATTGCTTACTTCTGTGCAACAAAAGAAGTTCTTATAGACATAATGAAAGTGAATGGGGACTGGGGTTGTGGAGCTTTTTTTAAATGACAAAAAAACATGGTTTATGCATAAAACTTGTATGTTATGTTTAAGTCATGTTTTGCTTGACTACTTTTGTAATTTTTTTATGTGTGGAGCTTGACAGCCCCAGTCTCCATTCACTTTCATTAAATGAAAAAGAGCAACATGGACATTCTGCGTAATATCTTCTTTTGTTTTCCATAGAAGTAGTCATTGGGGTTTGGGCGACATGAATGAGAAAATCAAAATAAATTGATGTATTATATATATATTTATATGTTTTTTTTGTTGTTGTTGTTGTTGTTTTTAAATGGACATTATGTACAAATGAACTTTTTTTTTTTTTTTTGGATATGTGCTTTTATTCGACACAATTTTATGGCTAATAGTATGATTAGTGAGAATATGAAGCTCATATAGTTGGAGGAAAAAAACAAGTAATAAAAACTCAGTGAGTGTTTTAGCGCAATTTTCTCACGTCATGGGATCACAACACTAAGAGATAGTAAATGAAAGAGAAAATAAGTTGCTCGAGAATATAACTTTCTCTTGAAATTCAAATGAACTTTCTGAAATCAAATCAGCAATGGATATGTCAGGGGAGGATTTGGAGAAGGCTAGAGAAGATTTGGAGAAGATTCTCATCAAATATTTTATTGCCCTCTAAACAGCCATTTACTGTCTCTGACTAATGTCTGGCGAGAACTGGCCCCATTCATGTTCTTTTCATTTAAATCGACCAAACTTTACACCTCTGCCGTATGATACTTGGTCTTCATTATTCTTTTATCCTTATTCTTTTGTTTGAATGCAGCCATTATAGCCTTTCTTCTGGCATAATGCTTGGCCATTTAAATCTTGTAAATCTACTTCTCCCGCAACTCCTTACGGCGCCATCTTGTGTGTCAAGTGGGTCAAGCGTTTGTGTTACGGAGCATAATATCCTGAATCGGCATTATTCTGAACATTAAAATCATACGATTATTCTCCGTTTGGCTGGAGTTAATGTTCAGTGCTGCTCTTGTGAACATTTAGAGGTTTTGTGCTCTGGAGATGTGACACTTTATCTAATCATTTCCAAGATGGGCTAGCTAAATGCGCTAACGTTAGCTCTCATCGGCTGTCAAATCGCTGTACCCAGGCGGCTACTATCGACACAGCCCTTGAGAGGTGTTGGCTGGGCAGAAGCACACTCTGACGATTGTCCACCTTCATCACTTTCTCTGTGGCCACATCAGCTGGTCGAGCCAGAGGCAGAGGCTACACCTGGAGCACACATCGCTCCGTGCCTCTGCTCTCCATCTCTCTCCTGCACTAAATTAGTTTGGAGCGTTGTGTTGTTGTTTTTTTACCCAGATGGTGTTGTCTTGACACTGAGTCGAAATGTACCGTATAATAAAGGCTGTGCAGATATCAGCCGCCTGGCTACAGCGATGTGAACCGCCAATGCAGGGCTCCAGACTAACATTTCCACGAGGGAGAGAGCAAGACAGCGCTTAGTTTGGAGACGGTGAAGTTTTGTTTACACTTTCGCCTGGCTCCGAAGAGAGAGAGTAGCGCGCGCGCGACCGGCTCTCTCTCTCTCTCTGCTCGTTCTTTCAGTTAAACATGCGCCCAGTTCATCTACATTACCGATCAAATAAGACTTTGGCGGGACAAAAATTCACTTTGGCGGGCGCTAAAACAAGTTCAATGCAGGCCCAAACACAGTATAAAGATAAAGTTGAAAATAAATTTAAAACCGGTAATGTTAGAGACACATGGAAAGGACTAAATACAATGATGGGCAAACACCAGAGACGGGCACAACTGGTTACCGGTGATGACCCCCATAGCTTTGTAAACAATTTAAATGTTTTTTACTCAAGATTTGACAATCATGTAGATATTGAGCATAATGTCACTTTGATAGAATCTGAACCTATGAAAATAGAGGTAGGGGAGGTTATCAAAGTTCTCCGTAGAATTAAACCAAACAAGGCTACCGGCCCAGATGGCATTAGGGGTATTGTTCTAAAAGAGTGTGCAGTACAACTTGGGCATGTATGTACTAAGCTGTTTCAGATCTTTTTAGACGATGGCTTTGTGCCGGAAGCATGGAAAAACACCACTGTAATTCCAGTACCTAAAACCACTTATGCAAGAGATCCTAAGGACCTTCGCCCAATTGCCCTTACATCTGTCCTGTGCAAGTGCATGGAGCACATATTGTGCAACGAACTTCAAGCTCAAATTAACGGATCTGTTGACCCATTACAATTTGCTTACAAGCGCAATCGGAGCACCACTGATGCTTCCCTGACCTTACTTCATAAAGCTCAGCATCATTTAGATAAAACAAATGCTCATGTTAGAATGTTCTTTATGGATTTTACATCAGCATTTAATACTGTACAGCCACAAATTTTAAAAGAAAGGTTGCGAGATTTAGGTGTACGCAGCTGGTTAATTTTATGGATTGATACATTTTTAAGTAATAGGCCCCAAAGAGTCTGTGTTAACGGAATTTCATCTGACTGCATAGTCTTACATTCTGGGTTACCACAGGGATGTGTATTATCACCTTTGCTCTTCTCTGTTTATACCAATGAGCTTCAGTGTTACAGGGATGATCTTACCTTGATCAAATATGCAGATGATCTGGTTTTAATTTCTTGCCAAACAGACAAGAACTGTCCCACCTATTTTGAGTATATTGAAAGTATGGTACAATGGTTTGACAACAGCCATCTACGGTTGAACATTGAGAAGACAAAAGAACTATGCTGTGGGAATCAGAATAAGAAATGTACAGTTGGCCTCCCATACGAACAAGTTGCTATAAAAGGTGTAAAGATAGAGCAAGTCTCAAATTTTAAATATTTAGGTACAATGATTGATGACAAACTTTCGTTCCAGGATAATGTGGACTATGTACATAAGAAAGCAAGACAGCGTTTAAGTCTACTTAGGAAGTTGCGTAACTTCGACATCGAAAGGAGGATCTTAACTATCATATATAGATCGATGATTGAAAGCATTTTAACTTATAACATTGTTTCATGGTATGGAAATTTAACAATGAAACAGAAGAATAAATTAACACGAGTAATTAACGAAGCGAATAAGATTATCGGCCATAAACAGAGCACACTGCAAGAATTATTCTCACATTTTCTGGAGAAAAGGGCATTTGTGGTTTATTCAGATCAGACTCATCCCCTCCACTTCTGTTTTGCGGTCCTTCCGTCGGAACGAAGTCAGGTTCAAAATTCTTGTTTTATTTTGTTGAGATATTAGAATTAAAGGTTTTTAGAGAGGGGATTTAGGATTTCTCTTTTTATCACTCCATAAATCAGCCAATACTGTCAATAAATACATTTTCACCATGTTTTTTGGAATAAATTGTTGTAACATATCAGGCAAATGATATATGAACAAACCTCTCGGTAAAAACCTTCAGAATATAGATATGAATAAAACTGTAAAGTTTGGTGTGTGTAAGTGATGCTGAACTGGAGGAGAAAAAAAAAACTCATTTTAAAAAAGCAACCTTTAAAGATATGAATTGTAATTTAAATCTAGATATGTAAATATATATAGTGCCATAAAGTAAACACTTAAAAGTGTATTTTGGATTTTTTGTTTCCACTAGTCTGAAACAATATGATATGAAAAGCGTCTATTGAAAATTGACCAGTGCATGAAAAAAAAACACTTTTTTTGCGTCTTGCTTTAAAACAACACTTTTTTTCTCAGTGTAAGTAATATTGTAATAGTCTTTTTCCATATCTATAAAGAACCTGACAGCAGAGAGAAGTATCAGCAACCGGAGGAACAACACACTGTAACCTTCGCTCACTCTCACCCTCCGTCTGTCCTCTCTGGTCTCAGACACACTTACTCCCACTAATCATCTCATCATCATCAGATACTAACAGTGCAACTGATACACTTTCTCCTCTCTAAAATCTTGCTTAGAGATTTCTGCCCCCTTTCCTCCAGGCCAGCCCGCGTCACCTCCTCTGCCCCTGGTCATGTGATGTTCTCCGCGAGCATCGGTCTAAACTCAGGGCTGCAGATCCCAGTCAACACGTGAGATCATGAGACCATTCTCATACAGTGACACTCACAGTGTGAATATTATATGAGCTCATTGTGAATTCAAAATGTTGAGCCGGTTGAGAGGAAGTTCAAATGTCGGTCACTGGGAACATTATAGTTCCTGTTTCTCAACTCTGGAAAAATGTGGACACTGCAGGATTTGTTAGCAGGGGCGTCACTAGGCCCTTTTTAGGGGGGCTTCAGCCCCCCTAAACTTCTGCCCAGCCCCCCTAAAAAATATTTGATTAATATATTTTTTATCGCTTCAGTCCCCTTTAAAAAAACTCATTTGAAACGGCGGCAAGCTGCGTCAAGTTTCGGCTCCTCCCCTTATCTGAGTCTGCTTGGATTTAGCGCATTTTTCAATCTGCAGGTGCGCCGAGCAGAGCGAGGTGTGTCGTGAGTGCATTTATTGATAGATTGCTATGATATTACATCTGCATCGGTGCAGTTCTTTGTCATTTATGCATTGCAGTTTACATAATGTAATGTTACTGGAGCATTGGGAGCAACACGGGACGGTTCGGTTTCTCATCCAATACCAATACGTTTCGCTGCGTTCACCTTCAGCCCTTATCAGTGTGATAGTTGTTTTTTTCTACAAAACAAAAATGAAGCGATTAACACCCATGAAAACATACTTTAGAAAACGATCATGATTTATTTTAATTTACTTTTTAAACTTTAAAACATATTATTTTGTATTTCGTTATTACATTATGCTGCCATGCACAGAAATGATTAAAGACACACATCATTGTCTGAAAGCACTAGATGGCCCAGAGAGAGAAACATCATGTGGAGTTATTTTGTTTTGTATTAATAAATATAGTTTTGTATATATATACAATATAATAATGTGTATATATATATATATATATATATATATATATATATATATATATATATATATATATATATAATATAATAATGTATAATAATTAATATAATATATAATAATATAATAATAATATAATAAAATATAAATATAATAATGAATCAGTAGAAGTGTATACATATATTAGAGTAAGAGTAGAGTAAAGGGATTTGTGGTTTTCTTTTAAGCACTTGATTTATAGAAGTGGCAAATTGATAATTCATGTTGTTATTTTTAATAAATAGAAATAAATATAGAACAGATTAATCATATTGCCAATAGACAGTTACATTAATACACGTTTAGCTGGTTAGTTAAATGATTTGAAATTAAATAGATTTTCACGGGGTGACTTGATGAATAACCAACCGTATTGTTGATTACAAAGCTTAAAAAATAAAATAAATAATTTATATTTCATTGTAGATGGACTTAGTTACCTAGCTTTCCTGGTAGCTTTGTCTGAGAAAATGATTCATAAATCAACCTATCAGTTGACCCTATGTTTACTTTCTTCACTGACAGACAAAAATTAAAAGCCTGTATCAGTCAAAGCTCAGCTTTAGGAGGGGAAAAGACAGAGCAAGATAAAAACAAAGAGAAAAAGAGTGTGATGCTGATGAGGTGAGAAAAAAAACAGCTGCCCGCACATGGTTTTAAAGCTATTGTCATCCAATTTTTTTGGCCTTCAAAACATCTTAAAATGCACATATGTAGATCAGAGAAATCAAAATTTTCTCGGGGGAGCATGCCCCCGAACCCCCCTAACTACCTCACATTCGGTACCTCAGTGATTATAAAACCGTGCCATATGCATGTTACTGGATGAATGAATGAAACTACTTAATAATGAGCATTAGACCATAAACTAACTTTTTTTTTTTTTTTTACATCATACCCTCATTGGGGGCTGAGCCCCCCTAAAATTAAAATCCTAGAATCGCCCCTGTTTGTTAGCAAACCGTTTGTGCTGTACAGTTGTGTTCTGGACTCAGCGTGGAATTGTTACACTGGAGAAATGGTGGGTGGTCACTTTAATTGCATTAAATATCGATGGTTCAACTGATACTCTGTTTGTATTTTGTTCTAATGAATTAGAAATTAACCAAAGATCGATTCTTGACTGTTTAGATTTATCCCTATTACTCCATGTGTACTCTTTCAAATGTGGGAGTTTATATCTCCATATATCAATTACCCCTAAATTTTCACAGAATATAGATAGCTCTGAATCGCCTGTAGATGATCTTATTGGAATAGGAATTCTATCCATCTTAACATCTGGGACAATATTAAAGTCCCCACCTAGAATCATTTCAAGATCATGAAATCTTTCTCTTACTTTGTTAATCTCATTTTCAATATCAGAGAACAAACCAATATTTGAGGCATATACAGTACCCAACAAAAACATTTTCCCATCGATGGATCCCGTTAGACAACACATGAAATACATGTAGGAGGAGCTCTGACATCACAGTCTCTGACATCACTCTCTGACATCACTGTAGTTCAGAGAGATTCAGAGAAAGTGAAACTAACTTGATCATCAATATGGACTCCTGAAACGATCAACCTCTTTAAACTACAGAATATTTATTGATCCGTTCAAAGAGTCTTGTGGACACATCTGATCCTCACAGGTAAGAGATAGAAATATAAGAGAGATTGTGCTGAACAGGTTTCTAATGGAAGTGAACTGGTTTAGTAGGTTTATGTCAAACTGGAATAAGTTGAACAGAACCAGGTTTAAGCATGTCAAATACGTAGGCTAACTATTTTAGTTGTTCACTGCACTGAAATGGTATCAGAATTGTATTTAAATATGCCATTTGATTGGTTGTAAAGCAAAGTTTGGTGTTTCTGTCATTTTGGCTGCCTTTATACTGCAGGTCTTGATGCCCAATTCAGATTTGCTGACTATATCCGTTTGTTTGTTTGTTTGTTTGTTTTTTTTTTGACGACCCGCTTACATTATCTTTTAAAAGTGACCCCCGATATTTGCATTTACACTATACACTGCCAAAACAACCAAATGTAGACGTTCTGGCCCGGAAAATGAAGTAAAACAGCTCGATATGCAATGGATGCAGCAGACAAAATTATTAGTGATGGGCGGATTGCGGTTATAGGCTATCCGCGGGGGCTCTGCAGATAATCCGCGGATCCGGCGGGTCAAGTAGGCTAATAAAAATAACATTCTGATTAATTTTGGGTGGGTCGCGGGTGGATAGATAAATCGTTATTAACGAAAATATTAACTACTCTAAAATATGAGCATGTTCCATTCCAGTTTAAGTTTCAAGGGAGTAAAGCCTGTTTATGCCATTAAGAAAATGAAATTCTGTCAAATAAATTTTGTTTTAAAGAAATGTTCATTTAAAAGCAGCGCTCATTCATCATCGCATCAACCGTCGCCTCGAGTCCGCTGTTGAAGGTGATGATCATCCATTTATCAACACATAAGAATAATTGTACTTTGACCATCGGGTGCGGATACTTAAATCAGAGAAAATGATTGGTGCGGGTGAGTGGCGGGTGGATGATTTATTTTTGGCTGTGGATTCGGGTGACGTTGTAGCTCATCTGCGCATCTCTAATTATGCAGTGTTTTGCTTTCCGCACTATTTTCAAAGGTCAGCGAAACATTGCTCTCGTAAGGTGTAGAAAAAATTACTCCACTGTGTTGAGCCTTCGACCTCCATCCAAGTCATGTGATCTCAGTTGGTGGTGTCCATATCCATATAAGGCTAGATGTCTTAAGGCGGTGTCTCGAACGGCATCACACCGGCGGCCATCTTGTCACAGGGAAGCTTTCTGGCGAGCTCTGGTATCTGAATTAAGGTGAGTGATCAGCACGAACACAAATCCTCTTATCTCACTGAAATCTTTGAAGGATTTACAAACGGTTTGGTTTCTTACAAACCTTATTAACGTGGCTATAATTCTGGATGCTTGAACATGTTTAAATATATAATATTATATTTATTGATGATAAGTAGGCTATGCAGTGTCATAACTACATCTCTGACGTTTATAACAAGCCAAACCGTTTGAAAATTGGTAGAAGCAAGACGCGCTGCGCAAAAACACTACGTGAACAAACTCGAGGCCCAGAGAGAAGGAAATGAATAGTGGAATATAGTCGTTATTTTTGTTTTGTTTTTGCGCACAAAAAGTATTCTCGTCGCTTGATATACTTAAGATTGAGCCACTGGAGTCACTTGGACTATATTAACGATCTCTTTAATAACTTTTCTGGGCCAGCAAGTTTCAGTCCCTTAGAAGCCTATGGAGGAGTGATCCAGCTGTCAGATTTCATCAAAAATATCTTAATTTGTGTTCCGAAGATGAACGAATGTCTTATGGGGTTGGAACAACATGAGGGTGAGTAATTACTGACAGAATTTTCATTTTTGGGTGAACTAACCCTTTAAGTGCGTTTGAATATGCCTACTTTCCTACTTTATAGTAGGCGAAAACAGTACGTGAAGGAAGCAGTACGTTCGAAACATCAGTATTCATAAAAGAGTAGGCGAGAAGTTCCCGGATGGCTTACTGCTTCCGGACAGATTTTCGAGTGCTCAACCGATGGATACTTTTCTATCCCAGGAGGCCACGCCAGAGGATACGTCATTATCAAACATCGCAGAGATCGGCGACGCGGGTGCTTTCAAATGTGAGTAAACACGGTTCCTTGTGTTAAAATTGCATGTGTTGAACTACTGTAGAGTAAACTGTTAAATTGTTGAAGGTGTAAAGACGTTACACAGTATAGTTGTGATTTTGCTGTAAAAACACGTTTTATTATGTATAACGTTAGCTAACGGGGAGCTCCAGTAAGGACACGTAAGTTACGTCTCTAACGTGGATTTACATAAACCATATACATCTTAAAGTCGCTTATTTTAAATGTCTATTTACATCTGACAGGAAAATCTTCAGTAAGTATTGCAGAAGAGCACATCACAACATGAAATAGACATCTGAGTGATGAATGTGTGCTGTTATGTAGAACAAATCTATAAAGTAATAAACATAAGTTATCTATTTTATTTGTCCATTACTGTTGATAAATTGAGGAACATTTATGTTGGATAAAAAGTTAAAACAACCTCAACATGTAAATATAGTGTTGAGCTCATAAATCAGAGGTAACGTGAATCTTGTCTGGATGTTACAGGGTCAGATGAACAGATGTGTGTTTATCCGGTGGAGAGTGGCTCATGAAGCTGAATGCTGCCATCAAAGGCTTTGAGTGAGTATTCTACAGAAATTAATAACAACAACTATTTCAATATTAAGTTGTAGTTCATTTTAATTATTGTAATTTCAAACAGAGCTATTACAGCACTTTTCTGATTTCTGTGCATTTGCTGCAGATTTTTTGTGGTGGAGCAGGACCTGCAAGGAAAGATGATGACGGCATTTGTGAAAAAAAGCGTTTTGTCTTCTAAATAATACTGAAATCAAATGACATTGTGCGGTTGAAATGACTGCTTTTGTGTTATGTTTGTGCATTTTTGTAGGATCTGAAATGTCAGTAGGCTGGTGTGAGCACTGAGGATGAAGAGCCCAGAGCTGAATCCTGGATATGGTGCCATGGATGAGTCCCTCCATCACTCCACCTGCCCTTCACTCCACCTGCCCTTATGAGACCCTCCATCACTCCTGCCCTCCATCACTCCACCTGCTCTTATTGCCTCAGATTGTAAAGCACAAAACATTACGCAACAACCTCAGGCATGAAGGCACGGCTCACCTCTGGCAGTCAGCTGATTCATCAGAATAAAGCCTCAGAATGGGAACCGCTGTGTTGAGATGGCAGAAGGATGTGGGGTTCAGCGCCTGTAGCCTACATACATGATTGTAGTTTGAATAAAGCTTTGTTTCATGTGTTGACTTGTATATGCATTTGTTTATTGTGTGATGGTGACTTTCATTCATTATTTTACTAATTTATTAATATTTCTCATTGTTGTCAGTAAATAAAATATAATTATTTATGCTTTATTTAATTGTTTGAATGAAAATGCAGATATGTTCACTATATACACATCTAGAGTGTATTCAATCATGCATAGCTATGTCATGACATACATTACATTTTGTTTGTTTTATTGAATTATATCATTTTCAGTAAAAAGTAATATAATTAAGTATTGGTCAGCATTTATTGTTGTTATTATTGTATGTTTTGGGGTGGGATAGCAATGCAATTCATTCTGGGGTAATATTAATTTTTAATATTAATGATACTTACATTTTTCGAATATAAAATCAACAGTTTTCTCCAAAGGCGAATCTTCGCACAGCTGCCCTTTGTGCAGACATTACAAACGCTGAGGAAAATCGTTAGGTAGGGCTGTCGAGTTACTGATGTTATGAGGTATAACGTTTTTTATATATATATATATATATATATATATATATATATATATATATATATATATATATATATATATATATATATACTACAGGGCCGTTGAATGCTTGAATCTGATTGGTTGACGAACGTTCTAAGGTGTGCATTATTTTCAGGGAAACGCACAGCTAAAGTAGTTCCAGGCAGGTCTTGACCGCATTACAGTTCCATATCACTTCGCGTAGTAACTACAGAAAATAGGATACAATTCATAACAAGAAAAAACATTTAGCCCCATGCGCTTGATCTGCAATTTTCAATGTCTAGCTTCACAATCAATAGAAGCATGCAGTTTAATTTTAATAAATAAAATATATAGTCCTGTATCTATAATCAATAGAAAATTAAACTGAATATAGGCTAAATAAATGGATAGTCGTGCAGCATGGATTTTTATTGCAGATAATATAACACATAAATAATTTTACTGATAGGCCTACTTGTTAAAAGGGCTTTGTGTTTCATTTATTTGGCTATAGTCTACTGTCATCTGTCAATAATGAAAGAAAAAAAAGAATGAACGAATTAATTAAAACGAATAAATAAATAAATAATAATATTGACGCACATGCTTTTCTGTCTCATTATTGCAACATCTCTCTCTAATAACTGCATTAATAACTGCATAAAGCCGGGGACACACTTTAAGGCCGGTTATGAATGTAATTTGATACTTATGACTGATCATGCCCAAACGCGTGTTCAGCGCGTTCAGTCTGTGTTCAAAGTCGGTGTTTAAAATCTGATGCGATGAAAACAGTCAGAGAATGTGTCAGCTAGTCGTGTGTCCCCAGCAGCATTAGTCTGCTATCAGTGGCTCAAACCTCCGTTAACTCTAAAATTACGTTTTGGAATTAGCAACGGAGGCATTTAGATGCCTAAATTAGTCCTACATACAAGTTTTAATGACAAAAACTTTACAAACGTCTTGAAATACATAATCTGAACAATGTTTCGAGGTGTGGTAACTGTAGTATAAGCGGAATAATTGACTTCAGGCCGTTGAATTATTAGAAAAATAATGCACATTATAATAAAATATAATTATTTTTAATTATTCCAATTATTCCTTATATATATATATATATATTAGGGGTTTCGCAATATACCGGTGTTGACGATAATCGTGATATTCAAAGCATGAAATATCGACATCATGTTAATTTAGAGTGTGACAATATACCGGTATTTGCGATAACCACAATGTTTAAAATGAATAGGACTTATGATAACATGACACGTAAATACTCCAGCGCCAGTACCTGGTTGACCTCTCAGATGGCAGTATCGCATCCCTCGGACACCTGTCAAATACGACGCAGTGCTCGTCCGTGCCCGCGCCCGCGCAGCTAGATTGAAACACTGTCCACACCCGAAAAAAGTAAGCTCACCAGTAATAAGAACAGAGTTCTTCGGCTTCAAAGAAAACAGCACCTTAAAGGTGGTCGCACACCGGACGAGAAGTGCAGCGCCACGTCTTTAAAATTCGAACACATTCTGTATGAGTGTACACACCGGCGTCCGCGGAGCCCAGCAACGGCTCAGGACCTTGTTCAAAATCCTGCCGCGACACAGAGCGCCATTTACATAGTTTTATATTAAATTTACATTATATTTGTCTCAAATCATCCTAAATGATTTAACCCTGTGCTGCAATATACATTCAATTTTACATTTATTTACAGAAATCAGCTGCTTGAATGAAAATTGCTGATGTTATCGGATTTTCAGGTGATATTCTCAATTCATTCAGTTAACGGACGCTCTGAGGTAAAGTGTTCAGATTACAGACTCAGCAACTATTGTATTTAATTGTACAGTATAATCATAACATAGTACAGACATTATCTCAATTCCATAATGTCCTTAAACATAATGATATTGCTGGCCATAAACTGAGAAAGTGCGCGTCCGGTGTGCGATACCTCGAGTTGTCATAGACGCGACGCGGCTATTATTAGTCATGGAATGGGATGGAAACGTGACATTAACTGTTGACAGGGGGTTTCTGTGTTCATATATTTAAAAAAGGGTGATTTATTAAAATAAAGAACCCCGTTTTTTTTACTCATCTTATTTTTATATTTGTATTTGCACTTGATTTTTTTTGTTGTTGTTGTTCAAATCTGCTATCTGCATGACTTTATTGGCAATAGGTTTAAGAGCTTTTCAGTTTTTGAGCTTTTTGAGTTAAGAGCTTTTTCAGGGTTAAATATAAGAACTTAAATCAACCCTAAATGTATTAACAAAATAAATGGGCAGCAGTTTCTTCAAAAAGACCACAAAATGAGCAAGTTTAATCAATATCAAGATATTTAGATGAATTAAACGTGTCGGTCAAATCTTTTAAGTTGTTGCACGTGTGATAACGCGTCGTAGGTCACATGATAACGTCAACATGGCAGATGTTCAGTTCGCATTCATACTCAAGGAGATCTGGCTATAAAGTACCTACTCTTTTAGCGCTCGTTAAAGGGTTAGTTCACCCAAAAATGAAAATTCTGTCAGTAATTACTCACCCTCATGTTGTTCCAACCCCGTAAGACCTTCGTTCATCTTCGGAACACAAATTAAGATATTTTTGATGAAATCTGAGAGCTGTCTCACTCCTCCATAGGCTTCTATGTGACTGAAACTTGCTTGCTGAAACAGTGACTACGTTTACATGCAGCCAATAACCCGTTCAAAACCGGGATATTAGCAATAACCCGGTCACGCACGGCCATGTAAACACCGGCAAAAACCCAAATATGCTCATATCCCGGTTTTTAAAAACCTGAATATGATCCCTGGATATGCCCCTTTTCTAACCTTAATATTTGGCCATGTAAACGCGTATCGGCATATCCCCATCAAAAGGAACATTGATTTGTGTTCTGCGCATGTTCTATTCGCAAGGAATCTTGGTCTTTTGAGTAGAGGCGGCGCATACAAAAACCCGCATGCAGTATAGGCCTACCGGAAGTAAACAAGAAGTAGAGGAAAAACATGGCGAGACGCAGCACAGCACCACACTTTTGGAGTGAGGAGGAAAGCGCAAACAAAGGCAATCGCTATCTGCCCCGAACTATTCATCATCCGCGTGCTGCTGCTGTTGTTGTTGTCTTTGGATACAGGAAGAAGAATCGGAAATGACGCATATTGCGTCTTAAGGTTGTCCGTACGTCCAGACGCTAACCGTGCGTCGCCGTTTACATCGGGATATTGCCAATTGATTACAAATTCCATGTAGCCTATACAGGAGTAACTCTCTCTGCTCACGCATGTAAACGGGTTATTCCGAATGGTTCAGAAACCCAAATATAACTGTAGAAAAGGCCCCAAAGTTATGTTTGTGTTCATATTATTTAGTACAGTTGACCATATTGTGAGTTATGTTTTACGTTACTGCCGTTTATTCAGTGCTTGTAATAGGATAGCGGACGCGCGCGCTGGTTTGTATATTGTATGTGATGTCACGCAGTTAGTATGCAGTATGAAAGATAGTCTGTCGGTTGTCAAAGTTAGTACGCAGTACGATAGAGATCGTCAGTCAGTTGGATTCTCATTGTGAGCGACATTTTTCCTCGGAGTGTGCGTGAATGAGAAAGAAACCACACTCAAATTACGCACTGAAAATTACTGATACAAGAAAGAGGAAAGAATAAACAGAATAATAAGAAATATCTCTCAGCTCGTCATTTCATACTCTGGAATATATGGCCTTAAGAGGTGTTCTGGCCGACACTCCTGAGTGAACCTGGTGATAAACCCAGAATTAGCACCTAGACTGAGCGTCTACCCATTATCTTCACTTCATTGATGGTCCTTCGAGCCGGATCACTGGGTTTATGTCAGAGATGGAATTACATCCAGAGTATGATGCTTGTGGTACACGTCCCAAGCGGCACATTCGCCCACCTGTGCGCTATGCAGATTATGAGGTCGATTATCGAGGCTACATCGATGAGAGGTACAGAGAGGAATTAGAGAGTACTCACCAGGAGGGAAATGCCAGGATGACACCCCTCACCTCCCCTTATGACTCTCCCCTTCGCCTGCAGAGGCGGGATGCTATTCTTCAGGAGATGGACCTGGGCTATAGGGCGGAGAACCAACAGCACAGCCAGAAGAATCAGCTAGCCCCCCAGCGGTTTCCGGAGAGAGAGTTTAGGGAACAGCTACGAGATTACTCTACTCCCCTACCTTCAGCGCTGCACCCCATACATCCACAGGAGGAGTGCCGAGTTGAGTTAGATGACATTCGTCATGAAAGACACCTCCTGCAGCAGACACAGCGGCACATGGCATCAGACTTAGTCGAGCTTAGAGCGTTGCGAGCAGACATGAGACAGTTAGTAGATGCTGTTCGCAACATGCAGAGTCCTACCTCTATTCATACCAGAAAGCCAGAGTTAACGGTGATGTCGCCACGGCCATCTGTTGAAAGTGAATCTAGAGCTGAGGAAGAGGATGATTGGCCTGCACCACCACCATGGCCAGACCCAGTAATGGACGAGCTTCCGCCAGATCCACCTATGGCACCATCTCTTATTAGGAGAATAGATGAGGTTCCAAGAATTAAGGAAGAAGCACTGCCAGCCCCAGCTCCTGACATGTATGTGGGTCAGCCACAAGTTAATCACTCAGCACGTGGGGCCCTTCCTACTGCAAAGCCATGGGATGACACTGCCCGTCATCTATCGCCCTGGCTCAAGCCTGTTCAGTTTCCTCCACAGCCACACAGATTACCTCCAGCTGAGTCCAAGTACCCTACGGCTTATGGTGGTCAACGGAGTGAGCTTGGCTGTAACCTAACGCCCCAACAACGACATCCGGGCATGGCACGTACACAGCCCCTGTCCTTTAGCTCACCTCAGGGTCATAACTACGTCTCAGAGCCAAGTTACCGGGGGCCACGCCCAACAATCCGCAATTTCTCAAGTCGGGACCCAAGTGAGTTCGCACGGCTCAAGATCTCATTGGAGAACCTCTTACCACATGATGCTTCTGAGTTGTTTAAATACCAAGTGTTGGTTGATCACCTGCAACTAGAAGAAGCCAGGTTAATAGCAGATGCTTACCTTAACTCCCCAACACCCTTCTCAGACACAATGGTTGCCCTGAATGACAAGTTTGGCCAACCACATCAGATAGCGCTGAGGCGTATTGCTGCTGTGATGGACTCACCAGACATAAGGCGGGGAGACTTTGTTGCATTTGAGAAGTTTGCACTCCAGATACAGTCACTGGTGGGGATGCTGAAGACACTAGGCCACGAGGGTGAAGTAGAACTACAGTGTGGCTCACATGTTGCTCGTCTCCTGAGCAAGCTGCCGCCTGAGCAGAGAGCGGAGTTTCGCCGCTGCATGTACCATCAGGGCACACAAACCCACACCTTAACTAATTTTTCAGATTGGTTGAAATACGAATCTTGGTGCCATGATTCTGAAGGACAGTTAGCTGTGAGAGGAGCTAGAGAGAAGCCGGTGTCCAGATATGAGGGTAGGAAGGGTAAGCAACCTACCACTGTCCTCCATGGTGCGAAGGATACAGCTAAGAAACCTGAGACTTCAGTGCCAAGCCGCTCCTTCAAAGGGAACAAGAGCAAGCCATATTGTCCATTCTGCAATAATGAGGAACACTACCTTAGCCAGTGTACAGAGGTATCCAGGCTAACAAAGGATCAGCTGACTGAATGGATAAGGAGCAACAAGAGGTGTTGGCGATGTGCACGGCCACACCAAGCGGCCCAGTGCAGCTTAAAGAAGACATGTAGCCTCTGCCAAGGGAAACATCTTCAGGTTCTGCATGAGGTGAATATGAGGTCACCCAAGGAGGCAGTGTCAACACCGGCAGCGGAAAGCCAAGGCCCAACAGAGGTTCTGTATCTGGACAGACCCACTGAAGGCAGTCGGGTCCTTCTGAAAGTTGTCAAAGTCCGCATTCACTATGGTGACCAATCAATCAACACCTATGCCATACTTGATGACGGTTCGGAGAGAACTATGCTGTTGTCAGATGCTGCAGAGAAGCTAGGTGTGCAGGGGATTCAGGAGGATCTACCACTACGCACAATTAGAGATGAAGTGCAGACCCTCCGTGGTGCATCAGTGTCATTCTCTATTTCTTCGCCGTCAAAGCCAAAGACCAAGTTCAAGATTGTAGGTGCCTTCACCAGTGGCCGTATTGGACTAGCTGCCCATACTTACCCCATGGATCAACTGCGGAAAACCTACAAGCACCTCACTGGCCTTCCCATACGGACTCTTATAAATATCAAGCCCCTGCTTCTCATAGGGAGTGACCATCCCCATCTTGTCACTCCCATTGAACCTGTCAGATTGGGACCTCCAGGTGGGCCTGCTGCCATCCGCACAAGGCTGGGCTGGACTCTGCAGGGCCCAGCGAGTGTAGTCCGTCACCTCGCCCAACCACAGCAGTGTCTATTTACAACAGTAACACCCCAGGTGAGCGAGCTGATGAAACATGTTGAGAGATTATGGCAGGTCGACACTGTCCCATTCAGAAGCGAGAAACTAGTTACTCGTTCAAGGCAGGACCAAGAGGCCATCAGCATCCTGGAGACCAAAACCATCAGGGTGGAGGTTGATGGCATTCTCCGTTACGCCACCCCACTGCTCCGCCGGAAAGACATGCCGCTCCTTCAGGCTACTAAAGAAGCCGTCATGCCCAGTTTACGGAGTGTAGAGAGGCGACTTGCCAGAGATCCTGCACGGGCTGAAGCTTACAGAGTGGAGATGGAGAAACTTATAAAGGCGGGCTCTGTCATCAAGTGTGAACCGAAAGTTTCAGACGAGGAAGGTTGTGAGGAATGGTATATCCCTCACCATATGGTGAGCCATAATGGCAAGAATAGGTTGGTTTTCAACTGCTCCTATCAGTATCGAGGGCAGAACCTCAACGATCATCTACTGCCTGGTCCGACCTTAGGAGCATCACTACTGGGAGTTCTGCTAAGATTCCGAGAGCATGCAGTTGCAGTTAGCGGCGACATTAGAGGCATGTTCCACCAAGTTCGCCTCCTCCCAGAGGATCGTGCTCTGCTCAGATTTCTTTGGCGTGACATCAGTCAAGAAGGACCTACTGCAGTGTATGAGTGGCAAGTGCTACCGTTTGGTACAACATGTAGCCCTTGCTGTGCCACATTCGCCTTACAACGCCATGTCTCGGATAATAGCCAGCCAGATGAAGATGTGAGGATATCCGTTCTGAAATGTTTTTATGTGGATAACTGCCTCCAGAGTGTCCCCACAATTGCTGAGGCGAGGCATCTAGTCGACAAACTACGAGCCCTTCTTGCATCTGCAGGCTTCGATCTACGTCAGTGGGCCAGCAACGAACCAGGTGTAATAAGTCACCTACCAGAAGAGAGCTGCTCGGCTAGTGTTGAGCTATGGCTGGCTCAGAACAAGACAGATACCCCAGAATCTACTCTAGGGCTAAGCTGGCTCTTCCACACTGATGTCCTTGGTTACAAGCATCGTCATGTGGAGTACGGTATCCCCACGATGCGTAACATCTACAAGGTGCTGGCGAGTCAGTATGACCCCTTGGGCTTCATCTTACCCTACACCACCAGGGCTAAGATAATTGTCCGACACCTTTGGGACAAACACAGGGGATGGGATGATCCACTACTACCGGAGAAGCTTCTGCAGCAGTGGAAAGACTGGGAAGAAGAACTTCAAGTCTTACCTCAAATCACTCTGCCCCGACCGTACTTGTCAAAGTCCGTGGACATCTCCGGTCTTCAGAGAGAGGTGCATGTATTTTGCGACGCCTCAGAAGAGGCTTATGGTTCAGTGGCGTACCTCCGGACCACTGACAGACACGGTGAAGTGTATCTGTCATTCCTGATGGCCCGTTCCAGAGTCGCGCCTAAGCGATTTCACTCTATGCCCCGATTAGAGCTCTGTGCTGCCCTTACTGGTGCACAGCTCTCACAGGTGTTGAAGAGGGAGCTTACCATCCACATTGATCGGACAACCCTTTGGTCAGATTCCACAACGGTGCTGACATGGCTGAGGTCTGAATCCTGCCGGTTTAAGGTCGTTGTGGGCACCCGCGTGGCCGAGATACAGGAGCTGACTGACGGGCATGCCTGGAGATATGTTGATAGCGCTAGAAACCCTGCTGATGACTTAACACGAGGAAAGAAGCTGCGAGAGCTTGTTCAGCCAAATAGATGGAGCCTGGGACCTGCCTTCCTCCTGAACAGTCCAGACTCATGGCCAGAGGACCACACTGTTGACCAAGCAGAAGATACCTCAGAGCTGCGCAAGTCTATCTTCTGTGGGGTCGCCGCAGTTGCATCAAGCCAGTCGACTTCAGACGTGGGCCAATACAGCTCGTGGAAGGAGTTGCTGGAAGTGACAGTGCAGGAGCTGCATGGGGCGGCCAACTCTAATGATCAGCCCACAGCTGAAGATTACCGACTGGCTGAACAGTTGATACTTCAGAGGGCTCAGAGGGATAGTTTTCAGCAGGAGTACAGCCTCCTGAAAGCTGGTAAACCCGTTCCCAGCAGCAGTCGACTTCGCACGCTGTCTCCAGAGCTGGATGAAAAGGGAGAGCTCATCCGTGTTGGAGGACGACTCCGTCGAGCAGAAGGCCTAGAACTGACCACTCTTCATCCAGTCATCTTAGACCCAGGTCATCGGGTGACTACGCTCTTGATCCAAGACTTTGATAACCGCCTCCATCACCCAGGCTCAGAGCGGGTGTTCGCTGAGCTTCGACGCTCCTTCTGGATCCTGCGAGGGCGTGAGGCTGTCCGGCGCTACCAGTATAGCTGCGCTGACTGTCGACGATGGAGGGCAAAACCTGCAGTGCCGAAGATGGCAGACCTGCCATCAGCCCGTCTGCGCCTTTTCAAGCCTGCCTTCTATTCTACGGGGATGGACTGCTTTGGGCCATTTGAGATCAAAGTGGGCCGGCGCCGGGAGAAGAGATGGGGGATCATTTTCAAGTGCCTCACAACTAGGGCGGTGCACTTGGACCTCCTTACCTCCATTGATACAGATGCTTTCCTGATGTCACTTCGTCGGTTTATTGCCCGTAGAGGAACGCCTGCAGAGCTGTTTTCCGATCAGGGGACAAATTTCAAGGGAGGTGAGCGAGAACTCCGTGAGACCTTCGTTGGAATGTCTAACGACTTACAACGTCAACTTGCACCCCAGAAGATCTCCTTCCGCTTTAACCCCCCAGCAGCTCCCCACTTCGGAGGGGTGTGGGAGAGGGAGATACGCTCAGTTAAGAGCGCACTCTATGCCACAGTCGGTGCTCAGTCTGTTCCAGAAGAAGTGCTTCGCACCGTTCTTACTGAGGTGGAAGCGATTCTTAACAGTAAGCCCTTGGGTTATGTGTCTTCAGATGCCAGTGACCCAGATCCAGTGACTCCCAGTGTTCTTCTTATGGGGCGGCCTGATGGTTCGCTACCTCAGGTAGTCTACCCTGAAAGTGAGCTCATCTCTCGCCGCCGTTGGAAACACTCTCAAATCTTGTCTGATCACTTTTGGGCCCGTTTCATCCGACTCTATGTGCCGAGTCTGCAAGCTCGCCAGAAGTGGCAGGCTACACCAGCTGACATTGCAGAGGACTGTGTAGTGATGATCGCTGATCCACATCTTCCAAGAGCCCTCTGGCCCATTGGAAAAGTAGTCAAGACTCATCCCAGCCCTGACGGGCACATCAGGTCCGCTGATGTAAAGGTGAAGGAGAGAATCTACACCCGGCCAGTTGCCAGGCTGGTTGTCCTCCCTGCACTTCCTTCTGGAGAAGATGGAGACGGTTCCACTCCTGCCTCTAGACCCCAGCTATAGAACTTTGTTGCCTTTAATGATGAGCGAATATATTACATACATTCGGGGGCGGCTGTAGAAAAGGCCCCAAAGTTATGTTTGTGTTCATATTATTTAGTACCGTTGACCATATTGTGAGTTATGTTTTACGTTTACTGCCGTTTATTCAGTGCTTGTAATAGGATAGCGGACGCGCGCGCTGGTTTGTATATTGTATGTGATGTCACGCAGTTAGTATGCAGTATGAAAGATAGTCTGTCGGTTGTCAAAGTTAGTACGCAGTACGATAGAGATCGTCAGTCAGTTGGATTCTCATTGTGAGCGACATTTTTCCTCGGAGTGTGCGTGAATGAGAAAGAAACCACACTCAAATTACGCACTGAAAATTACTGATACAAGAAAGAGGAAAGAATAAACAGAATAATAAGAAATATCTCTCAGCTCGTCATTTCATACTCTGGAATATATGGCCTTAAGAGGTGTTCTGGCCGACACTCCTGAGTGAACCTGGTGATAAACCCAGAATTAGCACCTAGACTGAGCGTCTACCCATTATCTTCACTTCAATAACCATAACCCGAATATTGACAGCTTGTAAACGTAGTCACTGTTGTACGTCACACGCATCACACACATGACCAGCGTGGCCAATAGTGAGCCTACGTGTGACGTGTAACACAGACGCGCTGCGCAAAAACACTACGTGAACCAACTCGAGGCCCAGAGAGAAGGAAATGAATAGTGGAATAAAGTCGTTATTTTTTTTTTTTTGCGCACAAAAAGTATTCTCGTTGCTTGATATACTTAAGATTGAGCCACTGTAGTCACTTGGACTGTATTAACGATCTCTTTAATAACTTTTCTGGGCCAGCAAGTTTGAGCTTCTATGGAGGAGTGATCCAGCTCTCAGATTTCATAAAAAATATCTTAATTTGTGTTCCGAAGATGAACGAAGGTCTTACGGGGTTGGAACAACATGAGGGTGAGTAATTACTTACAGAATATTCATTTTTGGGTGAACTAACCCTTTAAGTAAGTACTTATTGAAATTAAGTACCTACTCATTGAGTATACGGTTTCGAACGCAGCCACAGCCTTTATTATATGATATCTATGGTGGTGTCCACCTGAGTTGACATCACTTTTTTAATGACGTAGCCTACGACTCGCATTTAGTGGGGAATATCTGATTTGTCTGCTTACATGGCACACGTAAATGCACGTATCCGATTCATATCTGATTTATCACCACATATGAGTGAGGCCTGAATCCGATCTGAGAAAATCGGAATCCATGCATTTTTTTCCTGCTTACACGTTGACCGGTCATATCCAATCTGTGCCACATGAGAGGAAAAAATCGGAATTGGGTCACTTGAACCATGCAGTGTAAATGGGGCCTTTGTCACATGGCAGAAAGATTAAAGAAACAAGAAGTAAATGACCTGCAGATTCACTGAACACAAACCTGCTAAACTGCAGATTTTGTTGGAAAATATATCACTTGTAGTTAGGGTCAAAAGTTCAGTTGAGTTCTCAAAAAAAAAGTTATCAAAAGAGCAGGTCAAAGTTCAGTTCTGTAAGTTAACAAACCAATTTGCTATACATTATAAATTTGACTTGAAATAATATTATGATGAATAAGTAAAACTAAGCCGGACTCGAGGTAAGATTTCATTTAAACCTTAGTGACTAAATACACATTAGGAGCAAATATAGGCTTAGATGTTTCTTATAAGTTCTTTGATCATTCAATAACATTTCTATCCTTGAAAATGAAAAGGGAAGAACAATGGCAGAATCTTCACCAACATCAACAAAAGCAAGAAAAACCAGGAGACGGAGTATTGAGGATACACCTCCATGTAAGTCAATAAACAAAAAATAAAATAAAAACAAGAAGAATGAATTAGTGCATGAATAACTTTCACTCTTCTCATATAATATTTAATATGTAGTTCAGGAGTGTACAGCAGCAGATAATAAAATCATTTCAAATCAAGATTTCAAATCAATATTGCTCCATCGTGTATTTATTTATTTGGTACAGTAAGTGTTCGTGTAATGAGCTTCACATTAGGGTTCTGATCAGCTTGTCTGGGTTCATTTTGCAGTAATGACCAGCTGACTGTACATGATCTCTAATATATTTGAGTTTCTTCAAAGACGTCACTCTTTGTCTCTAGACATTCTTTACATTCAACCAACTTCATGAGGTGCATCATGGGAGTCTTTATAAACAGTATTAAATGAGCCCATTTATAATAATAAGGCTAATAATACTTATTATTATTGTTATTTAAGTCCTTCAAGCAAAAGCCATTCAATCAAAAAGTCAAATGTGTTTCCAAACTTTAGACTAGAAGTGAAGGTGATTTATCTTCTTCATTTCTCTCTCCAGTGATGTCTTCCTCCAGTGGTCCACTGACTGAGGAGCTTCAGTGCTCTATATGTCTGGACGTGTTCACTGATCCAGTCAGCACTCCATGTGGACACAACTTCTGCAAGACCTGTCTGAATAAGTGCTGGGACAACAGCCAGACCTGCAACTGTCCATATTGTAAAGAAACATTCAAGCACAGACCTGATCTCAAGATTAACACCACACTCCGAGAAGTTGTAGATCACTATAAAAAGAAAAGTCCTGAGAAAAAAACTGAAGTTCTGAAAAAAGCTGAAGTTCTGTGTGACGTCTGTGAGGAAAGAAAGCTGAAAGCCCTGAAGTCGTGTCTGGTGTGTCAGATCTCTTACTGTGAAACTCACCTGAAGCCTCATTCGAGAGTGGCAGGTTTAAAGAAACACAAACTGATCAATCCTGTGAGGAATCTGGAGGACTATATATGTCAGAAACATGAGAGACCTCTGGAGCTGTTCTGTAGAGATGACCAGACATGTGTGTGTCCGATCTGCACTGTAACAGACCACAAGAACCACAACACTGTTCCTATAGAAGAGGAGAGTGAAGAGAAGAAGGTAGAAGTTACTGACAAACTAATTTTAAATGGCTCTTATCATGAGGAAACACATGTTCTTTGATATAAATGAATCAGTTTGTGTGTTGAAAACATATTGTGTGTTGTTCTCTGTCTATAGACTCAACTGATGAAGACACAGAAAGACACACAGCAGATGATCCAGGACAGAATCAAGAAGATTCAAGACGTCAAACACTCAGCAGAAGTCAGAAAAGTGAGTTTAAAATAATTTAATTTAATTAAATTAATTTTAATATCTATCATTGTTTATTGAATTGTTGTATAAAAGCAATTTCACACTCAGGGACCTATCTTGCACCCAGCGCAATTGACTTTGTACACCGACGCATGTATCATTCCTATTTTGCACCCGCGCACAGCGGACTTTTCCCTCCACAGACGCACGTCGGGTAACTAAGAAATACACTTGCGCTCCCCGGGGTGGTTCAGCGCAAAGAGGAGGCGTGTTCCGGCGCAAACGTTCCCTCATGCTATTTTGCAGGTTTAAAAAACAATTCCGTCACTGACCGAAAAAACCTAGTTTAAAGTCAGTGGCGCATTGCGCATGTTATTCATATGCTATTTTAAGGGCGCATGCTTGGCCATAATCAATGTAGCGTGTGCACAACGCGCATACACTTTGATTCTCTCATCTAAAACACAGACGCAGCAGTTTTCATTTTTGCAAATCATAGCCTACATTATTACGATAGATAGATAGACAGTTTATTATAAAAGCATACATCTAGCTTACACATTTACCCAAATTATCATACGCCTGTTTAACCGAAGTTAATTTGGGTGTGTTTCTCCATCCCCAACGTCCCTGACGAGAACGTCGTTCTCCTCGGCTGTGAACCGCTCCTGGCGCGCGCCTGGCAAATCCGCCGTTATAATAGTAATCCGCTATAGAACAAGCGCACCTGCTCTTAAAGGGAATGCGAGATGTCGCTCCGATTGGTTTATTTCACGTTACGCCCAAACCACAGAATAATGAAGCTACTTCAGACGAACCCATTTTAGATTTGCGTCGGGCGCAAGAGTCATTTATTCCGCCGGTATAATAGCAACAGCGCCCAAGACCCGCCCACAAAGTTACTTGCGTTTTGCGCTTAATACTTGCGTTTCAGATCGTTAAAATAGGGCCCTCACAGTCACACTGCTGGTCTATGGAGCTTATAATATGACAAAATGATTTGATTTTGAATTGTGTAAATTTGAATTATTTGCAAGTGTAATCTAACAAAATTTAATTTTAGGTGGTAGTTTAAATAGTTTTTTGTCATATTATAAGCTCCATACTGGTCTGAATATCGACGCGTCTGTGATTTCCCTGATCACTTAGTAAAGTAATAACACATCTCTCCTCAACAACACACATGATTTGAGGAATCATTCAGTGCAAACTGTGCAGAATGAGGGATTTTGAAAACCGGCTAAAACACTGAAGTATGAGAAATAATAACACTGATTCTTCTCTTAACAAACACCACTAATAATGTGTTGATTGTCCTGGTTGAGCAGAGAAACACAGAGAAGGAGAAAGCAGCCCGTGTGGAGCTCTTCACTGATCTCATCCGCTCCATTGAGAGATGTCAGACTGAACTGCTGGAGATGATGGAGGAGCAGCAGAAAGCAGCAGAGAAACAGGAGGAAGAGCTCATTGAAGAGCTGGAGCAGGAGATCACTGAGCTAAAGATGAGAAACACTGAGCTGGAGCAGCTCTCATACACTGAAGATCACCTCCACCTCCTACAGGTCAGTCAACATCTCTCTGATCAATGATAATGCAGTATATGACACCATAACACTCCCCATGCTGAAGGATTTCTCCTCTCTCCTGCTGTAGATTTACTCATCCCTGTGCAGCTCTAGAAACACCAGGAACTGGTCTGAGATCAGTGTGAAGACTGATGAGAGTCTGGAGACTCTGAGGAGAGCTCTGACTAAACTGCAGGACTCTCTACAGGAGAAACTCACGCAAACTGGTACAGCAATATCAAATACACCGTACAGATACATATATTTATCATCTTTTAATATCAGTAATGAAGAATGAGTCTGTTAAAGCTGAAATAAGAGAAGTGTGTGATCATGTGTTTGTGTCTCATTATCATCACAGTTCTTCTTGAAGAGAGCAGGTCATATTCATCTCTAATTTCAGGAAACATGCAGTAAATTCATCTTGTACTAGAAGCTTCATCACTGTAACCAGAACCTTGAGGCTTTAGTAAATCTGTGAACACTTTTAGATGAGAAACAACAGAAAGAAACATTCATTTTCTGCCATTTTCAGTCTTTTCAGCTGTTTCATCTAAATGTTGTGATTATGTGTCATTAATGTGTGATTTTATGTATAAAATCAGTTTAGCAGAAGAAAATCAAATCGATAGACATCATGAATGTCTATTCATGCAGATTTGTTCTTTTTTTTTGAGGAATATTTCTGACCTGTATCAAACAGCTTCGCAGCGCTGGGCTTCTCTAAGGTTATTATTTATAGTGTTGTCTTTGCTGAATAACCACAACACTAATACACTCCAAAACTGAGATAAATAACATTAGGCATAAAAATATCTAAAATAAAAATTTCATAAAATGTTCACAAAACATTCCCAAAGATGTTCTAAAAAGGAGGAATATTTCGAGCTCAAACACAATAGGAGTTCAGGGATTCTCTAAATATCAGCAGAGAAACATTGATCAGATAAAACATGATGTTGTTCACAATTCTTTAAATATAACCTTAAATCTTGTCTATAATTCCACACATAAACATGTCAAAGATCTGATGGTGTTTTATTGTCATTAGTCTCTACAGAACTGAAGAGGAGACAGCAGTATGCAGGTACAGTGTGCTGTCTGCACTACACTAGATTACATTCAGATACTCACAGCTTCATCACTGACCGACAGTATGATTAAACACTGATTACATATTACACACATCATCACTAAATATCTGTATTGTGAATTTGTGATTTATATTCTCTGTTTTCTCAGTGGATGTGACTCTGGATCCTGATACAGCTCATCCTAAACTCATCCTGTCTGATGATGGAAAACAAGTGAGACATGGAGACATTTGGAAGAAACTCCCAGACAAACCAGAGAGATTTGATAAATGTGTAAATGTCCTGGGAAAGGAGGGATTCTCCTCAGGGAGATTTTATTTTGAGGTGCAGGTGAAGGGAAAGACTGAATGGTATTTAGGAGTGGTCAGAGAATCCATTAACAGGAAGGGAAAATTCACACTGAGTCCCAGTAATGGATACTGGACTGTGATTCTGAGGAATGGGAATGAATATGATGCCTGTGCTGGTCCTGATGTCTCTCTGTGTGTGAGTGTGAAGCCGCAGCGGGTCGGTGTGTTTGTGGATTATGAGGAGGGTCTGGTCTCCTTTTATGATGTGGAGTCCAGCTCTCATCTCTACTCTTTCACTGATCAGTCTTTCACTGGGAAACTCTATCCATATTTTTGCCCGGGCCTTAATGATGGAGGTAAAAACTCAACTCCACTAATCATCACACCTGTAGGAGCTAAATCTAATACTTTAAGCTACTGAGTTGTTTGGTCCCGGAGTAATTAAGTTGACTCACTTGCTTGCATTTTGATGTTACATTGTCTACTTCCTCCATAAGAAAAGAGAAGACCATTCTTCCGTTGCATCACCATACACTTTTATTGACTCCACAACACCACCGTGCATAATGTCCAATTTTGCTTTTTCTTTGTATTAGAGAGAAGTTGACATTCATTCACTGCTTTCGCTATTGCGGTCAAAACTTTTTTGCCTTTCCGGGTCAACACACCTATCTACAACATAAGGCTACCTATATACACTGATATCACAGCGCCACTCAATGGTCAAAAATAAGAACAACACATAACCCTTATGAACACATTTTGGCTCCTACATACTGACTCCTAATTGTAAATGGTAAACAAACCTAACAATTCAAATACAATGAAAAAAGGAGCCAAAAACATTACCATAAGTCTAAATGGTGTTATTTACACTTCATGTAATAGACAAAGCTTTGTTATTGGTCTTTCAATGATGCTGGATTTAGTCTGCAGCCTCACAGAACGCACCAGACCATGCTTATCTGGAAAAACCTCTATTTTTTTATCTTTTTTTTTTTTTTAATGAATGAAGGTTTATTCGGTTACTAAAACATAGGACAGAATATATGTACAGAAAATTCATTACAAACAAAGTTGGTAACCGAAAAGGTGTAGGCTGAAGCCATGGCTTATTACGCCTACCCTATTTAGAAAACAACATCTACCCATCAAAATTTAAGCATAAACAATATGCATGTATAAACATATACATACATACACACATACATATATATACATATATACATATTCACTGCTTGTGTTGTTTCAATTTATGCACAACAATTATACATAAACTTATCTTAGACAATTTTTCTTAAGCATCCATATATTTGTCAAAAATTAAGATTTTAAGCTGTTTTTTTAAATAATGAATGGAATTGCTCCTCTTAAGATCATCGGTGAGACCAAGTCGACTCCTTTTACCGAAATGGTGTTCATTTTAAGGTTTGTCCTGACCATTTGTTTTTTAAACATGTTCTCTCCTCTTAGGTTATATTTCTGTTCCCTATTTTCAAACAAACATAGTATATTTTCAGGAAATATTTTCCTATTGACTTTGAACATAAAGACAACAGTATTCAGACTGACTAGATCGGGAAATTTTATTGCTTTGAATTTGCAGAATATTGAGTTTGTCGGTTCATTATATGGTGAATGATTGACTATCCGTATGGCTTTTTTTTTGTAAAATAAAAATAGGTTTTGTGTTTGTGGTGTAGGCATGCCCCCATATTTCAACACGGTAAGAAAAGTATGTAACAATAAGAGAACAATACAGAATATACAGAGAGGGCGTATTTAGAAAATACTTGGTTTTATGTAATATAGCTATTGTTTTGGACAGTTTTGATTGAACATGAGCGATGTGTGGTTTCCAGGATAATTTATGGTCTAATATTATTCCAAGAAATTTGTTTTCATACACCCTGTAAGACTGAAAATACTGGTTGGAGCCCTGGTCTGAGACAAAAGGGCCTTGCTGGCTAATTAGCATTCGACCTCCCCCATACAGCCTGACTTCCTCCCAGAAACAACAAAGAACTCACACAAGAACATGGTTTAATGTGAATGTTTATCATTGACTGTTATGTTTTTGGTGTCATTTGAAATGTCTCAAAGTGAGTGGTACAGATATCTCATATCCAGATAGATAAAATAAAAGGTAATACGGTTTATAGAAGTTTAGAGAAAACTGGTTAAGTCATTTGAGGGTGGCCTCCCCCATCCCCCATGTCACCTGGTCAGGGGGATAAAGGAAGGTGTGCTCCCGCACTCTGGGCTCTCTTCTTGGCTGGACACAAATGGAATAGGTTCTCTCTCTCTCTCTCTCTCTCTCTCTCTCTCTCTAAGATTATTTGGTGTAACCAATGTATAACCATGTTTTAGATATTTGAATTGATTGTGGAATTGATCTCTGATATCTGAAATATTAAATTGTAACATGATTATTCTAACTGATTTTGACATTGTTCATTTAATGGTTAAAAGGAATAGTCAAACATTCGCTCACTTTTAGTGAGGCACAAATATTATTAAAACCTTTCATTTATGGTGTAACTACTCGCTGGTTATTAAACAGTCCACGCTTCCGAAGTACTGATGTCCATTTTTTGTTTATTGAAGAGACACAGTGAAAAAAGGAAACAAACCATCATTTTACACACAACACCACTACGGACACAAAACCAAACATAATATACAAAACATTAACACTTTTACCGTATTCGCCTGGTAACCAGCAGAAGATTAAGTCAGGAGCACTAACGTGTATCTGAATTCACCTCTCATCATTCAGTTGACGCTAACACGTCCAGGTGGAATAAATCAGCACGGGTCACATGACACTCATCTTAAATAAGCTAAATAATAATAATAAAGTACAAATGGCAAACCAAATTATGAAATTATCACAATACACAAAGATACACATTTAAACTATAAAGTAAAAAAAAAAAACATTAACCACCGAAATCACCAAAATGTCATAACCCACAGCTGACCTTCCAGCGTCAGCTACACTCCCACCAAATTACCATTGAGTAACAAATAAAAAAAACAGCAAAAGAAAACAAAACACCTACAAAATACAACCAATCAATGGTAATTTCCAGGCTCCAAGATGAAAACAACAACAATTCAAAAAGCATAATTCATAATTACACATCCTTACACTAAAATGAACAAATTGTTCACCATACTTCACATTTTAATATTCACCAATATTACAGTTTTTCTCGATTGCTTAAACACATTTCTTGAAACCATGCCTCGTATTCTCAAAACTATAAACACAAATCCATAACGTCTCACCCAATTCCCCAAACATCCTATTTTCAGGTCAAAATGAAGCTCTACACTCAAAACCGTTCACTCTTGCTGAAAAACCAAACTTTGCCCTCAGACAGGACACACAAGCCCTCAAAATCACACACACTACACTCTAAAAAATGCTGGGTTAAAAACAACCCAATTTGGGTTATTTGGCAACCCAGCGCTGGGTAAATATTGGACAGAACACATGCTGGGTTATTTTGACCCAGCAGGTTGGGTTTTTATACATTAACCCATCTGCTGGGTTGTTTTTAATCAGTGCTGGGTCAAACAACCCCCATGCTACAGGTTATTCATTTTAGATAATAATAATAAAAAAACGAATAAAAAAAAAACCACAAAAATATTAATAACAATAATAACACTACTGTTTATTGATTCAATTAATGTGTTTATTCCAGGAAATTAATATAATCATAAATACATTCATATTAAAAAAAAAAAAAACAGTTAGACATCTGCAACATAAACGGAGGCCCACAAAAATCATTTGTGCTAAAATGTTGGTATGTTAAAAGATTATAAAATAGTAAGATTCTCGAAATTCAAAACTCTATACTTACAAACTGTAAAATAGCTATAGCTAAAGATTCTCTTCACAAAGAATACAATAAAAAAACACATAAGTACATACATTGCAATTCACTTAAATAAGCAATAATTTAGTCCTGTGCAGCAAAAATGGGAGGCACATTAAAACTCTGTGTATAAACAGTAAGTACATACATTGCAATTTATTTTAAATAAGCAATCATTTAGTCCTGTGTAGCAAAATAAAAACAAGAAACTCTATACCTATAAACTGTATAATAGCCTAGCTAAAAATTATCTTCACAAAAAGAAAAAAAAAAAAACTAAAAAAAAAACTGAGTCAACTGTTCCAGAGTTTCCCCATTCACCAAAAAACTGTCCAGCCATTCCAAGCTCCAAGACAAAGGGGAAGGGTTTTGCTTCTCTCTGCCTTTCCAGGTAAAGCACCATGTTGGTTCCAGACTAAATGAGGGAAAGACAATATCAGGCACAGATAATTATGTGTGTAATAAGTGTGTCTTAGGTTTTCATAAGGCTTATTATAGGCTAAGGCGCACGCACCCAAACACAGAGAACATACTGCAGCATAATAAAATATTTTATGTAAAGCTACCTTTCGAAAATGACTAACAAAAACAGTTAAATAATAGGTAACGTTAGACTTACAGCTTCTTTAGCCTATCCAGCCACTAGCCAGTGACGTTACACTGCATCCATCCAACACCGCCGAATCAAGTAACCCGCAACATTTCTGGAGATAAAACAGACACCAACAACTGTACTTAGACATTGTGACCGTGTTATAAGTGGAATAATTGATGACAGACCGTGTAAAAATAATGAATGTTATGTGTAACGTAACGTTAGCATAACGGTCGCTAGTTCGACAGATGCAAAATCTAGACTAGAGCATTTGGTCCGTCGTCAATAATTCATAGTTCATTTCAACATAACTTCTTGTTGACTTTCTGACTTCTTTGACTAACGTTACTTAATGTTAGGATAGTTTTAATAAAACAGGGTTGCTCACCTTTACGCTCGCTCCTGCTTGAACCTCTCGTCCTCCTGTTGACGTAGTGATTTGAACAGTGTGGACAAAAGCGCGCGACTCGCGAGGAGGTAAGTGCTGGGTCAAAATTTCCAAAACAAACCCAAATGCTGGGTCATTGTCAGCTGATTACGGAGAAAATAACCCAGCAACATAGTCAAAATGCTCAACCCAGCATTTGGGTTTAAAAAATAACCCAGCATTTTTTAGAGTGTACAACATAGTCTAAGACACTGGTGCAATAAATTCAAAACAACATTTCCAAAACTGGTAAGTTATGTTGCTTGTGGTTCCCCCATCACAAACCTTTTCACATGATGAACACAAAAGACACAACCAGTGGATACATTGGCACATTTTTATTCATACACAGAAAACACACACACAAAAACTTTTTTTTTTTTCCTGTTTTACTCTTTTTTTTTACTTTTTTTTTTACTCTCTCCTCTAAATTTTTCTTTATATTTACTTACAGTAAGATGTGTGTGACCAACATATGACAGTAAAAGAGCACACACAAACCATATTCTAATATGGAATTCGAATCGTATTGGAATGGTAAAGAGTGTTGGGACGTATCAGGAGGGCCTCCACTCAAGGATACAATATGATGGACACGTCTAAGAATGTTCCACATATGGTTGAAATACCTAGAAAGATAACATTCTGGGAGTCAAGTCTATAAAGGAGAAAGGAAGCCCTCCCTTCACTGTCACACTCTGCAGCCACACTGTCTGACTGTACGACTGCTGGCCTTTTCTTGCAAGAAAATAAACCTCATCAAAGACTATTGGAAATGTTTGTCTCTTATTCAGTGATAGAATTTTGTTTGCCACCACTCCTCCCTGAAGGTTCTCGAGGCGACGGTAAAGCGACTCAAATTTGGCCTTACTCGTAGCCGAGCCTTCCTCATAGTCATACCATTGATAAAGACATGGGCAACTAGAGTGGCTTGAATTTCATCTGAGACTGCTTGTCTTCTTGTCCTTGCCCTTCCTCCTCCTCATTCTTATCCCTCTTCCTTCATGTCTTTCTGGATCCATTGTTCCAAAACGCAATAAACTGATTTGGGCTCTTTTATCTATCTATTGAAGGTTCTGATTGATGTGTGTTCAATTTTGACTCTTAGTGTTTCCACTTGGGTAATTGTGTGCTAACTGAACTGAAGCTGTGCTGACTTGAGTGAACAATTTTGAATGCTAGTGCTTTCTATGACAACATGGTCTAAGCAATGAGAAATGAAGGGATTTGTGTGTAGAGTTTTGCAGTGACAGTTCAACAAATCTGACTCATGTGTCAAAACAGGGAATAGTGTTTATAGTTTAGTGAAATGGGTGTGCTTTTTGATAAATGGCGTTATGGTTTTGAAATTTTAGTTCAAAAGCCTGGTTATAGTGTTTAAGCAATCGAGAAAAACTGTAAACAGCACAAATCAACATATATCCAAGATACCACCTAATACCAGCATGATGCTAATATGACTAAACTTTTAATAAGTGATAGGGCGATATTAATTTTCAACTTTTGGCTACAAGAACTACCAACTTTTGGATAGGGCGTTCAATAATAGAGGGTTTAGTGAGGCGTTCACCCCTTTTTCCCAACTTCCGATCCCCAATTTGTATTGTAACCTTCCGTACCAGTCCATCATCAGCCTTGCAAACTTCAATGACCCTGGCCAACCTCCATTCGTTGAGGGGAATTTCCTCTTCCTTGACAATGACAATGTCCCCTACTTGCACACTTCGCCTTGGTGTATGCCATCTTTGCCTGAGAGAGATATTAGCAAGATATTCTATCCTCCATCTGCTCCAAAACTGTTCACTCAAATACTGCACCTGCCTCCAACGTTTCTTTGCATAAAGATCTTCCTTAACAAACGTACCCGGTGGAGGAAGTGGAACAGACGACTTCATGGTAAGCAGGTGGTTGGGGGTTAGAGGCTCTAGGCTTGTAGGATCACTGAGGCCATCCACTGTCAATGGGCGGTTATTGACTATAGACATAGCTTCATAGAAGAATGTACGTAAAGAAGCATCATTAAGTCTTCCAATACTTTGTGCCAAAACTGAACTCATTACACCCTTTATGGTTTGAATCTGCCGTTCCCAAACATCTCCAGCGTGACTCGAACTGGGTGCATTCAGACAGAAATCGCACTGCTTCGCTGCCAGATATGCTGCCACTCTCTCTTTACTCACTTCCTTTAAGGCATTCTTCAACTCATTCCTTGCCCCCATGAAGTTAGTTCCTTGGTCTGATCTGATATGTCTGACAGCTCCCCGGATGGCTATGAAACACCGTAAAGCGTTGATGAATGCATCAGTCGTCATGTCCTCCAACATCTCTACGTGGACAGCTCTGGAACAAAGACAAGTAAAAAGGAGGCCATATCGTTTATATGTCTTGCGACCTTGCTTGGTGTAAAAAGGACCAAAACAGTCCATGCCACAATAAGTAAATGGTGGGGAAGGATCAGTGCGGTCACGGGGCACGTCCGCCATCCGTTGTTGTTCTGGCGGCCTACGAGCTCTCCTACAAGGAACACACTGGCATATGTAGTGTGCCACCACCTTACTGCCACCCATAATCCAAAAGCCATTGGCTCGCAATTCATTCAGAGTCTGTCCCCTGCCCTGATGTTGAATTTTTTGATGATGGTGCGCTAAAATAAGGTGTGTGACAACACCATCCCTTGGAAGGATTGCCGGGTGCCGCAATTCAAGAGGTGCACATGCTCTCCTCAATCGTCCTCCCACCCTCATTATTCCATCCTGCATGAATGGATCAAGTTGATGCAGAGGATGGTTAGAAGGCAGCATGCCAGAATCTTGACTGAGTACATTCGACTCTTCTTTAAAGGCATCCTGTTGTGCAAGCTGAATGAGAGTGAATGAGGCCCTCCTCCTTTCCTCCACACTTAAAGATTCTGGTATCTTCATCTTCTTTGCTAATCTTTGAATCCGGGCAATGACATTCACAGCTGTAGTCCATTTTGATAACCGTGACAGTTGCTGTTGAAAATCCACTTGCATCATGGTCTCGGTCCTCAATACCTGGACAGCCTTGACCTCCGGGTCTCCCACCAACAGCTCCAACGTTCCTTGTTTAGCAAATACCTCTTTCTCCCAGAGGAATCTGGGCCCTGTGAGCCAATTTGAATTGATCAACTCTTCTACAGTGAGGCCCCTCGAGGTATGGTTAGCAGGATTCTCTCCCGTATTGATGTAATACCAACGTCTTGGATCGGTGGCCTCCCGAATTCTCTGGACACGATTAGCAACAAAGACATGAAATCTTCTTGCTTCATTGTTGATGTAACCAAGGACCACTTGAGAATCTGTCCAAAAATATTCTCTATCAACTCTGAGTGCCAACTCCTCCTTCAGCATACTACTCACAGCAACAGAAATGACGGCTGCAGTTAACTCTAATCGTGGTATAGTGGACAACTTTTATGGGAGCAACTCTCACTTTACCCATAACCAAGGCACAATGTATCTTACTTTCACTCATCAATCTAATATAGGAGCACTGTCCATAACCTTGACTGCTAGCATCAGAAAAGTGATGCAATTCAGTTCTCAGAATTGGTCCGAAATTTGGAGGGGTAAAGCATCTTGGAATTTGTACCTTTTCTAGGTTGGGCAGATCATTCAGCCAACTCTCCCACCTTGGTCTCAGCTCAGAGGGTAATGGTTCATCCCAACCAATGCCCTTATGGCACATCTCCTGCAGAACCTTCTTGCCATATATAATGAATGGGGCCAAGAACACCAATGGGTCGTTGACTGAAGCCACCATGGAGAGAATTCCACTTCGTGTGGCAGGTTTCTCATCAAGAACAACATTAAAGGTGAGTACATCATTCTCTACATCCCACCTTACGCCCAAGACATTTTGTACTGGAAGAAAGTCATGATGGAAATCAATGTTCTTTACTTCAGCAGCATGATCACAGGGACTAATGGACTCCAACACTTCTCGGTTGTTGGAAATAAATTTGTGAAGATGCAGCTTCCCTTTAGCACACACAGCTTGAGCTTCCTTCACTAGCTTGATTGCTACCTCAACAGATTCCAGGCTTACGAGGCCGTCGTCTACATAGAAATGGTTTCTGATAAACCCAGCAGCCAAGGGATACTCAATCTCATTCATACTGGCAAGATACTTAAGGCCATAATTGGCGCAGCCTGGAGAAGATGATGCTCCAAAAAGATGTACTTTCATACGATATTCTCGGGTTCTGTGTCTGTATCTCCATTTGCCCACCACAGAAAACTGTGGTTAACTTCCCTAATAACATGAAATCTATGAAACATTTTCTCAATGTCGCACATGACAGCGATAGGGTGTTTACGGAAACGGCAAAGCACTCCAGTCAATCCATTGGTAAGGTCAGGCCCAGTCAATAGATGGTCATTTAAAGCGGTACCTTCATACTTAGATGCACAGTCAAAGACTACCCTGATCTTATTTGGTTTCCTATGGTGATAGACGCCTTGGTGTGGAATATACCACACATTTCCCGTGTCTGGTTGCTCATTTGCCATTTCCGCATTTCCATCTCTGAAGACACCTTCCATGAACGTCATATAATCATGTCTGAATTTAGGATTCTTGTCCAATTTCCTCTTAAGGTGCTTCAGCCGTCCTAATGCAAGCCTCCTATTATTTGGAAGATGGGGCCGTATTTTGAAAGGAAGGGGCATCTCAAGATGGCCATATTCATTCTGATAGACACCCTCTTTTACCACCTGCAGGAACTGAACGTCATCTTGTGATTTACTCTTTTCACCTGACGGAGTATCTACAAAATCCAGCTCAAGTGCTCAGATAACAGCGGCGGGTGTCACAGAGGGGAGCTCTCTGACTGATATGCGGTGGCATAAACCAGTCACATCCTTGGAATTTACACATCGTGGAGCTCCTCCTATGATGCTTCAGCCAAGGTCCGTCTTGATGGCGTAAGGTTCTTCATCACCGCCAACGATGACCTGTTGAGGCGCCAGAGCTCTGGAGCAATCATAGCTGATCACGAGACCTACTCCACAATCCATCCGTGCGGGCATTTCATTTGCGATCTCTTCTAGATGTCTCCACCGTTTAGCTGTTTCACAGGTGGGAATGTGTGTGCGCACAAAAGGAATAAAGTCCCTCATATAAACAGGAGGCAGGCAGATAGGGCTGTCCAAAGAAAATCCTCTAACCCGAAGTCCACTAACTCTGTGACTCAACACAACAGTCTTTTCCCATCATGGTGGAAAGCTTTAGTTTTACCGGTTCCATTAATGCCTGCAAGCTTTCACACACTTCCTGGTCAACAAATGTGTGACTACTATGGGTGTCTAATAAAGCATATACGCAGACTTCAGACTCTGAGTTAGATAAAGACAACCATACTGGGACAATCATAGATGTTATATCACCTTCTCCTCCATTCGTACAGCATGTTAGAGAGAATGCATTATCTTCAGTCTGCAAAGCTGTCCATGGAGGCGACATCTCTCCTGGCTGACGATCTTCATGTAACGAAGTTGGGTGGCGCTTCTTGCATACCACACACACAGCTCTATTTCTGCAGTCTTTGGAGCCATGTCCTTTTCTCAAACATGCAAAGCACAACTTATTCTCCATGACAAACTTTCTCTTTTCTTCTGCTGCTTTTTTCATTAGTTTTTGGCATTCCTGAATAAAATGACGTTCATCACAGAACATACATTTAACTGAATTTGTGCTACCCACGAATGTAGTTTTCTTTCTACAAGACTCTTCAGTCTCACGGTCGATAAGGTTACTGAATTCGGCTGTAGCGCATGCTGCATCTAAAGTCTTCGTAGTGGTTGCAAACGTATTTACTCTTGAATGCTTTATTTCCTTAGATGGCTTCTCTTCAACGATCTTTAGTGCATACAATGATGACACAGGATTACATGCTATATGGGCTTCTTTTGATACAAATGAGGCAAACTGGTTAAAGCTTGGATAATCTTTGTCTTTGTCCAGCTGTTCTGTAACATAACGGTTCCACCTGCTCGTCACCTAGAATGGAAGCTTGGCCAGTATCCTCTGATTCTCCTCGCAATCGTTTAGTACCCGAAGACCCTTAACGTGCGGTAAAGCATCACTACATGATTGTAGGAAGTCACTGAACTCTCTTAACTTGATGTACTCGGCTGCACCAATCTTAGGCCACCTATTAAGTTTCTCTCTGAAGGCACGTTGCACCACAAAGGAGTGACCATATCTGGCATTCAGCTTCTCCCACGCTTGCTGATAGGCCTGTTCATCTTTCCTGTAGAAGCTGCCTTCCAGAGCCGATCTTGCCTCACCATAAACATACTTCTGTAAGTAGAAGAGCTTATCTGCAGGATTTGAGCACCGTCCCTCTATAGAGCTGGGTCCCCTCTGGGGACCAAGGTGTTTTTGGGGCCCTTGAGATGTTCTGACATGCCCTGACATTTGTGCTTTTTTCAGTTATTTATAAACATGTTAATGGCAAAGGTGTAAATTCACTCTATATAGCACAAACAGGGCTACCATAATATGCAAGCAACGTGTATGTAGATGTTTGTATTTTTAAGAGAATAATGTTTATGCGTGGTTATTGGAAAAAATAAAAATGGAAGTTGCTAAAATAAGACCACAAAACACATATTAAATATGTGTCCACAAGACTTTTGACTAATGGATGTTGTTCCTTCGAGTTCTGGCTTCAAACTTATGTGAAAATAGTCTTGCTTTATCGTTCACATAAAACAATACATTGAATTAAATTGATGTAAAACAGGTTTTGCTTGGAAAGCCAATATGCGAGGGGGGGCGTGAACGAGGAGTGGTTTACACCTGAGAATACAATGTCCCACCCACTCTGCATAATTAGCCATTCATTCAGGTGTGACACTGACTGAGCCACAATGCAAGGACAAAAGATATATTTAGAAGAAGACTTATATTGACCATTTAAGATTTCGCTTACATCTATCTTGTAAATATGTTTTGCTATTTTATTAAAAAGGTTACAATTACAACAATAATTACAATTTCAACAATATTTCAAGTGTACTCTTTCTTTGTAAAAAAAAAAAAAAAAGATTATAGGCCTATCGTATTCATTAGTTTGAATATAGCCAACATTGGAACATCTAACATCTTAGTCTATGACTTTATTTTTGACAAAAATAGTATTTTATATATATATATATATATATATATATATATATATATATATATATATATATATATATATATATATATATATATATATATATATGAGCAGAAATTGCTAAACCAAAGCTTATTTGATGTGGCAGTATATTCTACAGTAAAAACTGTACCCAAATCTAGTCAACAAAATGTTGTCTTTCATACTTCGCCTGACTGTAACGTTGTTTTTATGAAATATTAGGGCATATAAATGTTAATTTGCAGTTTAATACGTTGCTTATACAAATACATTTTATTTCAACATATTTCAGTCGATTTTTACTTATATGTTATTTCAGCCAGCGCACATACCTGTATTTATATCCTGTTTTCGGTCGAAGTCCATAGTAATCGATTGTCGAGTTCACGCGCGTGATCATAGGTACTAAACCAATGCGCGTGAACTCGACAATCGATTACTATGGACTTCAACCGAAAACAGGATATAAATACAGGTATGTGCGCTGGCTGAAATAACATCATTTTTATTCATATCTTTCACATCTACTGCAGTCAGATTGACCCGCGTTCACTCCGAAGGAATCACTCACATGACCTGTGCACTTGTAATGACACATCAAGGATGTTAAGAGGCTAAAAGCAGGTTTAAAACTTGCCCCATTGAAGTCAACAGGGTGCAAATTTTAAAAAGAGGATAACACGGTGTAGGCAACACCGATTTTTGTCATTGTTCTCTGTATTGACAGCACTCCAAATTGACAAAAAAATGAGCTCAATGTTAAAATTGACCGGAGTTCTCCTTTAAACAGTCCACGCTTCCGAAGTACTGATGTCCATTTTTTGTTTATTGAAGAGACACAGTGAAAACTAGACACAAAAGGAAAACAAACCATAATTTTACACACAACACCACTACGGACACAAAACCAAACATAATATACAAAACATTAACACTTTTACCGTATTCGCCTGGTAACCAGCAGTAGATTAAGTCAGGAGCACTAACGTTTATCTGAATTCACCTCTCATCATTCAGTTGACGCTAACACGTCCAGGTGGAATAAATCAGCACGGGTCACATGACACTCAACTTAAATAAGCTAAATAATAAAAATAATAATAATAATAATAATAAAGTACAAATGGCAAACCAAATTATGAAATTATCACAATATACAAAGATACACATTTAATCTATAAAGTAAAAAAAAAACATTAACCACCGAAATCACCAAAATGTCATAACCCACAGCTGACCTTCCAGCGTCAGCTACATATGGAGTCAGATGAAATTACGAGAGAATACATGATTAATGTGTTGCAAATTTAACCAACCAATACTTTGCATGAGTGAGGACAGTAACACATGATACCTTCCCCGTGTATTGGCGAACCGGCGATTGGACCAATATAGCGGGCTTTACAACCCTTTCTAGTACCACATCATCAATCTTTAAGCTCATGCTGGTTTTAATTTGTCGATTACTGAATATAATATATTTGGTTTTACTTAGATTAAAAGATAGTTTATTTCGGTCAAACCATTGCTTGATTCTGGATAGTTCTCTAGTCACATCAGTAATTAGTTGCAACTAATTACTGATGTGACTAGTTTTAATTAGTTGTAATTAGTTGCAACTAATTACTGATGTGACTAGAAGATTATCCCCTAGTATCTGGGGATAATCTTCACCATGGTGAAGATTATCCCCAGATACATAGTGTTGTGTCATCTGCGAATAGAACACATTTTAACAAATCGGATACCTTACAGATGTCATTAATATATAAAATAAACAACTTTGGACCCTGGGGCACCCCACAAGTTACTTTATGCATTTCTGATTGATGATCATTAAAATGTACATACTGGTATCTATTGTCAAGATAGCTTTCTAACCATGAGTAAGCACGGCCTCTAAAACCATACTGCTCTAGTTTATTCATTAACAATTTATGATCTATGGTATCGAGGGCTTTTTTGAGGTCGACAAAAACACCCAAAGTAAAATGCTTTTTGTCTAATGCAGATGCTATAATCAACTAATTTAATACGGCCATTGAAGTCGATCGACCGCTCCTGAATCCATATTGATCGTCACTTAATATCATGCATTTTTCTATGAAACTATCAAGCCTCTTAAGAAAACGTTTTTCCAGTATTTTCATCAGTTTTCATCTGATCTGGAAACACGCCAGAATTAAAGGACAAATTGAAGATATAAGTCAAGGGTTCTAATATTAAATGGATTATATTTTTAACTATATCTGTCCAATCGGTTGACCTTTTATTTTTAAAACCATTCACAATCTCCAGTATTTCACTTTTGGTAATGTCAGACACATGGAGGAAGAGTTCCTACTGATATATTCACAACTCTTTATGTTTTTACTTTTTGAATCAGTAATTCCTTTTGCCAGATTGAAACCAACATTAACAAAATAATCATTGAATTTGTTTGCTATCTCCTTTGGATTTCTAATAAGGACTTCATTGTCATTTATGAAATAACTTGGACACTCTCGTTTGTTATTTGTTTTTTTTAATAATTTTGTTTAGTACTTTCCAAGTTCCTTGCATATTTTGCTTTTGTTGTTCTAAGAGGGTGTAAAAATATTGCTTTTTACTATTTCGGATAATACTTACCAATTTATTTTTATATTTTTTGTATTTTTCTTCCGACTCAATAGTCCTGTTTTTGACAAATTTCGCATATAGTGTATTCTTCTTTTTGCATGCATTTTCAATGCCATTAGTTATCCATGGTTTTTTGCTGATTTATTTTCTTGGTTTTGAATCATCTTCATAGGGCAATTGATATTATACAGCTCAATAAATCTATACAGGAAACTATCATATGCCACATTTGCATCACTCTGCGTAAACATCACACCAGTTTTTGTTACTAAGTTCCTTTTGGAATTCTTCAATATTTTTTGCCGTAAAGCTTCTTATGAATTTATGAATGGTCTGGGATTTGTTTTTTCGTGTAAAAAAGAAAAATATTGCAAACACTGGCAAATGATCACTAACATCCCTAATAAATAAGCCCCCAACAACTTTTTCCTCAAATCTGTTAGTATAAATATGGTCTATAAGTGTTGCTGTTTCTGTTGTAATTCTGCTTGGCTTGTCAGTGAGTGGACATAAATGATTGCTATACATTGTATTTATAAACTCAGAAGTACCTTTGAAGACACGTTGATTAAGTATATCAATGTTGAAGTCTCCACACAAAATTTGTACTTTGTCAGTGGTCATGTTGTTAAGCAAATCTGCAATTTTTTCATTAAATGTTGACAAACTTGTTCCTGGCCGTCTGTACACACAGCTAATAATTATGTTTCTGAAGTTTTCTACTTCAATTTCCACTGTTACACAGTCCAGAACATTGTTTATGCTATATGAAACATTTTTTGATCTGATATTGATCTATATACAAAGCAACTCCTCCGCCCTTTTTGTTGTTCCTATTGGTGGTATACAACTCATATCCCTCAAGACCCACGTCACCCACTTTGCCATCATCAAGCCAAGTCTCTGATATAGCTATTATAGTACATTTTTTGAAAGACTTAAGAAATTCTTTGATAGCAGAGTAATTTTTGCATAGACTTCTGCTATTGAAATGTATGACGGACAGAGCACCATACATTTCCACACTCTTGCTGATTTCTTGTTCTGTGTAATAATTACAATTTATGTCAAGATTGTTAGAATAATACATATCCGGATCAATTTCATTATCAAAATCATACCTTTTAAGTTCATCCCGGTCAGATATATCATCTATGGTTTGTTTATGTGTGTACTTTACTCTTAACACCTTTTACCTATTTATTTATTATTCTCAGGTAAGGTAAAGAAAGTCAAATCTGACCTAAACTGTAAGCATTCAAAAGGTACTTACAATTTGGTCAGAAGACTCCTCTGTGGTATGTTCTCATTAAAAGTCTTCCAGCATCATACATCTCAGTAGGCAGATTTTGTAATCAATTAAATTTATTTTAATTGGTTACTTTTCTTTTTATAATAAACAAAAATATAAAGGCAAATAGAACTTCATCGTTTAAGTATAAAATACAATAATCACGTTTTGAATCAAAGGTATAGTAAGCTCTGGGCTTATCTTCTGCTTGGGTTTTCTTGTCCTCAGCTCTGGGCTTCTAGGCGTCGGGGGCACTGGCGCATCAGTATCCCGAAGGGCAAACAGTTCATCAGTCTTTTATACTTCTGTTGTTTACAACAGGCGTTGGGTTGTCACTCCTTCAAACTCCTCCAAAGTTTCCCAGATCCTTCTCCAGGCAGGTGCAAGCGATCCACCTCTTCATGTCCTTGAACTCCAGTAAACTCAACTAAGATGGCTGAGTTCATTTAAAGTTCTAGGAGTCCTCAAGTGCACACACATAATCGCACTTTTCTGCTCCTCTCAACATGGGTTGGCACAGTCACATATACATAACCAATTACTGTACATCTATGCCAAAACAATATAAGCCATCTTTTACAACCAAAATAAATAACAACATTGAATGCAATGCATTATAGCCAATACATTGGCTAAATATGTGTAACAATAAAGGCATCTATTATAAACAAGGAGGCAGGTAATTGCATTTTCTTGATATTATACAACAGGTTATATTCCCCAATTTCTTCACATGTTCATCCATAACAATACAAGGTCCTTTATCCTTTGTGTAAGGAGTAACAGTGTTCACATCAGATCCTTGTGCGGCCATGTATACATCTTTTGTTGCAATTTCCAATGACATAGCACACATTTATCTGTCTCTCTCCAATTTAGCCCAAGCATTTCAACTTTGGTTTCCACATACCTGCTGAAGTGGACCATCACTTGCAGCTGTCCAATTCTTGCAGTTTTCTTATTATAGTTGGCCTGTTTTGATCTTCTCCATTTGGTCGGATGTACACCTTCCCATTCCTTGTCCATGTTGCTTGTATTTTGTCTTGCTTCCTGAGTATACGGCTCCATTTTGCTATTTCAGCATTTTTCTTTGTTAAATGCTCGTTTATAGTTTTTATTGTGGGAGGCAAAACGTATAATGCAATACAATGATGACTGAGAGATGAACAAATAAATGTAACAAATAAAAGTTGCTTCAGTCCAGTTTATCTTGAAATATTAATAATAATATTTAACGTTATTCTTACATTTACTTAAAAAAAATCAAGATTTCACAGCAAAAAGACACGTGAATCACGACCTGTCTCTCTACTGCTAAAATAACTTACTACCTCAACAAAATTAACAATTCTTTTGACTTTTCAAAACCCTCCTCGTCCCTCGTAACAGGACACACAGTAAAACTCGCTCTTATCTGGGATGAATGACTGTCCACCGATGGGCTTCTCACAGCCGCAACAAACACAACATTCCTCCCAGGTGCTGCTTTTTAGACACTTTTCCGTGTTGTTTATTTATTTTATTTTATTTTCCACTAGCCGGTGGGCTGTAAGAGATTTGTGTTAGTGAACTGATTGTGGCCACCGGCTAGCGGTTTCTTCTTTTTGTTTGTCTCACCCCCCTTCCCTAGTAATAGCCTCGGTGTGGATTGGGCCCATAGGATAGACTAGCCCACCGGGATCTAGCCTGCTTTCTTCAGAGTGTTTCACCCATTTGGAGCCGATGTGTGCAGTGTAATGCTGTGAAGTGTGTGTCTTCTGAAATAGCTCAAAGAGCATGGTTGCCGTGTTGTGTAAGCTGAGTTTGTAGTGTTCGTTCTACTCTAAAGTGGTGTGCCTTAGCTCACGTGTGGTATTGAAACCTAGGGCTGGTCAAGCTTGTATTCCGGTGCCCCCCCTGTGGCTTATCCAAACCTGTGGCTTAGCCAAGCCTGTGTGTGCTTCTTTGTAAAATAGAGTCCCCTTGCTCTCGCCAGTCTTGTCCAGCGGGTGGCGTAGTCAGCACTGCCATAGACTTACAGGCGGCGACATAAGAAAGACAATGCAATGTGAGCAGGAACTCTTCCATATCTGTCTCTCGTCCAAGCAGAAGGTGCTTTCTCATTTCACACTGTCAAAAATCATATTTTCAACATGTATTGTAACTTTTTTTGTTTTTGTTTAAATATCTAAAACAAAAATATTTTGAAAAAACAAGATGAGAACAAACAATTTAAAAAACAATTTAAAACCAATTTAAAAATAGTGCTTCTGAATTCAAACTGATCTTGTTTTAAATATTTTACACATTTTTATTGAGAAAAAAGGGCCAAGAAAAAGAAATGCTATTTGTCTACATATGTATTATATTATGGAGACATGTAGGTCTATGAAATGTTTTAAATGAGTAATGAAATACAGCAAAATTACAGGCATTTTTTGTTAGCCTATAAGCTAGCAAACTTTTTATTTTACTTTTTGCATTTGTATTTATACTAAATCTGACTAAACACAATAAAGCCATTCATCAGAAACCATATGTGTGCCATGTGTGGTTTTACCTGTGGTTCTCATGATCTAAATGTATTATAGCTAGACCAATGGTTAATTTTAATAAGAGTATATTAAGAGTTCTAACTTCTATCTCAGTGAGAATAGCCTATTTAAATTTTGCCCTTTAAAAATTAGGCTGTTATTTATTTTATTTTTTTAAAAGATGTTCGCTACTGCCTGTGTTAATGAAAATAAATGTTAAATGCTATTTAAAAAAATGAAAATAAATGCTATTGTCAACTCAAGCTACTGTCAAATGTGCATTTCCAAGAGACAAAACATGTAATATTATTAATACATGCTGTCTCGTGTGTTGGTGCCACTGATCTCAAATATTCTAGAGCCCTGTCGAATCTGCTGCCGTTAAAAAAAAAAAAAAAAAAAAAAAAAAAGTCTGGACACCCCTGCTTTAAAATTTAATTGTCTCCCCTTTTCACTTCTAATCCCAGTGTTTACTGGAATCTTTCTAAAACAGGGAAATACAATATTGTCTATCAAAATGACTGAAATAACTTTGAAATATTATCACTCAATGTTAAGTTAATGAACATTTCTAAGGCAAGGTATAGCCTATAATACAGTATACAGTATATATATATATATATATATATATATATATATATATATATATATATATATATATATATATAGGGGGAGCGCGGGGCACAACCTAACGCGGCGCTAGTTGTAACACGCTTGTTTTAAATACTTTCGCTCATGCTTGGATGACGAAACTTTGTGTATTTACTAGTTGCCATATCAACACTATAAAGAAAAAAAGAAAAAAAATCGCCAAAATATTTTTTTCTTTGGAAGATATCCATAGACATTTATTAAACCATAGCAAAAGTACATTTCTTACTTAAGTTAATATTTCATCTCTATTTTTTGTGTTTATTTAAAATAAGACAAATCTGCTATTATTTTAATCTCCAAGATGTTATTTAACAGTTGAGATAGTTATTTAATGCTTCGCTAACTAGCAGAAGACACTAGCCGGGTTTAAACCCCAGTTGTGCAGGCGGGGGCATGTTGTAACACTGTGTTACAATGTGCCCCTATTAGAAATATGCTATTATATTCTATACTTTTATTAATTTTATTGAGAAAACGTGAGAAAAAGGTGAATAGAGACTGAGAGTCAATGTTCAGAAATTACTAATTATTTATTTGTTTTGAACTATGTTGTATAGCTGTGTTTTCATGTGTTCGTAGTCAAAACTCACAAATGAGTTTATATTTAATTATTAAAAATTGCCATTATTTTATATGAAAAAGTTTTTTAATTGTATTTTATTTAGAAAATATTTTAGTTTGTTTTGTATATTTTTTTTATTAGATCAGATATCATTTTAAGCTGTCATATGTCATGTTACAATGTGCCCCACACATGTTACAATGTACCCCACCTATGGGGCATGTTGTCACATTTCACTTCCATTCTTTCAGGGTATATCCAGAAAAAAAGTATATACTGTATTAATAACACAAAAGCACATAATTGTAGTAGACATGTGGGAAATTAATGTGGAAAAAAATAAATATTCTGAACCATAAGTAGATTTACACAAACTGAGAAAGTCAAAAAGCGTTACTTTGTGCCCCGCTCTCCCCTATATATATATATATATTGTTGAAAGTAACTTTTAAAGCTTTTACATTTTTATGTTTCATTTTGATGTTCGATTGTTGAAAGGTGAGTAGAATAATTATTTGTAGCCAGTTTAAAAAATATATTATTGCATTCATAGAGCGAGCCTTTCACTGATTGTTAACAGTTTAACGGAAGTCACTGCTGCGCAAAGCATCATGGGGCCTGTAGGAAGAAGGTGGATAACTGATAACAGCTTCACTGTGAGAGAATGGCGGCCTCTACTGGAGACTTCAGAAAAATACTGCTTCTTCATTTTAAAATAGAAATGTGCAACACATTAAAGGTTTTATTTAAGAAGAACAAAACTTTACATACAAGAGTACATATAACCATACATGTCAGGGGTAAAGAAGAAGAAAGAAAAGAGAAAAGGAAGGCGTTTTACATAAAACACTTGTTCCTGTCAAACAGCGGTGTATTTTTCCTAGCTTTTAGGTTTTTACTTTTGGATATTGTTTTTAAATATATTTTAACATCAATTTTAAAATGTTCAAAAATTTGGTATTTTTCCATTCCATGTGACTTTATGAATATAGTAACGGGCAATTATAACAATTAAATCAAATATAAACAAAAGATTTTTATCACCCTCAATTGAAAAACATTTCAACAGAACATCAATTTCTTCAAAGTTAACAAGAGTCATAACTTTTCTTTACAAGTAATTACTGAGTTCTTTCCAAAACATTTGGGTCTTGGGACACTCCCAAAATAGATGGTTAATAGTCTCAGGGGAAATTTAACAAAAAGCACAAATATCTTCATGTTCACTTTAAAACGCTGTAAGTGACTTAACTGGGTAAACTCCATGAAAAATGTTATATGAAACCTCTCTCACTTTGTTTGTGATGTAATACTAATGAGGCATCATCCAAACTTTACTCCAATCAATACGTTTTTAAATAAAGAAATCCAGTGAGTAACAACAAGTTTACATTTAGACTGAAGAAGGGAACGCACAAAAGTATTATTACATCCAGAACTGGTGAAATCCTTGCCCTGCAACTTAATACAAGTAAATTCTTCTACTGTTGTTTGTAGAGAATAATTATTATGACCTTCTAATAATCTCAAAATTTCCTTGGGAATTGCATGTCAAACCAAAAGATATTGGGCAGGATCAACTGAAAAGTTATAAATATGAACAAATACAGTAGTAATTATATACTAAAAAATAAAAAAAATTATTAAAAAAAAATGCAAAATGCAAAATAATATTGATTTGTTTCTAACCCTTATAAATCTGTTATTCTAGATGGTACATTTATGGGGGAAAAATTATGACTATACATACGAGTCCATGAGAGTAGGCTAATGCTTGTTTGTGGAAACTTGCAAGTTTAATGGGTATTTTGTTAATATCATAATCACATTTCAGTATCAATTCTATACCACCTACTTTTTGAAAGATAAAATTAGCTCCTGTATACCATATACTTTGCTTATTTTTTAAATCATTTTGGAGCCATTTTATTTTAAATATCATGTTAGAGGTATTAAAATCCAAAACATTCAATCCTCCTTCAATTTTTGACCTACAAATATTTTCTTTTATAATATAATGTGATTTGTTCTTCCAAATAAATGTAAAGAGTTTGGTGTCTATCATTTTAATTAATGAGGGGGGGGGGGCATCTAACACTTGATCATTATAAACCAGTTTAACTCATTCCTGACTTCCTCATTTTTTTAACTTCTTTCACGGGAATATTGCATACTGCGGTCACAGGATCCATAAGCTCAAATTTATTAATATTTAGGTAAAGAGCAGATACAGATGAAAATAACTGCAGACACTTCATTGCTTTTTCAGCTTCAGTCTCTTAAGAAAAGAGTAGCGTCATCAGCTCATCGTGTGCATTTCATTTCTGTATCTTCTATTTTGATACCACGAAAAATGTCTTTCTTAATATGAATGGCCATAATTTGTGTAGCCAACAAAAAAAGCAATGGACTAATAGAGAAGCCCTGTCGAATCCTTTTAATTCTGAATCTATGAGAGGTTTCATATGCCAGTTTTACAGAGTTATTAATCTTATTATATAGGGTTCTGATTACTTTCTGAAATTTGTTCCCAAATCCGAAAAATTAAGAGTTTTAAAAATAAAGTCATGTTCAATTGTATCGAAGGCCTTGTAAAAATCGACAAACAGAATAAAACTATTTTCAGTGATAATTTCAGTATAATCTATAATATCTAATACAAGTCTTATTATATAATAATATACAAATATTATTACAAATATGTCTTTGTTTTTATAAAACCTGACTGCGCCTCATCAATAATAAATTATAATCCTAACTTTAACATTTCAGCGAATATGGAAGCAATAATTTTACTGTAATTATTAATTAGTAATAGGTTGCCAATTATCAAGTGATAATAGATCTTTATCAGGCTTTGGAATTAAGGATATTAGACCTTGTGTCATGGAGGGCAAAACCCCTGATCAATAGATTCTTTAAAGACCATTAACAGAAATTCAGCTTTAGATCGTCTAGCCATCATTACCGGGGGACTTGTTTAATTTCATTTTTTTTTTATAGCTGTTTTTATCTCTAAAATGGATCTCTAGACTTTGACTTGTTAGACTTTGCAACTTCTTTGCCTTTATCAATTGCACTAAATCTAATCTGAAACTTCATAAACTCCCAATTTTTACTGTATAAATTTGTTCACTTAGCTTGATTCCAATATGTTTATTATCTTCTTAATTTCATGTTGAAAACTATCAATTTCCAATAATTTATTTTTAGTTTCCAATAAGTCTTAGAGATTTTATATGAAGTTTTGTTATTCCTTTTATTGAGAAGATAAATCATTTTGTGATCAGACAATATCGATGGTTCAATTGATACTCTGTTTGTATTTTGTTCTAATGAATTAGAAATTAACCAAAGATCGATTCTTGACTGTTTAGATTTATCCCTATTACTCCATGTGTACTCTTTCAAATGTGGGAGTTTATATCTCCATATATCAATTACCCCTAAATTATCACAGAATATAGATAGCTCTGAATCGCCTGAAGATGATCTTATTGGAATAGGAATTCTATCCATCTTAACATCTGGGACAATATTAAGTCCCCACCTAGAATCATTTCAAGATCATGAAATCTTTTTCTTACTTTGTTAATCTCATTTTCAATATCAGAGAACAAATCAACATTATATTTTTTAATATTTGAGGCATATACAGTACCCAACAAAAACATTTTCCCATCGATGGATACCACATGAAATACATGTAGGAGGAGCTCTGACATCACTCTCTGACATCACTCTCTGACATCACTGTAGTTCAGAGAGATTCAGAGAAAGTGAAACAGCAACATGGACTCCTGAAACGATCAACCTCTCTAAACTACAGAATATTTATTGATCCATTCAAAGAGTCTTGTGGACACATCTGATCCTCACAGGTAAGATATAGAAATATAAGAGAGATTGTGCTGAACAGGTTTCTAATGGAAGTGAACTGGTTTAGTAGGTTTATGTCGAACTGGAATAAGTTGAACAGAACCAGGCGCCGTTTGCATAAACTGCTAGTCCCGTTAATCAAAGTTAATCACATTTTTTCTTTAAGACTGTTCATAACTTTTTAAAGTCAGTTACATAAAAACGTAGATTGGTGTAATTTGAAACCGAAAAGTAAGAGCGAAGACTGCTATTTAATTCTTAAACGGATACTCCACTTTAAAATGAAAATTCTGTCATCATATACTCACCCTCATGTTGTTTCAAACCTGTATGAATTTCTTTCTTCTGCTGAACAGAAAGGAAGATATTTAGAAGAATGTCAGTAACCAGACAGTTTCTGGTACCATTGACTTCTATAGTAGGAAAAATATATACTATGGAAGTCAATGAGACCAGAAACTGCCTGGTTACTGATATTCTTCTAAATATCTTCCTTTCTGTTCAGCAGAAGAAAGAAATTCAGAAACAACATGAGGGTGAGTATATTATGACAGAATTTTCATTTTAAAGTGGAGTATCCCTTTAAGACAGTCTTAACATAATAGTTGCAACTGGCTCAAGGGTTTAATTATATCAAAAAATCTCTCAACTATTTTAGTTGTTTGCACTGAAATGGAAGCTATCAGAATTGTATTTAAATATGTCATTTGATTGCTTGTCAGGAAAAGTTTGGGCTTTCTTTAATTTTAGTCACACGACATAAAGCCTTAAGAAATAGGATATGACCCTTACACAGACACTGACAAACCTTTGGATAAGGACCTGGCTGCAGTCTGCAGATCGCGGCGGGGCTACACGTGTGATTTATTTCTCATTTTGATTATTTCATATCACCATATGAGAAAGGAAATGTAAAGGGCGTATCAGTATCGTTATCAGTAACAATGACAAGACATAGCCTAGCCTACAGTATAGTTACAGAAGGTGTTATTGGTCATGCAGTTGTATGATAACTAAATAACTCTGCAATAGGCTAAAGTGTCTGTGTAGGCCTATGAAGCTTTCAATTTCTTCACTACATTGCAAAGCATGATATCAGACTTTTGCTACACTCTCTTTCAGAAAAACAATCTGTTCCTCGTTATCTTAAAGTGACACATTTTTTTAACTTTTTATCTGTAGGCTACCTGCCATGATGTGGTTATTTCAGCAAACAGTTTCATAAATTCAGCATTAAGTGACATTTTTATTTATCATTCAACTGAACTGTGTTCACGCATTTTAGACACTGACATTATGTTTTTGCTAAGTCTATGCAATAAATGCAGGTCCTAGAATAAGCAATGTTTTACTTCTGTTTCCGTTTCAGGTACGGTCAAAATTAGATTTGAAAACATCACATTTCGACTGATTTTAGCTCATGTTGTATCCAATAAAATTCAGCCCACGTCAAATATTGTGATTCACGTTATTGGGGGTCGGGGCTACAGTAGAAACAAAAATATGTCACTTAATGCTGTAAACAGGTTACAGAGTGAGAGCCCTGTCAGCTGGTATTATAATGGAATGTTAAAAATAACAACTCAAATTAAATATTATGTGATTTTTATTATAATAACAATGTTATAATAGGCTATTTTAATGATTTAAGTAAAAATTGTAATGGTTCATCATGAATCTACTGTCTCCCTCTTGTGTGTGTGTGTGTGTGTGTGTGTGTGTGTGTGTGTGTGTGTGTGTGTGTGTGTGTGTGTGTGTGTGTGTGTGTGTGTGTGTGTGTGGGCGTGGTTACCCAATCTCAGGCTGATTATTAGCGCCAGCTGTAAATTCAATTCCCTTTCCCTTTATATGTTCAGTGATCACTGTCTCATGTTGTCAGATTGTTGTGGCTTCCCCGGTGTTGTGTCCTGTTCCAGTGTGCTTCTCTCACCTTCCTCCTGTGGATTATCTTTGTTGTGCTTCATCTTCGTTTGGATTGTTGTTCCCTGGATTCCTGTGCACGCTGATCACCGCACGCCATCACCGGGTTGCCCGTCGAAGTCCCTGCGTCATTTGTCACCTGAGTGTTTTGTCCTCTGACCTGTTGTTATCTTCTACGAAGCTCCAATAAACCGTTTTACTTACATTTGCATTCGTCTCTTTATCATCACAGAACGATCTGACCACATCATGGATGCTGCGAGTTCAACCAGTTTGAGTGAATTCATTTCACACAGTATCACAAGAATGGATCAGCAAGAGGAGAGCATCTCTAACACAGGTTGGGCGGTACAAGCACTTGTGGCGCAGGTGTCCGAGCTCACCCAACAACTTCAACATCTAAGGGCTCCCGCTGTGCCACCCACACCGCCCGTTCAACCCACCCCGCCAGAGCCGGATTCCCAGCCAGAGCCACGACTACCGACACCAGAGGGTTATTCAGGTGAACCTGAATACTGCAGAGCCTTTCTCACTAGGTTCTCCATGCATTTTTCGTTGCAGCCACGGACTTTCAACAGTGAACAGTCGAAGGTAGCATTTGGACTCACATTGCTGTCGGGTAAAGCGGCTCTTTGGGGAACGGCTGTGTGGGAGAACCAGGATCCATGCTGCGCCTCATTCCAGGCACTCTCTGAGGAGATGAGAAGGGTCTTCGATCATGCGGTGGCGGGTAGGGAGGCGGCCTGACTACTCGCAGACCTTTGCCAAGGAAATGGCTCGGTGTCGGAATATTCCACCCAGTTCCGCACCCTGGCCGCAGAGTGTCATTGGAATGAGGAGGCGCCGTGGGACATGTTCCTGCATGGGCTGGCTGACCGTGTTCAAAAGGAGATTAACATTCTGGATCTTCCCAGGAATTTGAATGGACTAGTGGAACTAGCATTGTTCAACAAGCACGCCCGAACTGACCTCAGTACGGCACGGAGGACTCGCGTGCCAGCGGCAGGAACACGGTCAGCCCAGTTTTCGATCGCGAGCCCATGCAGGTGGGGAGAGCTCGGTTTTCCCGGGAGGAGAGGGAAAGGCGGAGATCCCAAGGACTCTACCTGTACTGTGGCAGAGTGGGTCACTTCATCCACTCCTGCCCGGTAAAAGATCAAGCCCGGTAGTAACTGTGAGGCTACTATCGGGTGGGATCTCTGCCGAGAAGACCTCATCATCGACCCCCCTCCCGGTAAGACTGAGATGGGCAACCTTACGCACAACACTCAAGCCTTTTTGGACTCTGGAGCAGAAGGTAATTTTATGGACTTCAAACTCGCTCACAGACTCCAGATTCCTATCACCTCACTCATGCACAAGATATCTGTCAACGCTCTCAATGGACAAGAACTTCCCAATATTTCTCACACCACAGAACCCATCACACTCATCACATCTGGCAATCACACTGAGACAATATCATTTCTCCTCATGGACTCACCACTTGCACCCGTGGTTCTTGGTCACCCCTGGCTCACTCAACGCAACCCCAGAGTCGACTGGGGTCACAATTCCATATCCACATGGAGTAACAAGTGTCATGAGTCCTGTTTAGTGTCTGCTTGTTCGTCTGTGTCTGGTTCTGTGTTTCAGGAGGAGGCAGTGGATTTGTCTAACGTGCCCGCAGAGTACCTCGACCTGAAGGAAGTGTTCAGTAAGTCCCGTGCTGCTTCTCTTCCTCCCCATTGTCCCTATGACTGTGCTATAGAGTTACTGCCAGGTGAGTCTCCACCTAAGGGCAAGTTATATTCGCTTTCTGTCCCAGAAAGGGAGGCTATGGAGAAATATATTTCTCTGGCATCCGGGTTCATTCGTCCTTCCTCTTCTCCAGCGGGGGCGGGGTTCTTTTTTGTGGGGAAGAAGGATGGTTCTCTGCGACCTTGCATTGATTACCGAAGGTTGAACAACATCACGGTAAAGAATACTTATCCTTTGCCGTTGATGTCTTCAGCTTTCGAGAGGTTACAGGGAGCATCCGTGTTCACAAAATTGGATTTACGTAATGCCTATTATTTGGTTCGCATAAGGAAGGGGGATGAATGGAAAACCACGTTTAACACCCCCAGGGGGCATTTTGAATATTTGGTCATGCCTTTTGGGCTGTCCAACTCCCCAGCGGTTTTCCAGGCACTCGTCAATGACGTGCTGAGAGATATGGTTGATCAGTTCATTTATGTCTACCTGGATGACATATTGATTTTTTCGTCTTCTCTCCAGGAACACGTTCAGCACGTCAGACGAGTGCTTCAGAGGATGCTAGAGAATGGGCTTTTTGTCAAGGCGGAGAAATGCGTTTTTAATGCACAGTCTATTCCGTTCCTAGGTTACATCGTCTCATCTGAGGGATTCGTATGGATCCTGACAAGGTTAAGGCTGTGGTAGATTGGCCAAGTCCAGATTTCCGTAAGGCCCTACAGAGGTTTCTGGGATTCGCCAATTTCTACAGGCGTTTCATTCGCAACTTCTGCCAACTAGCCGCGCCTCTGACCGCCTTGACTAGGGCTGGGTATTGTTCAAAATCTTTCGATCCAGAGCCAATTTCGATACCTCAGTTTCGATACCGGTTCCTAACGATACTTTTTTCGATACCAATTTTATGAAATCCATTTTAACATAACACATTACCTCAGAAAAACTTTGGTTTTATTTTTTCAGTTTGACTCATGCTCCTTAGCCAGTGCACAATGGAACAAAAAAAGCACAAAGGAACAATTTTTTTTTTAATATATATATATATATATATAAAAGAGCTCATGCTCACCAAAGCTGAATTTGTTTGATCAAAAATACATTAAAACTTGTAATATTGTGAAATAGTATTACAATTTAAAATCTTATTTGAATATATTTCAAAATGTAATTTATTCATGAGATGTCAAAGATGAATTTTCAAAATCAAAATTACTTCAGTGTCAAATGATCCTTCAGAAATATGAAAACAGTTTGCTGCTTAATATTTTGGAAACTATCATTTTTTTCATGATTCTTTGATGTATACATTTTTCAAAAGAACAGCATTTATTTAAAAACAAAATATTTTGTAACATTACACATGTGACATGTTTTAAGGTCACTTTTGATCACTATAATGCATCCTTACTGAAAAAAAATTCTGACTAACCAACACATTTTTGAACGGCAGTGTACATTCAGTAGGTCATTATTGCAATATAAACACTATCAGACTGATCAACAAGGTATATCTTCATTTACCAGTCGAAGACGGAGCAACTTTCTGCTATTATGTTTACTCTGTGCACTGTCAAGGGCTTTATCATATTTGTCGTGGTACCGGTCTTTGCAGCAATTATTTTGCCGTAAATACTGCATCGCGCGCTGTTGGCATCGAGCCTGGAAAAATGTAGCCACACAGAATCGACTTTTCCACATCTTTATGGTATTGTGTGTGTGTGCTCGCGTCTCATATGAGTATGTGCGCGGAGAGTTTGTGTGTGTGTGCTCGGGTCACATTGAGTATGTGTATGTGCGCGAGTTTGTGTGTGTGTGCTCGCGTTTCATGTAAGTATGTACGTGGAGAGTTTGTGTGTGTGCGCGCGCGCGCGTCTCATATGAGTATGTGCGCGGAACTCTTCCGTCTGCGTCTCGTGTGCGCGTCTCGTGTGTGTAGAGTTTGCTTGTATGTGCGTGAGCCACTTTATGTGTGTGTCGTTGTGCATTTCATATGTATTTGTTTGAGAACTGACGTTGACGAGTTAACCCCTTAGGTATCGAAATCTGGTACCGAACAACATGTCATTTTTCGATACTCGATAGTATCGAGGCAATTCGGTCGGTACCTAAAAAGTATCGAACTCAGTACCCAGCCCTAGCCTTGACCTCCCCCAGAACGACGTTCAGGTGGTCCGATACAGCCGAGGCTATATTCGCCAAACTCAAGAACCGCTTTGTTTCGGCTCCCATCCTCATAGCTCCTGATCCTTCACGTCAGTTCGTGGTGGAGGTTGATACGTCAGAGGTGGGGGTAGGTGCAGTGCTTTCCCAACGTTCCCACAGATGACAAGATGCATCCTTGTGCGTTTTTGTCCCATCGTTTATCACCTGCCGAACGTAACTATGACATTGGTAACAGAGAGTTGTTGGCAGTCATGCAAGTTAGCATTGGAAGAATGGCGTCATTGGTTAAAAGGTTCGGGGGTACCTTTTATAGTTTGGACGATCACAAGAATCTAGAATATATCAGAACCGCCAAAAGACTCAACTCCAGGCAGGCTCGGTGGGCACTTTTTTTCGGACGTTTTAACTTTTCTCTCTCGTACCGCCCGGGTTCCAAGAACATTAAATCCGATTCTTTATCTCGTATTTTTGACCTGTCCGAACGCCCGTCCACTCCCGAGTGCATTTTATCCGAGACCCTATTTGTCTCCACACACACACATGGGAGGTCGAATTGAAGGTCAAAACGGCCTTAGAAGGGGTAACGCTTCCGCCCGGTTGCTCACCGAATCGATTATTTGTGCCGGAGGGATATCGGTCCGACGTCATTCAGTGGGGGCATTGTTCCAACGTGGCGTGTCATCCAGGAATTATCAGATTGGAGTTACCACACCAATTTTTTGGTCAAGCAACGATTCTGGTGGCCACTTATGGCTCGTGACATTCACAGTTTTGTTTTGGCTTGCTCGGTTTGTGCCACTGGTAAGACTTCCAATCGACCCCCAGATGGGTTACTCCAACCGCTGTCTGTCCCTTCGAGACCCTAGTCCCACATTGCGCTAGATTTTATTACCGCCCTCCCAGGGCAAGATGGTCGTTTTGACCGTTGTGGACCGGTTCTCAAAGACGGCTCATTTAATTCCCTTACCTAAATTGCCCTCCGCCAAGGAGACAGCGGTTACTGTCGTAGATCACGTCTTTCGCTTACATGGCCTCCCGATGGACGTGGTTTCTGACAGGGGACCCCAATTTGTGTCAAAATTTTGGCAAGAATTTTGTAAGTTACTGGGAGCGAGTGTCAGTCTGCCTTTGGGGTTTCATCCCCAAAGCAATAGCCAAACCGAGAGAGCCAACCAAGATTTGGAAAGAGTGTTGCGATTTTTGGTTTCTAGGAATCCTTCCTCCTGGAGTCAGCAACTCTCAATGGTGGAGTACGCCCATAATTCGTTTCCAGTGTCATCTACTGGCCTCTCTCCGTTTGAATGTAGTTTAGGTTTCCAGCCACCTATTTTTCCTGTACTGTCACGGTTCATGAATCCACTGTCTCCCTCTTGTGTGTGTGTGTGTGTGTGTGTGTGTGTTTGTGTGTGTTTGTGTTTGTGTGTATGTGTGTGTGTGTGTGTGTGTGTGTGGGCGTGGTTATCCAATCTCAGGCTGATTATTAGCGCCAGCTGTAATCAATTCCCTTTCCCTTTATATGTTCAGTGATCACTGTCTCATGTTGTCAGATTGTTGTGGCCTCCCCTGGTGTTGTGTCCTGTTCCAGTGTGATTCTCTCACCTTCCTCGTGTGGATTATCTTCGTTGTGCTTCATCTTCGTTTGGATTGTTGTTCCCTGGATTCCTGAGCACGCCGATCACCGCACACCATCACCGGGTTGCGCGTCGAAGTCCCTGCGTCATTTGTCACCTGAGTGTTTTGTCCTCTGACCTGTTGTTATCTTCTACAAAGCTCCAATAAACCGTTTTACTTGCATTTGCATCCGTCTCTGTATCATCACAAAAATATAATAAATATGTAATATAGTGCACATATAAAAACTACACCATGTAGCTCATTTTGAGGTAGGCTAAATGTAACATCATTGTTCTCGAGCTGTTTTATTTACCTCTTTCCGCAGTGGAAAAACACTGAGGTTATCTGGGGTGTTATCTGTACTTGTCCTTTAATGTAAGCAACATTTCCTATTTAAGATGATTCTGTTGTTGTTGCTATTTTCTTTTGCCTTGAAAAGGCATGAAGAGGTGAAGAACAATGGCAGAATCTTTCCCACCATCAACAAAAAAACGAGAAAGGAGAGGGAGTATGGATAATCCTCCATGTGAGTCAATAACCCCTTCAAATCTATCATATATTTTATCTTGAAAATAGCCTTGCATTGTTTAGAATTAAACTAATTATTATTAACACATTAGCACATTATTAACATTCTCTCAATAAGATTTTGACTTTAAAGTTTAAACTAATGCAGGTGATTAATCTTCTTCTTTTCTCTCTCCAGGGATATCTTCCTCCAGCGGTCCACTGACTGAGGAGCTTCAGTGCTCTATATGTCTGGACGTGTTCACTGATCCAGTCAGCACTCCATGTGGACACAACTTCTGCAAGACCTGTCTGAATAATTGCTGGGACAACAGCCAGACCTGCAACTGTCCATATTGTAAAGAAACATTCAAGCACAGACCTGATCTCAAGATTAACACCACACTCCGAGAGCTTGTAGATCACTGTAAAAAGAAAAGTCCTGAGAAAAAAGCTGAAGTTCTGTGTGACTTCTGTGAGGAAAGAAAGCTGAAAGCCCTGAAGTCGTGTCTGGTGTGTCAGAGCTCTTACTGTGAAACTCACCTGGAGCCTCATTTGAGAGTGGCAGGTTTAAAGAAACACAAACTGATCAATCCTGTGAGGAATCTGGAGGACTATATATGTCAGAAACATGAGAGACCTCTGGAGCTGTTCTGTAGAGATGATCAGACATCTGTGTGTCTGATGTGTACTTTGAAAGACCACCAGAACCACAACACTGTTTCTTTAGAAGAGGAGAGTGAAGAGAAGAAGGTACAGTAGAAGTTATTGACAAACTGATTTTAAATGGCTCTTATCATGAGGAAACACATGTTCTTTAATATAAATGAATCGATTATGAAAACATATTGTGTGTTGTGTGTACACACACACTGACGAAGGCATGTTTGGCCGCAACGCGTAGGTGGATCTGTCACCAATTTTAATGTTTAAGCCATCAATGAAATAAAGGCTTTTTAACTTTTTTCTACTTATTTCGAGTGCCTTGGAGTTTCAAAGCTCTTAGACATATTGTGTGTTGTTCTCTGTCTATAGGCTCAACTGATGAAGACACAGAAAGACACACAGCAGATGATCCAGGACAGAATCAAGAAGATTCAAGACGTCAAACACTCAGCAGAAGTCAGAAAGGTAGCCTAAGTTAAATTATGTAATTCAGTTTTCTTAAATATTTATTTCATCAGTTAGTTTTGGGGGATTTTTCACTGTTTGCATCACTCTTCTTGTCAGTGTTTGTTCGACAGTCTGTTAGTCAAGCCCAATTTAAACTTCTGCGTCGAACTCACACCATAGCTATACGTCGTAGGCTGTGTGTAGTGCGCGTACCCTTCGGCGTACCCTGACGTGCACCTCTCCAAAAATGTAACAACGCGTCAACTCTACGCGGACGCAAGCGCTGTGATTGGTCGGCTAGAACCCCTCCCTCGGGTTTCACATGCTCCCTCTGCAGGTGTAATTGCGCGTCAACGCGGACAACGATACTGAAGTATAAATGAAAACCAACGAGTAGTCTACAGCGTAGAGGCTCTGGCGTAGGTATAACCAGTATAAACCAGCCTTCAGTCTGTATATTAGTGCTGTGGACTGTACAGTCACTCTTTCTGCAGGTTACATTGATACACCATTATGGCAAAAAGTGACTGTTTATGAGAGAGACATCGATTTTAATTCATTTGGTCTACCGACTTGTTTAAAAGAAAGAAAGAACCGCATAAACACCTGTTTGTGTTGCTCAGATATGATCAGCAATTGTTTCTTCTGTGGTTTTGTTTGGAAATGTTTTTGTTGAAGCAAAAATAGATGAAGTATGCATAACTGTCAATATTGTGTCTATAACGTAAGTTAATGAATATTACATTTGTGTTTAGTGAATTGTTGTATAAAAGCGCTAATTGTGATTACCTGCTGCCATTTCATTAGTTGTTATTCTGATCACTTAAAGTGACAACATATCTCTCCTCTACAAGGCACATGATTTGAGGAATTATTCAGTCCAAACGGTGCAAATTAAACTGAAAGAAAAAAACTCCCTAACACACTGAAATATGATCAATAGTTATACTGAATCTTTCTTTAGATATTTTATACTGAACTGCTGGAGATGATGGAGGAGCAGCAGAAAGCAGCAGAGAAACAGGAGGAAGAGCTCATTGAAGAGCTGGAGCAGGAGATCACTGAGCTAAAGATGAGAAACACTGAGCTGGAGCAGCTCTCACACACTGAAGATCACCTCCACCTCCTACAGGTCAGTCAACATCTCTCTGATCAATGATAATGCAGTATATGACACCATAACACTCCCCATGCTGAAGGATTTCTCCTCTCTCCTGCTGTAGATTTACTCATCCCTGTGCAGCTCTAGAAACACCAGGAACTGGTCTGAGATCAGTGTGAAGACTGATGAGAGTCTGGAGACTCTGAGGAGAGCTCTGACTAAACTGCAGGACTCTCTACAGGAGAAACTCACGCAAACTGGTACAGCAATATCAAATACACCGTACAGATTATCATCTTTTAATATCAGTAATGAAGAATGAGTCTGTTAAAGCTGAAATAAGAGAAATGTGTGATCATGTGTTTGTGTCTCATTATCATCACAGTTCTTCTTGAAGAGAGCAGGTCATATTCATCTCTAATTTCAGAAAACATGCAGTAAATTCATCTTGTACTAGAAGCTTCATCACTGTAACCAGAACCTTGAGGCTTTAGTAAATCTGTGAACACTTTTAGATGAGAAACTACTCAGAAACATTAATTATTTATTATCTCTGCGTCTACATTTTGTGAATGCACATCAGATCAAATTATTTAACCAAGATTTTTAAATGTTTTTAAGAAAATCTAATTAATATGCATTATGGGTTTAAGAGGTACATTTTATCCTTCATTATATTAGGCCTAAAGCTTAAACTTTAAAATCGTAAACTTTTTTTTAATCCTTTTTTAGCTTGTTTGCACTCCAAAAATACAGTATGATGAAATATTGAGATGAATAACATTAGCCACAAAAATAACATATTGATTCTCTAAATATCAGCAGAGAAACATTGATCAGATAAAACATGATGTTGTACACAATTCTTTAAATATAACCTTAAATCTTGTCTATAATTCCACACATAAACATGTCAAAGATCTGATGATGTTTTATTGTCATTAGTCTCTACAGAACTGAAGAGGAGACAGCAGTATGCAGGTACAGTGTGCTGTCTGCACTACACTAGATTACATTCAGATACTCACAGCTTCATCACTGACCCACAGTATGATTAAACACTGATTACATATTACACGCATCATCACTAAATATATGTATTGTGAATTTGTGATTTATATTCTCTGTTTTCTCAGTGGATGTGACTCTGGATCCTGATACAGCTCATCCATATCTCATCCTGTCTGATGATGGAAAACAAGTGAGAGATGGAGACATTACACAGAAACTCCCAGACAAACCAGAGAGATTTGATAGATATTTAATTGTCCTGGGAAAGGAGGGATTCTCCTCAGGGAGATTTTATTTTGAGGTGCAGGTGAAGGGAAAGACTAAATGGGATTTAGGAGTGGTCAGAGAATCCATTAACAGGAAGGGAAAGATCACACGGACTCCCAGTAATGGATGCTGGACTGTGTATCTGAGGAATGGGAATGAATATAAAGCCGGTGCTGATTCTCCTGTCTCTCTGTGTGTGAGAGTGAAGCCGCAGCGGGTCGGTGTGTTTGTGGATTATGAGGAGGGTCTGGTCTCCTTTTATGATGTGGAGTCCAGCTCTCATCTCTACTCTTTCACTGATCAGTCTTTCACTGGAAAACTCTATCCATATTTTAACCCGTGCCTTAATGATGGAGGTAAAAACTCAACTCCACTGATCATCACACCTGTCAATTACAATAAATGAATTTACTGCCGTAATATGAAATACACAATGAAAATGATTTATATAATTACAAATCTAAACATGTTTTGCTATATTTTCATCATTTGTTTATCATTGTTAAAATCCTATAATTCTAGCTATAATTGCAAATTATATTGTGAAAATATAATGCTTGTATAACAATTTTATTTTGTTTTTATGTACATTAAAATAAACCAAACTATAATAAAATTGATAAAGTATATCAAAGCTGTTTCTACCATTTCAATTACAAAATGATCTGTGATAATACTGAGGTAAATCAGATGTTAATTCCTCAATATATATCACTGTATGATTATTACCATATTCATACACAACACTATGGATTTTCAAAACACCATGATATTATGATCATGGTAAAAACAAAAAATTAAAAAAGGAGAAGAAGAAGAAGAAGAAGAAGACATTGTAGGTCTATTACTAAGTTACCAAATGTTTACCCCATGGTAAAACTAGGTTTGTTTAACCATAAGAATAGAATAGAACTAGATGTACCGCATGGCGGTACAAAATATGACCGCCGCTCAGGCCTGCACTGGCTTTCCACAAAAATAAATGACGTGGAGCAATTTGGCTGTATTGCGTGTTTATGTATATACCTAAAAAAAGTAGTAGTATGTGCATGTCTGTCTGTGTGTGTGTGTATGTGTGTGTGTTTGTGTATGTGTGTGTCTGTGTGTGTGTGTGTGTCTGTGCGTGTATGTATGCGTGCGTACATGTGTGTGCGCGTGTGTGTTTGTGTGTGTGTGTCTGTGCATGTGGATTTGTATGTGTGTGTATGGGTGTGTGTCTGTGCGTGTGGATGTCAGTGTGTGTGCATGCTTGCGTTTGTTTGTATTCCTGCATGTGTGTGTGTGACAGTATCATCCTAAACCAGCAACCCTTCGCTCAACAGCACCATCTACAGGCCGATGAGTGTACAGTCACTAAATGTGCACATAAATGAATTTATTTTATACCCCCCCATGGATGAAATTCTACGAAACTTAGCATACCCCCAGAGGATGTCAAGTTAATCATACACATGAAATATGGTGTAGTTCTGAACATCTCAACTGAAGATAGGGGCGATTAAAGCAGAATAATATTGCATTTTCATTTTTTATGGGAAGGGGCGCAAATCACAAATGAGTGATTATGGGCTAGGTTGATGTGGGCCCTTAAGACCAACATAGCATAAAAATTTCTTCATCCTCGGTGCCACGGTTCAGGTAGTTATTTAGGAAAAACTGCATTTTTGGGGTTTCGGGGGGCCTAGCGCGTGGGGGGAGTGGCCCCCGGGGACCAAACGAAATTTTTCCGTAAAAGTCTAGTGGGGCTACATGCCCACCAAATTTCATGTTCCCCCGGTGTTTCGGTATCCCTGGTATCATTGACGAAAAATTCACGGGGGGCCCAGCGCGGGGGGGGAGTGGCCCCCGGGGACCAAACGAAATTTTTCCGTAAAAGTCTAGTGGGGCTACATGGCCACCAAATTTCATGTTCCCCGGTGTTTCGGTGTCCCTGGTATCGTTGACGAAAAATTCACGGGGGGCCCAGCGCGGGGGGGGGGGGGGGACTGGCCCCCGGGGACCAAACGAAAATTTTCCGTAAAAGTCTAGTGGGGCTACATGCCCACCAAATTTCATGTTCCCCGGTGTTTCGGTGTCCCTGGTATCGTTGACGAAAAATTCACGGGGGGCCCAGCGCGGGGGGGGAGTGGCCCCCGGGGACCAAACGAAATTTTTCCGTAAAAGTCTAGTGGGGCTACATGCCCACCAAATTTCATGTTCCCCGGTGTTTCGGTGTCCCTGGTATCATTGACGAAAAATTCACGGGGGGCCCAGCGCGGGGGGGGAGTGGCCCCCGGGGACCAAACGAAATTTTTCCGTAAAAGTCTAGTGGGGCTACATGCCCACCAAATTTCATGTTCCCCGGTGTTTCGGTGTCCCTGGTATCGTTGACGAAAAATTCAGTAGATGACGAAAAAAAAAAAAAAAAAAAACTTTGACAATCCCTATATGACCGCTTTCGCTAGCGGCGGTCATAATAATAGACAAATTTCAACACACATCAGATTAATTTAAATGTTCATTTTTTTTTTGATACAGTTATATACATCTTCAAATAAAATATAGGACTGTTAAATATCTGATGGTGCTGATATGAAGTAGAGATACAAATATGAAACCGTATAAAAGAGTAGGCCTATCTTATAAAATTAAACCTTATACATAATATTTTCCTTCTATCAGGACATAGTAGAGATTATTCTATTAAAGATGCCTATTTATATTGCTGTTTATGTTTAATGTCTTTTGATCTGTTTGAAAATTGAGCACAGCTTCTTTTTACAGTAGATAGTGATAAAATAAAAGGTCATCGTTTTGAGGAAAAGGAATATAGAAAGCAAGTCACATATTCTGGTCTTTTCACATTGTTCTGTGTCCTGAGAGAAAGAGTAGAAAACTTTATCTCTTTAAAGTAAACCAGTCACAGTAAATAAACTCATACAGGTTTGGGGAGAGTAAATGATGACAGAATTATTATTTTTGCGTGAACTATTACTTTAAGATTCTCTGAGGCCTCTATACCACAGCATTACTGTAGATAATGTTCACTAGGTGGCGCTATAGTTTCAAATCAGAAAATACAGAGAAAACAATGAGGTTCACAGAGTCAAGGAAAACCTGGAAATATGTTATTTAAATTTTTTACATTTAATTTGTTTAGTGATTTGTTTTTAGTTTACTTGGTTAAAATGATTCTTTGTGAGTGCTATGACTGGTAAATAATTTTTGATCATGCATCAAGCCGCTGAGAGGCTAAGCAGCAGGAAAAATCCGTGACGCGTTTTCTTGCATTTACATTCCAATAACGTTTTATTGGCATGATAACAGACCATCCACGTAGAAACAATTGATGATGAGAAACATATAAACGGTCAACAGAAAGTGAGCACTCCCTGCTACTCACCCCCTCTCTACACAATAAACCAAACAGGAAACACTACCAGGTATATACCCACCGATACCCATGTGACCAAACCACCTGGAAACTTAGCGCAAAATACAAAATAAAAGACGAACGTTTTATGCACTTACATTCCAGCCCCTGATTATTACACAATAAACCTGTAATAATCACAGACACAATCAAAATATGAACAATATTAACATACATTACATAATTGTTATACATGAATTTCCTTTTTTTTTACATAATGCTTAAGGAAATGTGAAAAAATGTATGTGTGTGAAAATGTCCAAATCACTCAAGTGTTCATTTAGTTCATCATTGTAGCCGAGTAAAGTTAATGTAAAAGTCCAGTCTAAGTCAGTAAAGTTAGTAATTCAATCAAGTCCAAGTCAAAAAGTCAAGTCAAAAGGGTCAGTTGAGAGCTCTCAAATGTCATTCATAGTTAATCTTTAAATTCCTCGGCTTCAAGAAGACGACAAATTTTTGTGATTGGCCTAGTCAAGCAGGTACTCATAGTCTTGATCTTAACTTGCCGTGTGAATCCTTTTTTGTCCGATATCGTGTGAATAATTTTGCCCATGATCCAGGAACTTCTTGGTGCATTTTCATCCATTATCAGTACAACATCTCCCAACTGATAGTTCCGTGTCTTTACCATCCACTTTTGGCGTTCTTGTAGTAAAGGTAGATATTCACCAATCCATCTTTTCCAAAATTGGTTGGCTAAATACTGAATTTGACGCCATCTTCGACGGGCATACAAATCTTCCTTCTCAAACAATCCAGGTGGTAATGTAAACTTTGTTTTTAGAAGGAGAAGATGATTAGGTGTTAAAGCTTCCATATCGTCAGGATCCAAAGATGATCTAGTTATGGGTCGATTATTAAGTATGGACTCTACTTCACATAAGAAAGTATGAAGACCTTCTTCATTCAAACTTTGCCCTCGAAGAATGGAGTTCAGTATTTTCTTTACTGATCTGATGAGCCTTTCCCAGATCCCTCCGTGGTGTGAACCGGTAGGAGGATTGAAAGTCCATTTAATCTTCCTTTGTAGAAGAACATCGTTTATCTGACTGTGGTTCCAATTTTGTATCGCCTCTTTTAATTCACGATCAGCCCCGACAAAGTTCGTTCCATTATCTGAACGTATTTCGGCCACTTGTCCTCGTCGAGCGATAAAACGTCTGAGTGCATGAATGAAGGAGTCGGTGTCCAGTGATGCAACCATCTCAATGTGGTTCTTCCTTGCTTTACTTCAAATGGGCCGAAACAATCCAGTCCAACATGAGTAAAGGGTGGTTTGTCTGGGGAGACTCGATCGTGAGGCAAATCAGCCATCTGTTGATGACCTGCAATTGCATTGAACCTTTTACACACTACACATTTTGACAGAAATGTTCTTATGGCTACACTAGCTCCGGGGATCCAATATCGCTGTCGAAGAGTCGCCAACATGAAGTTCCGTCCACTATGTCCCACTTCTTCATGAATTTGTCTCAGGATTAGGTTAGAAATGTGTAAATCTTTTGCCAATATAATTGGATGTTTAGAATGTTCAGGGATCAATGCATTATTAAGGCGTCCACCAACCTTGATGATATCAGACTGAAGTATTGGATTAAGACTATAAAGAGGACTATTTCGCTTGACTACTAAACACTTTCGTAGACTCTTTAGTTCCTCCGGAAATCTCTTTCTTTGAGAAAGTCGGATGATTTCCATTTCGGCCTTTTCTAATTCTTCCAATGTAAGTAAGTCCTTACGCACCGTAGGTTCAAACTTCTGCATTTCCTGATCAATAATCATCTCTTGTTGATATGGATCTGTATCAGAGCGGACAAGAACAGTCTTCAGTCGTTTCCTTTCCTTGCTACGGTCCATCAAGATTTATCTCAAACGAAGGATCCATGCTACGGCTTTCTTTAGTCGAATCCAAGAGGAGAAGTAATCAAAGAGATATGATATGGAGTCAGAATTTTCATTGACTTCTATCATGTTTACCAAAGCACTCCTTTTAATCTCAGGATCGTGAGGCAATATTGCATCCCTAGAGGTGGGGTCCATTGGCCACTCTTCTTGTGATCGAACGAGAATTGCGGGACCAGAAATCCACGTCTCATTCTTCAAAAATGAATCCACCCTCGCTCCTCTAGACGCCAGATCTGCTGGATTGCTTGACGAATTCACGTACCTCCATTGTGCTACATCGGAAACCTTCAGGATTTCGGACACTCTATTAGCCACAAAACACTTAAATCTTGAGGTCCTATTTCGAAGGTATTTAAGTACTGAAGTACTGTCAGTCCAAAAAATGGAATTCTCAAAGGGCATCTTGAATTCTTTCGTCCAGATTTTGTCAATGCGGCTTGCAAGAGTGGCAGCTGTAAGTTCCAGGCGAGGTATTGTAATGGATCTCAATGGTGTAACTCTTGCCTTGCTTACTAGAAGGGTAGAATATGCCTGTTGTTGGTCATTATGGAGCAGCAAATAGGATACCACACCATATCCTTGCTCGCTTGCATCTGAAAAATGATGCATTTGAGCAGAAATTACATCTCCAAACCCGTTAGGCTTCAAACATCTTCTGACCTCAAAACTCTCCAAATGATGCAGATCATCCAGCCAGTTCATCCAACGTTGAACATACGCTGATGGAATATCATTGTCCCATCCAATTCCCTCCCTACACAGATCTTGCAGTATCCTCTTGGCAGACAGAATCACAGGTGACAAGAACCCCAGAGGATCATAGATGGAACTAACCACTGAGAGAATTCCTCTCCTGGTAAGGGGTCTATCCTTGACTACCACTTTGAATTGAAAGGCATCCGATTCAGCACACCATTGCACTCCTAATGCTCTTTCCACTGGCAAAGTGTCACGATCAAAATCCAAATCCTTTACTTTTTTCTCTCTGTCCTTCTCAGGTACGACACCCAATACAGCACGGCTGTTGCTCGTCCATTTTGTTAAACGAAATCCACCTTTCGCACACATACTAGTAAGATCCTTGTATAGCTGCACAGCATCTGACTCGGAAGGTACGGAAACAAGGCAGTCATCCACATAGAAATTATTGAAAACAACATCCATTGTGTTGGGGTCAAATAGATCCTTTTGATCCATTGCACATTTCCTCAATGCAAAACTCGAGCAACTTGGTGATGATGTATCCCCAAATAAATGAACCACCATTCTGTATTCCTCCAGAATGCTGTTTACATTACCTTCTGGCCACCACAGAAATCTCAAGAGATCACAATCTTCTGGGTGAACTCTGATTTGATGGAACATGGCTTCAATGTCGGCCATCAGGGCAACAGATTCCAGTCTAAATCGTACAAGTACACTCACTAATGAACTGGTTAAGTCTGGACCTTGTAGAAGCTTGCTGTTCAGTGATGTACCCTGATAAGAAGCTCCACAATCAAACACAACCCTAATCTTGTGCTTTTTAAGATGATATACACCGTGATGGGGTAAATACCACAGACGTCCGTCACGTCTCTCCAGTTCAGCCGCAGGTACACTTTCTGCATAACCCTTATAGATCACATCCTCCATAAAGGTGGTGTAATCTGCATGAAAGAAAGAATTCACTTTAAACCTTTTTTGAAGAGTTAAAGCACGTTGTTCTGCAATTCTCCTGTTCATAGGCATGACTACTTCAGCATTTCTGAATGGTAGACCGATGTAATAATGACCATTAATCAGTCTTGCTGAATTGGACACAAAATTCATAAACTGTTGATCTTCTTTAGATGTTCCTACCATTTCTTCATGAGCAGTCTCTGGAAAATCGGCCTTAAATTGCTGCTTCCACAACTCTTCCAACTTCATTACTGCAATCCTATTCACAGTCACAGGAAGTTGGTTGGCAGCATCATCTCCATTCATGCCTACTCCTTTAAGTGGTCCGTTAACAGTCCATCCGAACAGGGTCCTTACAGCATATGAGCCATTATTTTGACTACGTATGATCTCCCAAGGCTCCAATGCTTCTGGAACATTAGCTCCAATCAAAAGCTCAATGCCAGCATTAATCATAGGTAAACAGATATGACTCAGATAGGGCCAAAATTCAAGATCTTTCTGTGAGGCGATGTTTACTGTGGTCACAGGCATGGTCTTCTGTGTATACACTTCGGGCAATGCACAGAAGTATTCTTGACTCAAACCAGAAACCTCCAAGTCTTTTAGAACGTAGCTACCAACTGATTTATCTTGACTCATAGTTCTGAGAAGAATATTAACTCTCTTTCCAGGGAGATTGAGCTTGTTCATCAAACTTTCTGTACAGAAAGAAGCAGAACTTCCAGAATCAAGAAAAGCATACGTCATCACCACACTGTTTCCCTTTTTTGATTTAACACAAACTGGAACAATAGGTAACGCACAGTTGTCATTACCAGCCCCAGTAAGACCACTAGTTTGGAGAGAGACCATAGCACTGGCTACTGCTGACTTGAATTCGTCTTTCTTCTTGTCCAAAGTGTCTACCTTCTCATGAGGATAAATGTGAAGAAGACTTGGATGTTTAAGACTACATATATTACAGATACTTTCTTTTTGCAGTCCCTGCTGAGGTGTCCTGTATGCAAGCAGCCAAAGCAAATTCCTCTCGTCATCAGAAAGTTCATCTTTTCTCTGTGACTTTTTCTGGTAAGTTTATTACAAACATCCAGTGTGAGTTCACCGGTACAGAAGAGACAGATTCTGTTGGTTGATATCTTATGGTGTTCTTTTATTTCAGGCATAGCAGTGATAGTGGTTGCAAAACTGCTTCTAGTTTTTGGCTGACTTGCTTTTTCTGTTCATCTTCCTACCTCCAGCAGGCGAAACATCCTGAATATTACCAAACACAGGGTCAGATAGAATTTTTACTTGTCTCTCGATGAAGTCAACAACATCAGAAAAGGTGGTTTGATTGTGGCGTCGCTCTTTTAACTCATATGCAACGACTCTCCATCTGTCTTTGAGTTTATAAGGAAGCTTTGAGAGGATAACTTGCATGTTAGTTGTGAGATTCAGCTCATTCATATAGTGAATGTCTTGCATAGCGTTGCAACAACTCCTTAGGAAAAGACCATACTCTTGCAGGGACTTAGCATCTTCTGATTTTATAGCTTTCCATGAAAGAGCCTTTTCCATATATGATGAAGCTATTTTTACCTCATTGCCGAAGTTCTCCTTAAGCAATGCCTTAGCCTTTAAGTAACCTTGTGAAGGGGTCATGAGCTGGCAACTTCTAACAAGTTCTTTTGGCTGTCCTCGTGTATATTGCTCCAGGAAGTGCAGACAATCTCCTGGGTTGTCTGCCTTCTTTTCCACCACTTCCTCAAATGTGCGCATAAACTCATGAAAGCGCAATGGATCTCCATCAAAGCACTGTATTTCTCTGGGTGGAAGTGAAGACAAGTTATGCTGTTTAACCAATAAAGTAGCTATTTCATTCTGCTTACCCATAAGCTGAAGCATGCTTGCGTGGCTCACATCATTTTGAAAACTTGATCTTGACCCATGAGCATAATCAATATTCTGATTATCCAATGATGACATGTTAGGCAATGTAGATTGTGAAGGTTTCATTTTAGATCTTGTTGATTGTTGTTGTACTGGCTGAGATAGAGAATAATTTGAAATCCTTTGTGTGTTATCGACATGTGATGTACGCATTACAGGCATGGACTCTGATGCCGCTGGCACACTAGCTGAAGGAACAAATGGTTCCGCCACTGAATGAAGGGATTTAAACACAATCCTATCAACAGATGAATGAGATGCAGAATGCACGTCTTGATACACCTTTACTCTTGCCATTGACTCTGCTAATTTAGTTTCCAGTTCCAGTTTTTCCCTCCTTCTCAACAGTTCCTCTTGTTCCTCCAGATCATGCTTCCTTTGCAGCATTTGTTGAGAAGCCAATAAAGCAGCCAGTTCTGCCTCAGCCTTAAGACGAATGGAGGATCGGCTTGATCGAGACCCATGAGATGTCGCTACATTTAGTCAACAGAGGCTACACAATTTTGGGATTATGGACGCAATTTGGAAACGGCTGTTTCTGCACACAGCATGTTGTGGCGGACGTGCACTGTGAAGTGGATCGACGGACACGACGCACATACAAACGGCAAACGAGGTATGTCAGCGGTTTTAATGGATTGTGCTGTATCGCTGTTGTGGAAGACGCTGTTGTAGTTGTTGGATTGACGTTGGATTGGCGTTGGGTTGAATGCGCTTTGAGCTGCTCTTGCATATTTATGGGCTCTCGTGTGCTGCCTCACTACGTTCATTCATTGTTTGGCTCTGTGAGCGCGCTGTTTGAAACGGAGCTCACATTGTCCGTTGCGTTGGTAGAATGAACTCTGAGGATATGGAGCACGCTGCTGATAGCAGCAAAAGAGAGCACAAGCCCACGGCAAAGGCCCTGGTGGCTAAAATTGAAGCCTTGCAAAGGGATCGCAAGAGTAAAGTGAATAAAGTGAAGAATTTGATTGGGTCAATGAAAGAGCTGATGATATGCGATGACAATGCGTCTCAAGTGTTTTCAATGCTCAAAACGATACAGTTGCTTATGGATGATGCATCTGTGCTACATAAAAGAGTATTGCCTCTACTACCTTTTGAGGAACAAAATAAACAAAATGAATGGTTTGACTCCATTTTGAAATATCATAATGGTTTTGTGGATGATGTTCAACAATGGATGAATGAAACTGGGAAACTGAATCCCTGCACTGCTCTTTCTATTACCCGTGAGCCTGTGGTTGAGGAAGCCATATATGCAACATCTCAAGGGGTTTGTGCATCTGATATTTCACCCTCTGTTGACGTGGTGTCCACGACACACAATACTCAGCCCTCTAATGTACATCTACAAGCTGGAATGGATTCTGGGAACTTTGAAAATGAAATTCAACCAATGGACAGTGCTTCAAATATAAGCAGTAAAAGATCTTCTGTAGCGACATCTCATGGGTCTCGATCAAGCCGATCCTCCATTCGTCTTAAGGCTGAGGCAGAACTGGCTGCTTTATTGGCTTCTCAACAAATGCTGCAAAGGAAGCATGATCTGGAGGAACAAGAGGAACTGTTGAGAAGAAGGAGGGAAAAACTGGAACTGGAAACTTAGCGCAAAATACAAAATAAAAGACGAACGTTTTATGCACTTACATATATATTTATTGGAATCCATTGGAATCCACTGCTGCTTCAATGTATATGTAATGAGTGATTATAAGGTATTATATATACCTTATATATACCAATATCAAATAAGTTGAATGACTTCTCCTGAGATTTTACTTTGTTATAGAAGTTACCAGTGTGATTACTGAAATGTTCTTTTCATGTATTCTCTAATGTCTGTATTTGATATCTGAATGCAGTAACAGTGCTTGCTTATTTAGCCCGACTTCCAGAAATGAAATAGGGACTGGTTTTGTGTTTGAGAAAGGTCTTCGGTGTGTTTAAACATATAGGGGTCATTGGAGCCAATAGTTTAAGGGACCATTTCATTGTTAAAGCCTTACTTTCCAGTTAGACTAAAGTGTAGTTCTCCTTGAGAGAAAGAACGCATTATCTTGATGTTTTGAGAGGACTCTCCTGTTTATAGTTAGAGTCTGGCCGAATCCAACCTTGGAAAAGCTGTGTGTCGGTGTGTGTGTTAGTCTTCTTGGTTACAGGTTAAGGAACCACTGGCATTATTGGAGATTGACTGAGTTGTTGTTCGGGACATGCTGGCACCCAGCAACCCAAATCTGCGACCTGGAAGGTCACGACGTGCCTAACTTCAGGGTCCGAGTGTCAGCTGCATAATCAGATGGAGATATGCTTCCGTCTATCTGTAGAAATCTGTGTGGAAAATTACTATGTTTATCTATTTCTTAGCCAATGAGAATCATTCAACCTGTAAGCAATGACGCAGTTTAGACCTTGGAAATGGTATAACTGCTGTGATCTTTGTTACTGTAAGCGGGGCGTCCTACGAACTCCTGTGTGAGTCTTGAAGCTGAACTTCTGCTGATGAAAACTATCTTCAGTAAAACTTTTCTTAATTTTTTTTACATTCTGACTCCAGGTCTTCTTTCAAACATCTGGTCTTTGGGTCCTAAACTGTTAACCCCTAACAAGTCATTGTAACAGTCACCAGCTGGAGTGCCTTTGAAAGCCACCAGAGGTGTGTGTGTGTCTGTGTGTGTGTGTGTGTGTGTGTGTGTGTGTGTGTGTGTGTAGTGAGGTTGTGCTGTGATAAGGATTAAACATTTTTGCTCAATAAGTGTTCATTGCTGTTTTCAGGCTAAAAACATGCTCATTTACACCTTGTATGAACTAGTGATTAATAAATGACCCAGAAGCATTATTCATAAATCTGGATTATGCAAACAAAAGACAGTGGAATTAATGAGAGATAATTCACAAAATAAAAAAAAATAATAACAATAATTCATTTAAGACAGCATGTAATGTTACATAAATCTTTTATTGACATTTGCCTTTAAACATTATTGTAAAAATGCAGGTTATAGAAAAGACGTGTGTGGTTTCTATAGCAACAGACTGTAAATATATTGCTTTGAATCTCTGTGTTTTTTTAACATTAAGTCTTATATTCAGAGCATATCTATATTTACATCTGCAGATTACAGCAACACCCCATAAATGTTCATAATCTCAGTGGCTTTCTGTCCTGCTTTTGGCGACGGCAGGTCAGTCCAGTTTCTTCTCTATTCAAATCCATTACAGCACAAGATCAGCCACAATCCACAAGCTTTAGGAGAACGCAGCAAACCTCAAAATACTTCATTTACCCGAGAGAATCTCACAAAAACTGTCTGAAATGACCAAGTTAAGACTCGATCTGAAGATCTAGTCTGACCAAATTAGTTAGGGCTAGTCCAATCTACTTTCTTATGTTACTTAAAGTTATGACCAGTCTTGAGGTAAAAAATGAGATGATTAACTTGTAGGTCATATTTCACCCCAAAATGTAAAAAAAAAAAAAGAAAAGAAAAAGATTATGTACAGTATATATATATATATATATATATATATATATTACAAAAAAAGTTCAAAACTACATAAATATGATTCATACTATTTTATAATCACATAAATAAAATTAAATAGGTTTTTAAGTACCTAATTAAAAATTTTCCTCGCATTGTGACATTTCATGACAATTAAGCACATTTAAACACACCTTGCAGTTCACTTACTGAAAATAATACAAAATAATAACTAAAACGTATTTAAATTTTGAAGCATACATCATGGTAGTATTTGTTGTACTGAATATAATTTGATAAAATAAAATAAATGTAAACAATAAATAAAATAAAGGATGTTTTTCATTTCTCATGTATGACTCCTCGGGGTGAAATGCGTGACCCAGACATTTTTTGTGAGATTCACCAAATCATCGGACAGCCAATGTTTTATCATCATCATCTCTATCTGTTCTGCACATCTGGAAACATCCCGTCAAACACAAAATAACACAAGTGCTATAGATATATATCAACAAAAGCTCTGTGTCGTCTATCACAGGACGTTCAGGTGAGATGTTCGCACGTCTGTGAATAAATGTGGCAGTGTGGAAACAGATGAAGCTCAGATTCAGACGTCTGTGGCCTAATAACTCGGACTCTTTCCTGAGCTCTTAATTTACAAATCCATAATTCCCTTTAATCAAACAAATCGAGAAATCAAGTGATGTAATCAACTCAGATTTTGACATTAAATCCCATTTTAGAAGTAGTTTTGTTCTGTGCACTGGATCGCATCACGTCAGAACAGATCGGGGTTCAAGGCTTTTATAAAACATTTCACAATATTAAAATCCTCTCATATTGCATTGCTCTCCCATAATAGTGCTTGGCACAGAAACGTGTGTTTGCAAATGACCCAACTTATTTTTCTTTACATTTACAAACGTATATACATTCTTACACGATAATGTACAAACAAAGATGTAAGTGCAAATACAATATGCATGCATGTCACTTTAAAATCTCGTTAAAACTGAAACGAGTTTCACACCAGAGCTTCAGAACTGCGAATATAAACGACTGTATCCAAACGAGAGCGAGTGAAGGGCAAAAACTGCACGAAACGAACATCTTCAAGAGCCTCGACCACCGAACGGACCAAGAAATAATGATGTGAAATAATACTGTCAGGTCACTGTAGAAATTACACTTCAGAAAAGCTTCAGTCACGGGCGTGTCGTGGGAAAGACTGGCTGTGTCACATCTGGACTGAGCTCAAACTGGAAACATTAAATAATATGAGGAAACTCAACATCATCATAACAAGATTCAGTAGAAAGTGAGTACTTGGCCCTATATGACATCATCATGACCTTTGACACCAGCTGTGTTTGTTCGTTCAGTCTGAGTTTACACTGTAGGGCCAGGCGATATACGTTTTGTTTATAAAATATCACATATTTATAAAATGAAGCAACATTGTGATGATTTTATTTGGCCATTGAGTTTCTTCTCTGATTCTTCTCCATGAATCAGTCGAACTGATTCAAATCTCAAGTCTCAGTATTTTATACGTTAATATTGCTTTTAATATTTATACATGTGGTGTTGTTTTTTCTTGATTTTTACTGTATTTCTTCCTGCATTAAACATTTTCAATCAAACTGGCAATAGTTTCTATTTGGTTGAAATTACTAAAAGAAATCAGCCTTCAAATCTATTTCAGAGCAAATATATAAATACTAATAAATACCGAACATGTTCAAAAGGCTGAAAAAAAGTATATTTATATATTATATATATATATATATTTTTTAAATCAAAATATTAAAATATCGCCCAGCCCTAACTGTCCAAGTAATAAATTGATATAGCCTATAAATATGGTCCAGAATGCTGGTAGCATTACAACAAAACATCGCTGAAAAGTTTACGCTTTTCCTGTGGACAGGAAAACAAGCTTTTATCGACGTCTCGATGATCTGTTTTTGACATTAAGAAATAAAGATTTATTCACATCTAGAGAACACAGGCTGTGTGTTCAGGCAGACTGATGTCCTGATGGACTGTGTTCTCACTCATCTGGCTGTGAAAGAGCTCTGTGACGGAGGAGGAAACACACTAATATCCACTATCAGTGTCCGTTCAGTCAGTGCTGGGAGCTGGAATCGGTGTGTGTGTGTGTGTGTGTGAGTGTGTGTGTGTGTGTGTGTGTGTGTGTGAGCGCTCTCTCAGACTCGCGGCTCCAGTCTGTGGGACAGTTCAAACAGAGTCTGCTGATTGTCAATGATGTGAAGGTAATGGACACTGGATCGCACCTCAGCGCTGTCACACGGGGAAAGCTCGTTTCCTGGGAAGAGGAGAAATCAATGGAGTTAACGGACTTATTCTCCTCAGTTCTAATGAAGAGAGAGATGATGACCTGAGATATTAATTACAACTTAATTATCAATGCATCAATACAGACATTTTGCATGATACAGATAGCTAATAATTAGCAGTGTAGTATATATATATATATACAGTGAGGAAAATAAGTATTTGAACACCCAGCTATTTTGCAAGTTCTCCCACTTGGAAATCATGGAGGGGTCTGAAATTGTCATCGTAGGTGCATGTCCACTGTGAGAGACATAATCTAAAAAAAAAATCCAGAAATCACAATATATGATTTTTTAACTATTTATTTGTATGATACAGCTGCAAATAAGTATTCGAACACCTGTCTATCAGCTAGAATTCTGACCCTCAAATACCTGTTAGTCTGCCTTTAAAATGTCCACCTCCACTCCATTTATTATCCTAAATTAGATGCACCTGTTTGAGGTCGTTAGCTGCATAAAGACACCTGTCCACCCCATACAATCAGTAAGAATCCAACTACTAACATGGCCAAGACCAAAGAGCTGTCCAAAGACACTAGAGACAAAATTGTACACCTCCACAAGGCTGGAAAGGGCTACGGGGAAATTGCCAAGCAGCTTGGTGAAAAAAGGTCCACTGTTGGAGCAATCATTAGAAAATGGAAGAAGCTAAACATGACTGTCAATCTCCCTCGGACTGGGGCTCCATGCAAGATCTCACCTCGTGGGGTCTCAATGATCCTAAGAAAGGTGAGAAATCAGCCCAGAACTACACGGGAGGAGCTGGTCAATGACCTGAAAAGAGCTGGGATCACCGTTTCCAAGGTTACTGTTGGTAATACACTAAGACGTCATGGTTTGAAATCATGCATGGCACGGAAGGTTCCCCTGCTTAAACCAGCACGTCAAGGCCCGTCTTAAGTTTGCCAATGACCATTTGGATGATCCAGAGGAGTCATGGGAGAAAGTCATGTGGTCAGATGAGACCAAAATAGAACTTTTTGGTCATAATTCCACTAAACGTGTTTGGAGGAAGAAGAATGATGAGTACCATCCCAAGAACACCATCCCTACTGTGAAGCATGGGGGTGGTAGCATCATGTTTTGGGGGTGTTTTTCTGCACATGGGACAGGGCGACTGCACTGTATTAAGGAGAGGATGACCGGGGCCATGTATTGCAAGATTTTGGGGAACAACCTCCTTCCCTCAGTTAGAGCATTGAAGATGGGTCGAGGCTGGGTCTTCCAACATGACAATGACCCGAAGCACACAGCCAGTATAACCAAGGAGTGGCTCTGTAAGAAGCATATCAAGGTTCAGGCGTGGCCTAGCCAGTCTCCAGACCTAAACCTAATAGAGAATCTTTGGAGGGAGCTCAAACTCCTTCAAACAGAAGATTTGTGTGGAGGAGTGGGCCAAAATCCCTCCTGCAGTGTGTGCAAACCTGGTGAAAAACTACAGGAAACGTTTGACCTCTGTAATTGCAAACAAAGGCTACTGTACCAAATATTAACATTGATTTTCTCAGGTGTTCAAATACTTATTTGCAGCTGTATCATACAAATAAATAGTTAAAAAATCATACATTGTGATTTCTGGATTTTTTTTTTAGATTATGTCTCTCACAGTCGACATGCACCTACGATGACAATTTCAGACCCCTCCATGATTTCTAAGTGGGAGAACTTGCAAAATAGCAGGGTGTTAAAATACTTATTTTCCTCACTGTATATACTCACCTAAAGGATTATTAGGAACACCTGTTCAATTTCTCATTAATGCAATTATCTAATCAACCAATCACATGGCAGTTGCTTCAATGCATTTAGGGGTGTGGTCCTGGTCAAGACAATCTCCTGAACTCCAAACTGAATGTCGGAATGGGAAAGAAAGGTGATTTAAGCAATTTTGAGCGTGGCATGGTTGTTGGTGCCAGACGGGCCGGTCTGAGTATTTCACAATCTGCTCAGTTACTGGGATTTTCACGCACAACCATTTCTAGGGTTTACAAAGAATGGTGTGAAAAGGGAAAAACATCCAGTATGCGGCAGTGTGGGTGAAAATGCCTTGTTGATGCTAGAGGTCAGAGGAGAATGGGCCGACTGATTCAAGCTGATAGAAGAGCAACTTTGACTGAAATAACCACTCGTTACAACCGAGGTATGCAGCAAAGCATTTGTGAAGCCACAACACGCACAACCTTGAGGTGGATGGGCTACAACAGTAGAAGACCCCACCGGGTACCACTCATCTCCACTACAAATAGGAAAAAGAGGCTACAATTTACACGAGCTCACCAAAGTTGGACAGTTGAAGACTGGAAAAATGTTGCCTGGTCTGATGAGTCTCGATTTCTGTTGAGACATTCAGATGGTAGAGTCAGAATTTGGCGTAAATAGAATGAGAACATGGATCCATCATGCCTTGTTACCACTGTGCAGGCTGGTGGTGGTGGTGTAATGGTGTGGGGGATGTTTTCTTGGCACACTTTAGGCCCCATAGTGCCAATTTGGCATCGTTTAAATGCCACGGCCTACCTGAGCATTGTTTCTGACCATGTCCATCCCTTTATGATCACCATGTACCCATCTTCTGATGGCTACTTCCAGCAGGATAATGCACCATGTCACAAAGCTTGAATCATTTCAAATTGGTTTCTTGAACATGACAATGAGTTCACTGTACTAAAATGGCCCCCACAGTCACCAGATCTCAACCCAATAGAGCATCTTTGGGATATGGTGGAACGGGAGCTTCGTGCCCTGGATGTGCATCCCACAAATCTCCATCAACTGCAAGATGCTATCCTATCAATATGGGCCAACATTTCTAAAGAATGCTTTCAGCACCTTGTTGAATCAATGCCACGTAGAATTAAGGCAGTTCTGAAGGCGAAAGGGGGTCAAACACAGTATTAGTATGGTGTTCCTAATAATCCTTTAGGTGAGTGTATGTATGTATATGTTATATAAAACCTTTTATTTACTTTATAATGTAAATGCATATTTTTTTATGATCACCAATATGATAAATTTGTACTGTTTAAATAATCAGAATAATAATGATATAAAACACTAAGATTGGCCGATACTATTATAATAACTCAAATATTGTATATATTTATTAATATACAGTATATATCTAGATATAAGAAATGTAAAGTATTTTGGCTATGATTTGGTTGATATTTTGGTTTTGTAGTTGCTCTTTATAATTTTAAATAACATTAATTCATTCTCAAGTCAGAACCAATCAGAAAACTTTCTAAAACAATTTTTTTTTAGATTGTAACAAAAAAACAGCAAACATAGCAATTACAAAAACAAAAAATATTGAAAATGATAAAAAATATAAAATATTGTATTCTTGTAGTTAAATAACAGCATAAACGAAAATATGATATATATTTATAATATATTTAATATTACTATATTAAACAAAAATAATCTGTGTCTGTCATAAAAACAGCATTATTATATTTTAATAATAAAATATTAACTAAAATAACTAAATAATTACAGATAGCTGATAATTAGCAGCTTATAATAAATAAACATATTATATTTATAATAATTATTTGTTTTTATTTATTACCTTTTATTTAATTTAAAATGTAAATGCGTATTTTTATGGCTGATCATCACCAATATGATAGCTGATAAATTTGTACTGTTTTAATAATATAATCAGAAAAACACAAACACTAAGATTGGCCGATACTATTATAATAACTGAAATATTATATATATTTATTAATATACAGTATATAACCAGAGATTATAAATAGTTCAAGGAACAAAACCAGGAACTAAAATAGAAAACTGGTAACTGGTTAATAATGTTATTTTGTTCTGATAATTTTTCACTAAACCAAAGACCCAAGTTTTTTTTTTTTCAATTACATTTAGCAAATATTATTTAGAAAAACATCTGCATAAAAATACAGTTTCTGCTCAGAATGCCCAAAAAAATCACTTAAAATCCCTGATATTAATGTATAATGTGTGTTTATATTAATCACACCTTATGGAATATCAACCATGTGATGCTTTCATTTTGATTAGTAAAAACATGACATGTGTAAATGATGTTTGTGATTGGACACTCGACCGGAGGAAACACTGACCTGTCTGATCAGTCTGACAGTGGCGAATGAGTCGGACGGTGTCGGCTATCATGTGCTGAAAACACACACACACACACACACACACACACACACACATCAACAACACATCTCAGTGAAGATAACACATCTGAAGCCTGTCAATCACGGACACTCACCAGCTTCTCGAAATTCACCAGATTATCATGAAATGTTTTGTTCCCCTCATGGATGAAGGTGATATCTGAAAACCAACAGAGATCACAACATCACGAGACCAAGAAACAAATCACTGGCCATGCGATGTATGTGTGTGTGGTGTATGTGAGTGTGGTGTATGTGAGTATGTGGCCTCCTGTATGTGGCTCCTGTACCTTTGAGCAGCAGAGGCATGAAGGGGATTTTGGGCGGCTTCATCTTCTTGAAAGCGTCTCTGTAAGCTTTGTGATTCATGGATGGATCCTGAGGAAGAAGACGGATGAATCTCTTTATGATCATAAAGTTGACATGGAATCAAAATCAACCATATTTATGTTTGTTTTATGTTTATGTGGGTTTGACGTACCGTCAACAGCTCAAGTTCAGAGAAAAGCTTCTTGAATTTCCCGGGAACTTTCTGCAGGAAAGAGAGCGACAGAAACTGATGAGCAGGAAAGTCGTCATCTTGTTTAAAGTCTCCATGAAATAAAAATGGACAATTCTTATTTTAATGGAGTATTTCAGTGTTTATTATAAATGATTTATCCGTGCACATCATTATTTTTTAAATTCATGTGCCGATCTTGAATCCGAATCACTTTATCCTCCCTCTTGCATCTCTTCTCTTCTCTGATGATGTGGGTGGGGCAACCTGTCACTCACATGAGATCAGCCAATAGCAAACCACAACCATCCAATCAATTCCAAAAGGACGAAATCAAGCCCCGCCCACATTTGTTCTTGATCCAATAGGGCAGAAAAGACGATTGCAGCTTCGGTTTCATGCTGACTTTTGTATCGTTAACTCGTTCACCCTTAAACTGTGTTCAAACCAGAGCAACCAGCGATGAATCCTCAAATCTCTATAGTTCATTGATTTCTATTTTTCTCATGTTGTGCTGGTTGGTCCAAACTGTATTAAACATTGTATATTCTGTGATTTTTCCTCTGTTCACTGTTCGCATGGAGAGACCAATTGTTTGTAAGGTAAACTAGTGTCATCATCATCACAGCTGGTTAGTACAGGGTGAGCGTGTGTAGAAGTGTGTAGAAGTGTGTGAAGTGTTTTACCTCCCACGTCTGGTTGAGCCGGCTGACGGCTGCGGTGTTTAAACCCATGATGATGGCAAACGAGGAGTTCAGGTTCCTGTGCGCTTTACAGCTGAAACACACACACACACACACACACACACACACACACACACACACACGAGTCAGTCGCTGCCTTCCAGACACACAGAGTTTAAACACCCACACAGAATAAAACATCATACCAGAACCTCTCTGACTGACTAATAAAGACGTTAACCGCACATAATCTGTTCACACAGTCTGTTCACTGAGCGGCGATGCATGTGACACACACACACACACACACACACACACACACACACACACACACACACACACACACACACACACACACACACACACGCTGACGGATAAAAACAGACACTGACAAACTTTGGTTTATGGAATCTTAATCATATCTAGATTTTTTTGAGTTTGACAAACAGCAGGTAAAGTATTTTTGGTTATGGTATTTTGGTAACTTTATAACTTAAATACCATTTACTCATTCTCAAGTCAGAAACAATTAGAAAACTATAATACATTTGCAAACAAATAAATATGCAAACATTTAGATTGCAAAAAAAACAGCAAACAGCAATTACAACAACAAAAAATATTGGAAATTATAATAATATAAAATATTGTATTCTTGTAATCAAATAACAACATAAACTAATATATATATATATTTTATTTTTTTATGTTTTATATTACTTCATTAAACAAAAATAATCTGTCTGTCATAAAAAGCAGCATTATTCTATATATTTGTAATATATCAACAAGAATATATAAACAAGAATAACCCATATATGCCTCAAAAAATATTATTATATTTTAAAATATAAACTAAAATAATTAAATAAAATGTAATATTTTAATATATCAATATTTTTTATTAAACACATGAGTAATCAGTATCTGTCAGGAAAAAGTTGGAATTATTGTTGTAATGATAAAACAAACTAAACTAATAAAATATTTAATATATTAAATAAATCAATATTATTTTATCAAACAAAAACAATCAGTATCTGACTATCTGTCATAAAATCCAATATTATTTTTAATAATAAAATATAAACTAAAATATGTTTTAATATTTTAATATTATTTTATTACATTTAAAACCAATCACTATATGTCATAAAACAGTATTATATTGTTTTAATAATAAAATATAAACTAAACTAATAAAATGTTTTACATTTTTAATATAACATTTTATTAAAGATAAAAAAAAAATCATTATCAGTCGTAAAAAGCAGTACTGGTTGATCAAAGCAAAGCTGCATATTCCAGTTTGTGTTCTGATTCATGTGTGTGACATAACCTGTATTTAATACTTGAGTACAGACGTGGATCCTGACAAACACACTCGGAGCGGAGACTCACTGAGCTGCGATCTTGATGAACTTCTTGAGCAGCTGGACTCGTTTCCCGAGCGAGGGGCACAGCAGCACCTCTGACATCACCCACTGCTGGACCTCGTTACAGCGCTGCAGCAGGAACTCTAGCGCCACCGTGTGGCCAGTGCTGGCCTGACGACTGAACGTGTAGAAGATCAGCTCTTGCTGAGAGAGAGAGAGAGAGAGAGAGAGAGAGAGAGAGAGAGAGAGAGAGGGCATCATCACACAGGCTCCTCATCTGCTGATACATGAGTCCACGTGTGCTTTAAAAGAGCAAATGTGCAATATCTTTCAAAAGTTTGGGGTCAGTACGATTTTTTTTAAAGAAATTAATACGTTTATTCAGCAAGGACGCATTCAATTAATCAAAAAAGACTTTTATAATGTTACAAAAGATTTCTATTTTAGGTAAATGCTGTTCTTTTCAACTTTCTATTCATCAAAGAATCTTGGAAAAAAATGTATCCCGGTTTCCCAAAAAGATATGAAGCAGCACAACCATTGATTCATTTTCAATATTGATAATAATAAATGTAAGCATATTATAATGATTTCTGAAGGATCATGTGACACTGAAGACTGAAGTAATGATGCTGTAAATTCAGCTTTGATCACAGGAATAAATTACATCTTACAATATATTCAAATAGAAAACAGATATTTTGAAATTGTAATAATATTTCATAATTTTACTGTTTTTACTGTATTTTTGATCAAATAAATGGAGCTTTGGTGAGCAGGAGAAACTCTTTAAAAAACATTAACAATTCCTATCGTCCCCAAACCTCTGAACGGGAGTGTAATATCTTAAAAACATTTTAAACATTCCATTTCGTTATGGGAATGTTTTTGGAAGAGTTATTGTGTAAATGATTAAAGGATGTTCTTTTAAAGCAGAACATTGTAAAAACTCCAATATGAGCTCAATGTTTAAAGGACATAAGAACGTTTAACAAATATGAATGCCATCATAAGTATTAGTCATTGAGGTTTAAGATTAAAAACAACATAAGCTCTACGGACAGCATCTCTGGCCCGCAGACGATCATTTCAACTCGTTCCACTTCATAACAACTAACAGAAGTCATGTTTACGGGTTCATGTGAACATGTCCTGCTGTGACAGAAGCTTCACCTCATGGATGGAGTTGAAGAGATTCCACTCGAAGTTGGTGAGAGCCACAGCGACGTCCCACGTGTTGATCCCCAGCAGTCTGACCGGCTTCTGTCCCAGCTCAGGACATTCAGTCAGAGGCGGCTGAGACACACACACACACACACACACACACACACACACACACACACACACACACACACACACACACACACACACACACACACACACACACACACACACACCGTCACAGAAGAACACTCAGAACCTCTGTGTTTTTACTCATGGAAAATATTAAAGGCATAGTTCCTAATATGTATGTATTCTTGTGGCTTGCAAAAAAACTATAAAACTACTAGGAATTGGCAGAATTATTGAAGAAATCCTGGTTATGGAAGAACTCTAAAGATGAAAAAAGTGCTTTCAAAATGGACTGGGAAAAGTGTAAAGTGTTTTAAGTGGGGGTTAGTACATATATTTATAGGTATGTATGTATATGTTCAGTGATATTTAAGAATATGTGCTGATATGTATTTATAAGTATACAGCTGTGTACTCTGTGTACTTATGTATTCAGCTTTCAGATTATGTACTGTATAAATCTATATTTATATTTAATACCCTTGTGACTGGTTTTGTGGTCCAGGGTCACATATTTGATATGTATATGCATTTTTCTTTTAATATTGTTTTTACTTTGATAGTTAATTGGTCGAACACAAATACAGAGTAAAGTTGAGAGTTGTTCTACCAGGATCTCGCTGAGGTCTCTCCGACAGGCGATCAGTCTGCCCGGCGCCACCAGAGACTCGGGGTAAATACTGTCGTGAGGCTGAAGGACACGCTGCTCTGTGACACAGGAGAGAAAGAGAGGAGAGAGTGAATGTGTGTGTGTAGATGTGTTTACGGTTCTGTCTGAGTCGTGTGTGTGTGTGTGTATGAACCTCCACTGTACGTCTGGACCGTCAGCATCATGTCGTCTTCAGATCTGTCCATCCGCTGAGCCACGATGTGCAGAAGCTCCTGAGCCACGACTGAAGGCTTCACACGCATGCTGAGATACGAGTCACAGCTCACGTACACACGACACATCACTGACACACACACACACACAGAGAGAGAGAGAGAACTGGTTATTCAGTCACTTTAATCAGTGAATCTCATGAACACTGTCAGAAATATGTCTGGATTCATTTCACCCCAAAGTCAAAAGATGAAGCAGTTACATTTATATTTTTATATTCAATTATATTCCTTTTACATGCATATATTATATTAAAAATATTATTTAAATATTATTATTTATTTAAATATGTTTTTCCATAAAGAAAATTTAGTTGTTAATCTAAAATTTTTAATCAATTATACTTTATTTACATTTATATTTTAATACGTTTATATTTGTGAAAAATAAAATGAAGTACTATTACTGTTTTTCTCAAAAAAATCTGTTACTGTATTTTATTTTGATTTACATTATGTTGCATTAAAATGATTAAAATATTATATATAATAAATATATTTTTGCACAAAGACAATTTTGTTATATATGACTTTTTTTCATTGACAATTATCTATACTGCAAAGCAAAAATATATAAATTTAACATAATTTAATATGCAAAATGATATACAAAATATAAAAATAAATATTTATATAAATAAATTAAATACAAATAGGTCAGGTTTTACCCTACAATCAAAACAGAAATTAAAAAGAAAAGAAAATTAATATATTATTCATATTCATATATGTGTGTGTGTGTGTCCGTGTGAGTGTGTGTGTGTGTGTCTGTGTGTGTACATGTGTGTGTGTCTGTGTGTGTGTGTGTGTGTGTGTGTGTCTGTGTGTGTGTGTGTGTGTGTGTGTGTGTGTCCCCGTGTGAGTGTGTGTGTGTGTGTGTGTGTGTGTGTACACGTGTGTGTGTCTGTGTGTGTGTGTGTGTGTACGTGTGAGTGTGTGTGTATGTGTGTGTGTCTATGTGTGTGTGTCTATGTGTGTGTGTTTGTCTGTGTATGTGTGTGTGTGTCTGTCTGTGTGTGTGTGTGTGTGTGTGTGTGTGTGTGTGTGTGTGTGTGTGTGTGTGTGTGTGTGTGTGTGTGTGTGTGTGTGTGTGTCAAGTCAAGTCAAGTCAAGTTTATTTATATAGCGCTTTTCACAACACAGGTTGTATCAAAGCAGCTTCACAGTAATAAATTAGAACAATACATCAATGTTTGTTTCTAGTGGAACGTCTACGTTCGGTAATGCTGATCAATAGTATCGTTGATTGATTAATTCAATTAAATATCCCCAAATATCCCCAACTGAGCAAGCCAAAGGCAACAGTGGCAAGGAACCGAAAAACTCCATCAGGTGACCTAATGGAGAAAAAAAAACCTTGGGAGAACCCGGGCTCAGTCGGGGGCCAGTTCTCCTCTGGCGTTTATGAACTAGAGGTCGGATTTAACTGTAGGATTAAAAGTATTATATGAATGCCTGGCTGAAGAGATGCGTCTTTAATCTAGTTTTAAACTGGGAGAGTGAGTCTGAGCAACGAACAGTATCCGGAAGACTATTCCAGAGTTTTGGTGCTAAATGTGAAAATGATCTCCCTCCTTTGGTGGATCTGGATATCCTAGGTATGACCAAAAGCCTTGAATTTAGTGATCTTAAAGAGCGCGATGGATTATAGGGCGATAGAAGATCGGTTAAATAGACTGGAGCTAAGCCGTTTAGGGCTTTATAAGTCAGTAGCAATACCTTGTAATTAATACGGGACTTTATAGGTAACCAATGTAGGGATGATAAAATCGGTGTTATATGATCATATTTTCTTGATCTAGTTAGAACTCTAGCGGCGGCATTTTGGACTAACTGTAGCTTGTTTATTAAGGATGCAGGACAACCGGCTAATAACGCATTACAGTAATCTAGTCTCGAGGTCATGAATGCATGAACTAACTTTTCTGCGTCAGAAACTGATAGCATATTACGTAGCTTAGCAATGTTTCTAAGGTGGAAAAAGGCTGTTCTTGTAACATATGAAATATGATTTTCAAAAGACAGGTTGCAGTCTAATATAACACCCAGGTCTTTTACTGTAGAGGATGAAGTAACAGGACATCCTACTATGTTAAAGTTGTATTGTGAAAGGTTTTGTGGGTGGTTTTTTGAACCGATAAGTAGTACCTCTGTCTTGTCTGGATTTAATAAAAGAAAATTATGCGTCATCCAATCTTTTATATCTTTAACACACTCTGTCAATTTGGATAATTTAGCGTTTTCATCTGGCCGTGATGAAATATAGATTTGAGTGTCATCAGCATAACAATGGAAACTAATTCCATGTTTCCTTATAATATTTCCAAGTGGCAGCATATATATTGAGAATAATAGAGGGCCTAACACAGATCCCTGCGGCACTCCATAGTTTACTGGAGTTATGATAGATTTTTCTCCATTTAAATAAACAAAATGGTAGCGGTCAGATAAATACGATCTAAACCAGCTTAATGCTTGTCCTTGAACACCAGTATAATTTTGTAGTCGATCTAAGAGTATTGTATGATCTATAGTATCGAACGCAGCACTAAGATCAAGTAAAACTAATATTGAGATACAGCCTTGGTCAGAAGCTAAAAGTAAATCATTTGTGATTTTAACGAGCGCAGTTTCAGTGCTATGATGCGGCCTGAATCCAGACTGAAACTTTTCATAGGTGTCATTTTCTTGTAAGAAAGAGCCCAGTTGAGCGGACACAACTTTTTCTAGTATTTTAGACATAAAAGGTAGATTTGAAATGGGTCTATAATTTACTAGATTATTCGGATCTAATTGTGGTTTCTTAATGAGAGGTTTTATAACTGCCAATTTAAATGTTCTTGGAACATGACCTAAAGATAAAGACGAGTTAATAATATTGAGGAGAGGCTCTTCCACTACAGGTAACACTTCTTTCAATAGTTTAGTTGGTATGGGATCTAATAAACATGTTGTTGTTTTAGAGGAAATGATAAATTTATTTAACTCTTTTTGTTCTATAGTTGAAAAGCACTGTAATTGTTCTTGCGGCGTGATAATTGAGGCTGAATTATAAGGCGCGATTGAGGATTGAACGTTTACAATTGTGGTTCTGATGTTTTCTATTTTCTCAGTGAAGAACTTCATGAAATCATTACTACTAAACTGTAATGGAATATTTTGTTCAGGAGTCATCTGTTTATTGGTTAGTCTCGCCACGGTGTTAAATAAGAACTTAGGATTGTTATGGTTGTTTTCTATTAGTTTGCGTAGATGCTCAGCCCTGGCCGCTTTTAGGGCCTTTTTATAACGTGACATACTGTCTTTCCATGCGATTCTAAAGACCTCTAAGTTGGTTTGTTTCCATTTACGCTCTAAATTACGGGTTTCTCTCTTTAGAACACGCGTAGTACTGTTGTACCATGGTGCTTTACTTTTCTCTCTGACCTTTTTTAATCTAATGGGCGCAACAATATCCAATGATCCAGAGAGAATGGTGCTCATAGTGCTAGTTAATTCCTCAAGTTCATCTGTTTGTTTGGGTTCACTGAGCAGCTGAGACAGATCCGATAAGCTGTTTAAAAAATTATCTATGGTGGATGGAAGGATTGTTTTGCCTAATCGATAACGCGGCGCAGCATGATATATTACAGGAGTACGTAATATGCAAGTTACCATGTAATGGTCAGTGACATCGTCACTTTGTGGAATATCTATATCGGTTGGATCGGTTCCATGTGATATAATTAAATCGAGTGTATGATTAAATCGATGAGTCGGTCCGGTAATGTTTTGCTTGACCCCAAAGGAGTTTAATAAATCAGTAAACGCAGCCCCTAACGCATCATTTTGATTATCTACATGGATATTAAAGTCTCCAACAATTAATGCTTTATCGAAGTTAACTAATAGGTCTGAGAGAAAATCTGCAAACTCTTTTAGGAAATCAGCGTAAGGCCCAGGCGGTCTATATACGGTAGCCAAGGCTAGAGATAATAGGGATGTTTTTCTATCATCTAAGAGCGTAACATTTAGTACAAGTACTTCAAATGAAATAAACTTATAACCCGTTTTCTGAGTAACATTGAGAAAATCTCTATAGATTGTTGCAACACCGCCGCCACGACCATTCAGACGGGGCTCATGCTTATAGAAGTATCCAGGAGGAGTAGACTCATTTAAACCGAAATAATCATTTGGTTTAAGCCAGGTTTCAGTAAGGCAAAGTACATCGAAGCTATTATCTGTGACTATTTCATTTACAATAACTGCCTTAGGTGTGAGTGATCTAATGTTTAAAAGACCTAGCTTTAAAAATTGTTTTTGATTACCAATAGCAATATTTTCTGGTTTAATAACAATTAGATTTTTTCTAGATCCTGCAGTAGATTTATGATTTGATCTCACTAAACGAGGAATAGACACAGTTTCTATGCAATGTTCTACACTATTTATATCAGTTAAATTGGTGCAGCAGAGACTATGATTTGGACTTTTGTTTACTAGTCAAAAGGTATTTAACATTTTAGAGATGTTATCTGACAGAAGATCCGATCCGAATCTGCTTGGGTGTAAGCCATCAGCACGGTAAAGCCTAGGACGCTCCCAAAACAGATTCCAATTATTTACAAAGAGAAGTTTCTGCTCATTGCACCATGACATTAACCATTCATTAAGCGCAAATAATCTACTAAACTTTTCATGACCTAGTCGGTACGTGGGAAGCGGTCCTGACACAATAATCGTTATATCAGGCGATGTGCTGCGTACCGTATCGATCAGATTCCTGAAGTCTTTCTTCAAAACTTCCGTCTGGCGCAGTCTGATGTCGGCCCCTCCCGCGTGCAGGACAACGGTTCCGACGCGCTCGTTCAGAATCTCGGGAACGTGAGCAGCGACTTCGGAAACACGAGCACCAGGAAAGCAGTGACTATGCACCTTACTTTTATTTAACGTAACGTGTACGTGTCGAACGATGGAATCGCCGATGATCACAGCATCGCGTTCTGTTTCGCGAAGAGGGGAGAAGCGGTTTTGTGTGGATATCTCGAAAACCGGGAGGGTCGGAGAGAGTTTTCTTGGTCTAGACCTGACTCGCGACTTCCGCTGCGGAAAAATCCAGGCTTCGTGATGGCATGTTGGAGCCGGAGTGAACGAGACCATGGCTGATCGCGACCTCGACGTTCGGGACCGATGTTGAGGAACGCACGGAGTAGACGAGGTCGGAGTCAGCGGGTTAGTAACATTAATCTCTGATTTGTGTGCCTCGGCGCGCGATGTTTCGAGAGCCAAACGCCGGTCTATCAGCTCGGCTTTTCTTACTAAAAGGTCGTGGATCTGTTTCTCAACAGCTTCCAGCTCAGACTGCACCGCGTGCAGCTCAAATGTGTCCTCACCTGCACCAAAAGGTAGACTACTTACATTTGATATATTCGCCATTTTAACAGATGGACAGTAAGTTAAGTTAGCAACGACGCTACCAGTGGTGCTATCAATATTAATACTAATTTATGGCTTAAGTCTTGGATATAATCCGTCTTTTCAGTGGTACGGGTGTAGAGTAGACGCACGATAGGTGAAAAATGTTTGTTTGTAACTTAAATGAGTGCGGAGAAGACGCGTTCAGCCGTGATCCACGGACGTAACCTATAAGAGTATCCAGCGTTGGATCACAAGGCTTGAGACGCGTCTGCTCAACAATCCGCGTTATAACTATGAGGTGAGGAAAAGTAGAAAATGTTCGTTGTAAGTGAGTTTAAAGAGAAATCAAGAATTATAAATCAATCGATGGAGCTCCAAAGACAACAACGCGCTCAGACGCGACGCATGCGCATTCGAAACAGGAAGTTCTATCTAGAAAAAGGAAGTTCTAAAAGAAAACACGTTGATAATGCTCAGTAAGAACGCCAGCAGTGTCGGGAGAAATGATACAACTCGGCTACTAACACACACAGCGTGTGTGTGTGTGTGTGTGTGTGTGTACATGTGTGTGTGTGTATATAACAGACAGATATATAGTTTTCACCTAATTTGAATTAATTACTTTCCTCATGACATTTATCCCAAAAACGTAGAGTTTATATATTTAAATGTATTATTTTTCAAGCACTGTCAGAGACATTAACACCTAAACTATGTGGGTGTACAGTATGTTCTGTTAAATGCGTGCAGAAACGAATCCCACAGCACGAGAGGACTGATTACCGTCTCTGGTGTCGACTGGAGACCCGCGGAGAGGAACACAGTTCTCCTTCAGGCTCAGCTGCGGGTACAGCGCTTTACTCTGGAACGACAGATGCCTCGTGTCTTTACTCACAATACCAACCAGGGTTATCATTTTCATTTTTTGGTCTTTTTTTTCACAATTTCATCTCTCACCTTTTGGTGTGGAGAATAGTCGTCCATCGTACTGAGGGAAAACAGGGAGAAATAACTTAGAGACACATTAGGAGACATGCATGTCTGTTGAACTGTGAGTCTGACAGTGGATAGAGAACTGAGAGACAGGAGATTCAACACTTCTGTCAGAGACGTGTGGGCCAGCTGTCTCCTGTGAGACTCCTCTCTCGCTCTACATCCATCTATCTGAAGAGTGAAGCTCTCACCGGAAGCCAAAATCATCACTGTGTCTGGGAGAAGTTTTGTTTTAACAGGAAAAGAGCAGGAATCATTTTCTCATCCCTCATTTCAACACAAAACCTTTCTGAGGAGAATAAAACGCTCACTTTATTATTTTTTTTCCTGTGACAAATGTGACCCTTGAAGATATTTAGTAAATTTCCAACCGTAAATATATAAAACATGTATTTTTGTGAGTGAATGCAGCACAATCACGAACATAAATGCACAACTTGAAAGGAGATTTTCTCAATGTTTTGATTTTTTTGCTCCCTCAGATTCCAGATTTTCAAACAGTTGTATCTCGAATATTGAATATTGTCCTATCCTAACAAACCATACATCTATGGAAATCTTGTTTATTCAACTTTCATATGATGTATAAATCTCAATTTCATAAATCTGACCCATGTGACTGGTTTTGTGGTCCAGGATCACAAAAGTATAAGATGATTGGGTTCAGAAGTTGCTCCTTTAGAGCTCAGGAAACTCAAATATCAATTTTGTCTCAAATGTTTCTCCCAAACTCCAATAAAAGAAATGAAAATAGACACAAATGAAGCAGTTATTGTCATACCGTTAGAGTATAGATAGAGCTACAAATGAATGTACAGCTCAGATTAATTAAGTTAAACAGGAGTTAAACAGCTCAGATTGGTCTTTGTCTTTGACTTTGGATTGCAGAATTTGGTGTTTTAAGCCAATCTGAGAACAATCTGAATCATTATTGAGATGTTTTCTGAAACTTTAAAAGAGACGTGAGACTATTGGTGTGTGTTTCTTGGGTCAAAAGTAGGAAAACTCAAACAAATCTGATTACATTGCTCTCCTGGACAAATAATTGAGATATTAAAGATATTCAAATGTACTTGATGAGAAGTGTTTGAGTTCATACTGACATCACTGACTTTTACTGAAAAATCTGAGCACAGTTTGAGACATTATCGAGATCTCTTTTGAAGAGAGATAGAGCACACAAAGAGAGAGAGAGAGAGAAAAAAAAGTCTAAATTTAATCTGATTACTGTCCAGGAGACACATTCAAATTAATTTGAGAAGTGTTTGAGTCCATACTGAGATCTCTGACTTTTATTTCCAAATATGAGCACAGTTTGAGACAATACGCCCAATTACCCTTCTGCCGCTCGGGAAGCCAATCAGAGTGAGCATAGCGTAACTCCACCCCTCACCGCAGTCATAACTACACCTCCGAGTCCGGCACCTCATTTAGCGGGATTACGGACATGCGCCTGCCAAACCCCGAGGATGAGCAGCGGGAGGATCCGGCCCAAACGGGAACGTGTCCATGCTAAGCTCAATTCACTGAGGCTAAGCTGATGAACTGACGAACGTAAGGAGCTCAAAGAGAGCCACGGGATGTGTGTGTGTGTGTGTGTTCATCTGCATTCGCTTTACTTGTAAGGGCCACATCTGTCAAAATTAAGATCAAGTGATCTTCACTACTCAAGATGTCTCAATTAAAATAAAAAATGCCACATGTGAGACTCACTGTCTCCGGCGCAGAAGCTTCTGGAACTCCTTCAGGTCCTTCTCCAGCGTGGGGAACTCATAAACGTCCTCCAGCACGTATCGATACAGAGACTGCAGGAACACACCATACAGTTATATTAGTGGATTGATCGATTAGTGGATGTTTGGCCATTTTTAATTTTCAGAATCAGCCAATCACGTTTCCCATTTGGATGATAATACTTCAACAGCAGAACCGCCTACTATGATGATATACTATATTAAGTAATAACATAATACAAAATGCAACAACAACAAAAATCAATAACAACTCTATCATATATTCTTTCTTAAATACTTGAATAAGATTTCATTTTAAAGATTTAAATATATGGCCATTGCACATTGAATATACCAGAAAATTCCATATCATTAAATAAACATCTACTCAACAGTTACCAGTGATATTTTAGTACTATTTATATACTATTATAGAATTTATAAATGTTTTGAATTAGCTTTTATTTTTATACTTTTAGTTTTTATTTTAATTTTAGTTCAGGTTTTAGTAATTTTGTTATGTCCTTTTATGATTTATATTAGTTTTATTTTTTTTATTTTTTTTAAGTTCTTTCATTTTAATATTTTGATCTAATATTTATATTTAGTTTTATTTCAGCTGTATTTCAAGTAACAATTTTTTGTTATAATACTGCCAGTTACAGGTAAAAAAAAAAAAAAAAAAAATATATATATATATATATTTATAAATATGTATATAAGCAGAACTCTGTAGGAAAACACGTCTGGGTGACGACCGAATGTGTGTATATGAGAGACTGTGTGTTTTTGCAAGGGCACTTGACCTTGCATCCATGCTGGGCAGTAAAGGGAAGATTTATTACCCAGCATGCACTGGGAATGTATGTTATAATGGTGTACACTCCCTCAATGCATGCTGGCTAATGTCAGTACACAGATACAGTGAGGAAACAATGTACTTTTACTGTTTCAATGCTGTAAAACAACAGCACCTACATCCACATTCATGCACACACACACACACACACACCAGGGTTGCCAACTTTTGAGTTTAGCTCGGAGTGAGACTTCTCCAACGGGGGGGGGGGGGGGGGGGGGGGGGTTTAGAGGAAGAGATATTTCAACGGGGGGGGGGGGGTATGGCATCATTTTTAAGTCAAATGTCATGAGCGTGTAAGACATGCTCACGAGCACATTATGTTATTTCACGCGCGCAAAAATGAACCTTCAGCTGGCATGATAAAAGTACTCGCGCACAAATTCAACAACCGAGAGGTGTACAGGTAGCTGCGAGCGAGCGCCTGGCATACTCTCATGCTTGTACAGTGGAATCCTGCTCGCGCGCAGTGGATTTCTGCTCGCGGAGTGCTGTTTTGCTCGCGCAGTGGATTTCTGCTCGCTCAGCTGATTTCTGCTCGCTCGAGTCTACACGACTTTTGACAATTTGGGGGCGGAAACCAAGGAGGGCACTGACCCTCTTATGATTGGTCACTTTCATCATGGAAAATCTTGGGAAATCCTAACCCCGCCCACCTTCTGACGCAGCGCAACTCAGCTCGCTCTGCTACTCCGGCTATCTCTGTATATTTTAGACAACGAAATATGTGATAAAACACCTTACTAACTATTTTCGTTTTCATTTAAAGAAATCTTAAACATGATAGCCACACACATGTGGTTCATGCAACGCGTATTGATTATATTCACTGCACATAACGTTTGCCTATTAAAAACAAAACTAAATATAAAACACAAACCTGCCTCTTTTCGTTTTAAATATAATATAAAAACATTAAACATTTTAATATGGTCCAGGCAATATGTGCATTTGTACTAAACAACAGATTTTGCAGTAAACAACATTACAGTTTTTAAATTTTTAAATACAATTATTACAATTTAAAATGACAAAACTCAACCCAGTCTCTTTTTGTTAAATTTCAGTTTTATCAATATTAGCCATTATAAAAGTATAAGTAAAAGGTATAAGAAGCTATACAAATAAAGCAAACAATTCAGTCAAACACACAAAGTCAGCGCTCTAGTAAAACCATACAACGGTAAAGTTAAATAGCTTATAAAGTTATGAAACTTCCCCTCAGCCAAAACGATTGGCCACAATGGCCAGGGAATAAATTATAGATTCACGAGACCAAAAATCGCCCGTTAGATATACACAAGACGAATTATATCTCATGTTTAACCACTACAGAGACGCCAGCGAAAGCGGCGAACGTCAGAAAGACTATAACCGAGGAAAGGCTGTTCCAGGCGGGGTACATGAGTGCCGAGCGCCCGGTCATCGTTGTATGGTTAGACAAGAGCGCTGACTTTGTATGTTTGACTGAATTGTTTGCTTTATTTGTAGCTTATAGCTTCTTATACCTTTTACTTATACTTTTATCATGGCTAATATTGATAAAACTGAAATTTAACAAAAAGAGACTGGGTTGAGTTTTGTCATTTTAAATTGTAATAATTGTAT